>QGSO01000347.1:853853-1252306 GCA_011037825.1 Carya cathayensis | reverse complement strand
TATGTTAAGTCCAGTTTCAGATCAAATACATGATAAGTCAAGTTTTAGATCAAGTCCATGTTATGTTATACTCACGTACATGTTATGTTCAAGTTTATGTTATTTTCAAGTTCTTATTTATGTTATGCAGGTTTACGTTCATGCTATATTTCAAGTCCATGTTATGTTTCACGTTCATGTTATGTTGTTTGTTCATGTTATGTTTTAAGCTTAAGTTCATGCCATGTTAAGTCAAGTTCAGTTCACGCTTAAGTTCTGGTTAAGTCATGCTATATGTCAAGTTATACTATGTTTATGTATGACTATAATTATGCATTTATGCTTTTACTGCCATGCATGCATTTTTAACCTGTGTGTGAGTTTTATGTTAACTTACTGAGATTTGTAATCAAATCTCACTGTGGTAGTCCCAACTACCATTCCCCCCGAATGGTAGATCTTGTTACAGGACCCAAAGGAGAATTGGAATCTGACCAACTGAATACGGTCGACTAGGCCACGGTGCGATGTTGATGATGGTATAGTATTTAACTTAGGTTAATACTTGTACTTTTGGAGTTGTATCTCAAGTATTCTTTTGATCACAACCATTTTGGACTAGTGTGATGATCACGGCTTTTTAGTATGCCTTTATGTATGAATTATGTTTCAAGTATTTGGGATATATTTAGTTTGGTGCATAGTATTGCTAAAGAAAAAGATTATCCGCTGCGAATATTGCATAATGCTAGATGCATGTTAGGAACATTGCATCTTATATGTCATGAACGAGGGCAGGTAACCTTGTGTTGCATGTCTCGACGCTTCAGATGTCCGTTCAATCCCAAGCAGAATTTGGGGGCGTCGCACGCAATGTGTAGACATGGAGAAGCAAAGGAATGGAAGGAAGAATTAAGAAGAACCAAAGAAGAGATAGCACTAGAAAGAGAGAAGAAAGAAGAAAAGAAAAAGGGATTGTGGGTTGAAGAAAAAATTAGGGTTACAAGAACTTGAGTTGCTACATATATGAAAGGGATGAGCAAGACATGAGTATATTACTTTATTACTCAATCCATCCTATTTATTTACTAAGTTCTTAAATTGTCAAGGTTTTTTGGAGCAGATGGCATAATACTTGATCTCCAAATGAAAAAAATAAAGTTCGAATCCTCTACCTTTATATATATATATAATTCTAAAACGATTTGCTTGCTCACATCCTAAATAATGGGCAGATTTGGCCGCTCAAGACATTTTTTTTACAATTTTTAAAATAACTATTTGAAGAAAAAACATAGTATCATATTTTAAGAAAATACAAAGTCCATGTGTGACAGCCAGTGATTCGACCACCTATTTCTTTTTTTGAATGTTGATAGAAATTAATGGGAGTCATATTTTTCAATAGGAAAATGCTAGTATGTCGTCTGAGTTTGCCCACTGATCATTTTGATCGTTTATGTATTTAATTTTTTTTTAATTTTTTTACTTAATGATTAAGGAAGTGACTTTTAGTGTATTGGTATATTTTTTTTGTTTGTTTAAAAATATTTAAATAAGTTTAAAAAATATGAAAAGAAAAATAATAAAAAAATAAGAAACCAAATTTGTGCTAGGCAGCACCCCCACAGTCATTGCTGAGCGGTAACCTAGCATCACTCTTTTCAATAACTCATACAACTGGGGTTATTTTGTAAAAAGAACTATGAAACTTTCCATTCCTAAGAGTAATCAAAGAAAACATTTTACTTAGGGCCAATAAGTGGGAACTCCCTCTTTTGAATACTTATAAACTAAGCGGATGCTAGAGTAGATGAAACTCACACCAGAATTAGGATAGGGGTTGTTGTTTGAGATTATGAAGAAAATGTTATTGCTACCATGAAAAGAACAAGAGCCTTTCCCCATATCCATTGCTGGCTGAAATTTATGGGGCACTTCAAGTAACAATTTTTGGTTTGGAATTGGGATTGGCAAAGGTTATAATTGAATGTGACTCCTTTTAGATCATTAAGGATTTGAAGAATGAAGATAGTGCTTGGACTAGTACATGGATATTTGTAACTGTAGCAAAAGAAAATCTAAGGAATTTTACCAAGTGGGAGGTTCTTCATGTTAGAAGAAATATCAATATAATAGCACATATCTTGGCAAAAGAAGCATTGATCATTTCTTATATAATTGTTACTATGGAGGAATCTCCTCCATATATTTCAGATTGTTATAATGGAAGTCATCACTAAAGTTTCGTTTTTTATTTATTTCTTTATTTTAAGAAAGAAATTTTACTCATAAATATCTAAGGGTTTTTTGTTTAATAAACAAATATTGAAGGGTTTTTATTTCATCGTCGGGTCAACCATAAAAACAAGTTTTTGTCCATAATATTGGGTTTACTTGAAAATGCATAGATGGATGGAGATTAATAATAATATTCATATCTCTATTTCACAATAGACTAATGTGATAGTGCCATTTTATTAAAAATACTAATGTTTTTATTTTCCTAAATTTTATATTATCATCCTTAGTTTTTAAAATAAAGTTGTAAAAAATACAAAGTTGTTGTGTTTATGATTGATGATTCATGTAATTACTTTACAATGAAAAATACTACAGACATAAAGGAATCTCACAAACTGACATGGCACATTACCAGCGTGCCACGCCATTTTTTTTTTCCTTTCACTCCCCCCACCCTCCTGCTACCCACCCCCTCATCCACAGAGAGAGAGAGAGAGAGAGAGAGAGAGAGATCGCGTACTTGCCGATGAGGGGCAACGATGACAATGTTCCGACATTGGTTACGGGTCAAGGAAGATAACTGGGTTACGGTAAGGGGTGAGAAAGGTGAGGGGTGTGGCAATGATATCGATTAGGGATGAGGAAGATGTGGTAGCGACGTTGGTGCGGGGTTGCACTGCAGCAATGCTGGGTTTGAGGATTTGGGAAAGGGAGTGGGGAAGGGGGAGGGGCACAAGGGAGAAGGGGATAGGGGGAAAAAGAAAAAGAAAAAAAAAAAAGATTGACGCGGTACATTGGCATTGTGCCACATTGTGTGTCACGTCAGTTTGTGAGATCATTTTATATATTTAGTAGCCCTATTTTACAATATATTTTACAAAAAGTTTATATGATGGTATCCATTTTAAATAACTAATCTCTGTTTAATATAAGAGAAATGATATTTGCAGTTTAAATGTGTGTAAGTCTCGTATATTACTTTAAAAAAAAATAAATATAAGGTTTATATAAAAATAAAAAACTAATTTTTTATTAATAAGTTATACTCTTTTTTTTTTTAAAATATATAAAATCTATACCCTCTATAATTGTATTTAACATTCCTCGTAAAATAAAGCAGGGCAGTGATGCGCTTAGATGTCGTGGGTACGTGCTACACTGACGGAGGAAAAAAGAATAGAAAAAAAAGTGATAAAAAATTGGAAAAAAAAGATTGTATCAGTGCCATTCACGAGTTTTAAGAAAATTGAGGGAGTTAGAAGAAGAAAAAGAAAAGGAAGGAATTGGATTAGGCAGGGGAGAAGAGGTACAGACCAGATGGTAGCTACAAATGGCAACAATTATAAAAGCAGTGAAACGTGGCGATTCACCTGATGGTACTCTGCGCATCAGCACTCTCCCAGACTAACACACACCCAGTCGGCGACTCGGCATTACCGTCTCTGGACTCTGCGCATTTCTTTTTGACATATTCCTGCCGCTCCTCTCCTCGCCTCTGTGCGCAAGAAACTAAAAACAACTCTCTCTTCCCTCCCAGCTAAGCGCCATTTGTTGGCAGTCTTCACTGTTCTTAAAAACCGTCTGATATTTCCCAGATTGAAGAATAACAATATGGTTACTCATGAAACTGAAGGTGGTCGTACTTTCTCATCTTTGCTTATGAAAGAACTAGTCCATGTCAAACAAGAAGAAGAAGAAACAAGAACGACGCCTTCTGATGACATTCGGCCTGCTAATTCCGGCGGTGCACCTGATGGTGGGTCGTCTTATTCTTCTTCCTCCACCGCAATAAGGACACCAGTCCATGAAATAAGCGACACCGCTCCACCGACTACAATAAAGACCTCGGAAGTGGACGACATCGAGGTGGTCTATATAAAAGAAGAAGAGGAAGACGAGGACCGGGGCGTAGCAAGTTTTGACGGTGACGGAGGTGGTAATGGGCCTTCGTCGGAGGCGGTGCCAAAGCCGATGGAGGGGCTGCACGAGCCTGGTCCACCGCCATTTCTGAAGAAGATATTCGAGATGGTGGAAGACCCGGATACCGATACGGTGGTATCGTGGAGCGAGACCCGGGACAGCTTCACCGTGTGGGACGAGCATGTCTTCGCACAAGACCTGCTCCCAAGGCATTTCAAGCACAGAAACTTCTCCAGCTTCATTCGCCAGCTCAACACTTACGTGAGTACATTACACTAACAATTTCCAAGTTCTTTGTTCATCCAAGTTCTCAGTCTGACTGGTTGAGATGTATTTTCTTGGAAATCAAATTTTGCCACATGTCAACCAGACCATTTTTTTGCTAAAAGTTGCATGCCTCATATGTGGGTTTTATCTTATATATAGACTTGCATATTTCTTCCGTTTCAGGCCTAAATTCCTAAAACAAATTTCTATTGAATTAATATGGTTTGAACATTTTACTATTGGCTGTTTTGTTGATGGGGTTTTGTGGTGTAAAACGCGTGAAGGGTTTCAAGAAGATTGATACAGATAACTGGAAGTTTGCACACGAAGGATTTCAAAGAGGGAAGAAGCATTTGCTCAAGAGCATCAAAAGAAGAAGTGGGTTAAACAAGCAGCAACAACAAGAGGGGGCGGTAGGTGCCAATCCAATAAAACCCGGGTTGGAGGATGAACTCGAGAGTCTTAAGGAGAATCAAAACATATTGAAAGTGGAAATCCATAACCTGAGACAGAAACAGAAAGACTCTCAGAATCAGTTAGGTGCTGTTGAAAATCGTATTCGAGGTGCAGAGTGTAGGATACAACAGATGCTCTTTTTCCTCACCAAAGTAACCAAAAGCCCAAGCTTTGTTCAGCAATTGATCCAGAAGAAAAAGCAGCAAAAGAGAGAGCTGGATGGAGGAGAGTTTGTTAAGAGACGCAGATTGCTAGCATCCCATGTGCGTGAAAAGGCCATTGACAAAAGTCGTAGAATTAATTCCAGAAACAAAGTATCGGGGGGCTTGGTGACAACTCTATCTGGACTCTCTGAAATCCTGAAAGAGGAGGCTGTGGATATGGATATCCCAGCTTCCATAGATGATGCATTAATATGCAGTCTTGAGGACCAGAATATCAATGTGATGTCTAGAAGAAGTAGCAAACCAAATATCTCCTCTGTTTATGAAGTCATGTCAGAGAAACTACTGGAGGACAATTTGATTGTAGATGAAGAGTTAGCTGTAAATGACTCTAAATTCTATTCTGACTTGGAGGATTTGATTATCAAGCCAAATGATTGGGGTGGAATTGCATGTGGACTGGTGGAGCAAGCTGGTTGTGTTGGGGCGCTTCCTTGAATCAAATGTACCGTCTTGGTGTGTCTTTATCTGCTCTAATTCTCCTCATTGTAAAGAAGGCTGAAGCTAAAAGAGGGTCTTTGGTTTGGTTCTGTCTCACAAGAAGTTGAAGTTGCAGTGGAAAGAATTTCCTACTCACTCATAGTGAAGATATCGTCGTTATCGCGAGTGTTCATAGTTTCTATTCACTTTTTTTAAGGTGATGTGCTCGTTTGTGATGTAAAAAGTGTTACAGCCATACTTGAATTGAACAGCTTGGTCCTCTTACAACATAAATACCTTAGGTTGAGTTCATGCTGCTGCAGCTTGCCTATCAGTTTGTTGTATTTCTTGATTGGACAGTTTGTTTTATATGGTAGTAATTTTGAAGGAGTGACTTTTTGTTGTGTAAAAATTAGAAAAACTAGGAACCATTATTTTCACCCAAGGGGTCCCTTAATTTTGATAAGTAGGGCCAACACAGACCTGACCGAAAGGCACGAGAGGCACCTCCGAAACCGAGAAGACAAAAAAATTCGAAGGAAAAGAAAAAATTAGCAACCTGGCTCTTGATACCATGTCAAAGTATTGTGTGAATGGCCGAATTAATTGGCCTTGAGTAATCTGTAGATTATATACAAGCTTTACAAGAATTTTATACATGGAAAGAGTGCAATTCCCTAATGATTCCAACCCTATATGGAAACTATACTCTGTCAAATATGCTAACTGTACAAGCCTAAGTAAATTAAGAAAGGTGAAAATAAGGAAGGAAGAATAATTATGGACAGCAAAGCTCTCCATTGACATTGGCTACTAACAAATTACAAGCAGAACATACAAAGATAGTGGATTAAATCTATTAAATGATAGAATCCCTATGCTCTGCTCCAAACGTGTGACAAAGTGGATGATCTTAGGTGCCCCTGACAAAAGTTGTCGAGTTAAACATAGTTAGATTAGCCTAGATCTTACACAACCATGTGCCCAGAACTCTACCACATGTTGAAGAACATAAAGGTCGACCATTTTATATGTCTGGTAGGTGGGTCTCTTGTACAAGTGCAAGACATGACTAACTTAGATGTGGTTTTCAGAAGCAAAAATACGAGCTTTTTGACTAGCGTGGAATGAGCTGAGAGTGACCCTGTTGCCATGATTTGAATAACACTAGGATTTCAAGCAGACTAAAAATGGTGACAGGATTGAGAAAGTATCTGAGAGAACTAAATTGCATGCGAGTAGGTTCGTAGAAAAAGGATCATCAATGAATAACACCAAATTTTTGTGTTGTTTTTTTTAAAAAAAAATTGGTGGTAATTTACGAACTTAGTACATGAACTCCCTTTTTTCTTAAATCTTTCTTGTAGTAGGCAAAGAGTTTGAGTAGGTGAGGGAAGAGAAAGAAAGACCAGAAAGGAAATCACCCTCTAAATCTCTAAAACAATTCGGCAACAATCAAGTAAATACAGACTTTGTTACAAAGAAAATAAAAAATGACATGAAAACCATTTAACTCTATGCTACGACAACAAAATGAAGTATTTTGGATCTCTTTATATTGGATAACACGATCGGTTTACAACTGTTTTACAATTATTCATTTCCTGATGGTAAGCTTACCATTAGGCCTTGCCAACCCCCGAGCATGCAGATGCTGAAGACGACATAGCAGACCTATCAAACTCCTCCTTATCTTCATCGAACGCCTTCTTTATACCTTCTTGGAGTTCTATATACCTTTGTTTCTTCAATAGTTGATCCTCTGGATTGTCGTTCTTCAGGCATGCCAGTTCTGATATATCATCAGCATCCATTATCTTATTAAGGATTTCAGAGCAACGAGGGAAGTAGCGTTTTCCAAGTTCCACTGCTCATGATTAAGTAAGAGAGAGAAAATCAGGCATATTAACACCTCCTCCCCCCCCCCCCCCCCCCCCCCCCAAAAAAAAAAAAGAAGAGTAAAATCTGATTTAAGTGAAGCAATTTTTTTAATATTCTAAACGCAAAAAATGGGACGCTTGCATATAATTTAGAGATCCAAAGATATAACTTTGTAATGAAATTCACCTTAAAAAAGAATAAAACCAAAATCCAAAGATGATGTGCTCTGACATTGTGCAGAAGTGGCATGATATAGGGTGCAATTCTTTTGAGTTGGTTGGGTGGGGGAGAGGAGATTAGAAAACCACAGCATTGAAGGAAGAAACTGATTCCTAATGAGAAAGTTTTCATCAAGTAAAAGTTTCTAAGGAACACAAGAATATTGACATGATACTCTGTTCCTATTTCAGACATCAGTTTCAAATAAAACATCTGGGAAATATATTTCTTCTGTACAAATCCTGTAAAGTTCCAATATGAAAGGGCACATCAGTGTATTAAACTTGTCGATCGAGGTGAGTTTTTGCAAGAGCTGATTGACCCTAAGTGCTTGGTGTTAGAAGCAGAACAAAAAATATGATCATACAGGTGCATATAGATGGGAGGTCATTACCACTTCTAGAGAGTGCTTTAATCCTAGCTAGATACTCCTCTTGGATCTTGAAAGGTGCCTCAGTTAAGTCTACAGTTGTTCTCTGGGCATTCCCCAAATTCATAGATTTGATGCCTAAAGGAAACTCAGAAGTGCCATCAACGTAAGCAATATCCATTGCAAGTTTTGCTTCCATGGGGAATAGAAGTCTCGCCAGTCCAACTGTCAAGAATTAAACAATCAATAGATAACCACCACAAACTGTTTCAAACCATAGATACAAAATTTGACCAGGAGCCTCTCTGTATGATAACCCAAATAGAGTATGCCCCACATGATGATTAACTCTAATAGGTAACTTTAAATAAAAAGGAAAAAAAAATTCTTATTCGATGATATCATGATAGTAAATATAACAACAATAAAAAATCAAGAAAACTCAGTCTTATTTGCACTAGTCTGGTCAAACAATCCTCCAGATTTTGTATTCAAATTCTAATTTAACTAGCCTGGGGTGGAAGACAACAAGAAACAGTACAGGAATCATGGCAATGTTTTGAATTACTTCAACTAGCATGATTGAATTTAGGGGTGTAACCAATCTGGTCAGGTCAGGTCCGGTTTTGGATATATTTGAGAACCGAACCAATATACACTGGTTTTGAGATTTGAAGAACCAATACTGAACCGGTTACACCCTGTTAAGAATGTGTTCCACACCACCAACAGCACGAATAACCTGCAATGAAATGAGAGGATGGCACAGGGTGCCCAATGGAACTCCAATGCCTAAGTTATGCAGAAGTGATCTCAATATAAGTATATAAATGAATGTAGTCAATGTGTTACCTTTACGTGTTATTTATAGGGGCGTGATGATGGTGATAACGACTGACCTCCTAAGTTTATCTTGAAGATTGTCCATGTAAATTGGAGTAATCACCTTCCTAATCAGTTGGAGGCGTTATCTATTCTCATTATCTATAATATATATCAATAAGACCAACCCTTGGGCTCATAGTTCAACCCCTGACGTCTCAGACTCGGACCCTTTAATACATGGGCTTACTTATTCGAGGCTCTAAATATCCCTTCTAGTTACCCCACTAATTTCTCTTGTGCCTGTACATGGGAAATTCACTAGCTCGTGCTTTCTTTCTACCCCGCTAGCTCTAGACAGGTGCTGACCCTAGGGATTTTACCCCGCTAGAGGTCTGTGCTAACTAGGGTATGGGCTCGTATAGATTTAACTTTCATGCACATCCAAGACGTGACACACATCATTTGTAATGTTCCCGCACTTTTACTCCTTATTTTTATTTTTGTTCAAGAATGATAACTGACGGGCTGTCATCCGTTCGCCTTCCCAAGAATCCCTCATCATTGCCTTTTTTCTCCTACCTCTTCCATTTCCGTAGGTCATTTCCTCTTCTCGAGTTCTTCCATTTCCTCTCTACATTCTATTCTCTAAGGCTTCCAAAGACTTGCTACCTCTCACTCTTTCAACATTGTTTCTTCCAACCTAAACACCAAAATGGCTCACCGTGGTTCTTCCCGTGCTTCCCCCCAAGTTTCTGTGCGAACCCCTTCTAGGGTTCCCACTCTGTGCCCGAATCTTCTAAGGGTTAGACCCCTCCTTTCTTTGAAGGGTTCATTTGGCACTCTACACTCATAGCTCGAGACTTGACGAAGTTGAGGGCTTCGTGCCATATCCCTGATTCTGTGAGTCTCACTATCCTCTCAGAGGGTGTTGTTGACGAGAGGGTTTCTCGAGGAAAGTTGCCCTTCCTGTTTGTGCTCTCATACATGGTTTGTGTCTCCCCTTTTGTTGCCCTGTTCACGACGTTCTTGATCTTCTTAAACTGGCTCCTGCCCAACTCCATTTGTACCCTTGGCGTGTACTTTTATGCTCCTACATAGTGTTCCGTATGGTTCTGGAACCTTTGGGGGAGAGGTACCCAAACCTGACTGCCCGTGAGTTCTTTTCTTTCTACTCAGTAAAAGGACTGTCAGTTAACATTTGCAGTTTTCGTGTCCGTTCTCAACGTTTGGCGCCCTTTGAAGGTTGCCATTCGAATGCCAAACAATGGCAAAATAAATTTTTCTTTGTTTCAGGAAATGGCTGGGAATTCCTAGCCTTTGAAATGGAAATTCAGGATTTTCCCATTCGGGCTAACTGGGGCAAGGTCCCTGATGACAAAATGATCCTTATAGATCTGACTGGACCACGAGTGTAACTGCATTGACACAGTCCTTAATTGGGGTAAAGAAAACGATAGTGCTGCCCTGTGGACAGAGCAACTGTTAGCTCCCGACAACATTGACCAGTTTCTTGTTGTACCTGACCGCTCCCATGTAAATGGGCATTAATTGAAGGCTATGAAGCCCCTTTCTAAGAAGATGCCTGCTTCCTCACCTTCTTTTGAAGCTCCCGAGAAGCGTTTTCACCAAACTGAGGGCGATGCGCCAACCAGCCGCTCAACTGAAGACGCTAAGGGCGTAGCTAATGATGTGGGGCTAGATATGGCCGTTGATACTAGCGTCCACCCCATTTTGGAGGGGGAGACGCCCTCTGTTGAGTAAGAGATGCCCTTTGTTTCTCCAACGCCTGTGTCACCACTCACATCCCCTAGGTTAGACGACCTTGATGGGCTCATAGGCCAAGCCCTTGTTGATTTGGCCACACCCTTTGATTTTGAGTTGCCCGCTAAGGGGTCAGACTCGATGGGTACCCCGCCCTTCAAGTTCCCCTCTCTTCTTTCATCAGTCTCAACTCCCAATGGCGGCGAGTTTGCATCTGAAATATTTGACACATTTTCAATGGGCGTGATTGGGGTCATGGCATCTGAGTTGGTGACCCCTACTACTGGCGGTGACCAAGGTTCCAATCTAAGTTCCTTGCTTGCAACTATCTCTGGGGATGAAACTCCACCCACAGACAATGAGAGGGTCTCCATTCCTTCCCCTTCCCCCTCTTCCTTTGGTGGTGATGTGGATCCCTCGACCCCTAGGGAGGGGGGTGGGTCATTGAGGGAGGATCAAGTTGAAAAAGACCATGTGGAAGATGGGAACAGAGGAGGAGGAAGCCCTGATGGCACTTCTATATTTGTCACCCCCTTGGTCCAGGGCACTTATGTGCCGAAAATAGAGGTCGTTACTGCATCTTTCGCACCATTGACACATTTCCTAGGAAGGGGCCAGGTGGAGGATCAGCAAGTCACGGCAGGAGGGGTCCTCTCACTTGGGTTCCTTTCCTCAGGATGTGGCCGTGATGGAGATGTCATGTCGCTTGAAAGATTTCTTGTCTCCGGTATGACATTGCTGATTGCATTATCATTATTTTCCCTCTTTGCCCATGGGGTCCATTCCTTAGTGTGTTATTGTGCCTTGTAGGGCGTGGACGACTTGGCAGCTTGGATTGTGAATGATCGTGCTGCCTTGGAGTTGGAGGTTCCCCAGTGGCGAATGTTTGGTTTTTTGCCAAGCAAGAAATGGCTCGGTTGCTAGCTAAGAAGATTGAGGTAGAATCCTACCTCGAGCAAGTTAATGGGCATATCCGCTCCTTGGAACGTGACCTCAAACTCCTTCGCGATTAGGCATGTGAGCTTCGTGGTGAGTTGCTTCTAACCAAGTCCCTCAATGCCAGACACAACTTTGCCTTGCAATTGGCAGAGTCTACATGTGATTCAGCTCATGCCCAGTTGTCTCACATTAGGGGGGAGTTAGAATCTTCTCAGCAATTGTTGGCTTCCACTGAGAAATGGTGTGCTAGGTATGTCCAGGTGTTGGCTGCCTCTGAAGAAAATCACAAGCAACTTTCCCTTGAGCTTTTAGAGGTGAAGGCGTCGATGAGGAAGCTCGAAGGCAGTTTGGGATTCAACTATCGGAGAAGGAAGGGTCCTATGAAGATTTGCGCAGTAGGTTCGCTGCCTACCAAAAAAATTGGGAGGAAATAGATGCCAAGCATGAAAAGATGAGCCAAACCAGGCTGCATTTGGACAAGAAGGTGAAGGAGCATAAGAAACGGTTGTCGGAGTTGGAAGCAGAATTGACTGCTTCAAGAGGCAAGGTGGTTCGTCTACATCCATAGTTGGCGTCTTCCAAAAGTGTTAGGGATCAGGCTTTTGGGTACAGGTATGGGGCTGGTGTGGCCCGCCTGCGAGCTCACCTACTGGCCCATCCTTGAACTGACTTAAAGTGCTTGGACCTCGAGGCCTTCAAACCTAATGATGCTACAGTCTAGTTCGTGGACTCCTTGGGGGGCAAAACCATGCCCAACGCCTTTTTGGACTCCTCATCGCCCTCCAAGCCTTCGCCTGCTCCACCTTCCTAAAGATTTTTCCTACCCTTTTATGGATAATGTTTTTTGAACTGTTGTAATTGTTTGAACTTTTGTAATACTTTTTGGAAATGCCTTGGACAATTTCATACAGATGTGTTGTGATATTGTGCTAATATTGTGTTGCTATCTATGGGTTTACTTTGTGTTCTTCATGCTTAGTTTAATCCACGCTATTGACCTGTATGCTCGCCGGTTAAAAAAAAGGGATCATGGGTCCTTTGACCTCCACGCCCTTTGACTGCACCTCGAGTCTTTAGACTCGTCTTAGAGCATTGGCATTGGTTTGGCTAAATTCATCTTCAAATTTGGCCAATATCAACACTTATTTACATTTGCCTATTCCATTTAAATTCAATCTCCACATTGGATTAGCCATTCATTCTCTATATAATGATAAAATATTATTCAATTAATGATTTGTTTATTTAATTTATTTTATCACATTTTGTAATTCTACCAATTAAATGTTAATAATAATTATATTCTAATTAAATTAATATTAAAAAAGTATTATTAAATGTTAACAATAATTATATTCTAATTAAATTAATATTGGAAAAAGTATTATTCAATGTTAATAATAATTATATTATATTAAATTAATATTAAAAAAAGTATTATTAAATGTTAATAGTAATTATATTCTAATTAAATTAATATTAAAAAATTATTATTAAATATTAATAGTAATTATATTATATTAAATTAATATTTAAAAAAGTATTATTAAATGTTAATAATAATTATATTATATTAAATTAATATTACAAAAAATTATTATTAAATGTTAATAGTAATTATATTCTAATTAAATTAATAATAAAAAAAGTATTGTTAAATGTTAATAATATAATTATATTCTAAATGTTAAATGTTAATTATATTCTAATTAATTTAATTTATTTGTTTGGAATGAGAAATTAATATTTTAATGTTTGATGAATGAATAGTGGTCTTCCATCTTTAGCCAACCACTGTAGCAAAAGTCCAAATTATTTTAGATTTGCCCAATCCAATGTGAAGGATTTTTGAGCCAATTATGTAAAATTTGGCCAAACATCTCATTTGGCCAAGCCAATGTGAATGCCCTTAGGTGTTTAAGTATGGGGGTTGTGGGATCTTTTGACCTTTACTCCCTTTGGCTACACCGCGAGTCTTTGGACTCGACTTTAGTGACTAAGTATGGGGGTCGTGGGGTCTTTTGACCTCCATGCCCTTTGGCTGCACCGCGAGTCTTTGGACTCTACTTCGGTGACTAAGTATGGGGGTCTTGGGATCTTTTGACCTCTAAGCCCTTTAGTTGCACCGCGAGTCTTTGGATTCAACTTTGGTGACTAAGTATGGGGATTGTGGGGTTGTTTGGTTTCAGCAGGTTGAATAATGAATAAGCAGCTTGGTTTATATGCTCACAGTAACTGAACCCACTCAGGACTAAACCCTCGATAAATCATAGTTTTAGAAAAAGCACGGGTAGCTCAACACATTGGAAAGAGATATTCTCATTCTAATGATACCTGAAACATAGGGATTGAAAACTGATTTCCAGTATGGTATCCCATAATGACACCTTAGGCGAACTAGGTAATATATAGGGCAATTGCAAGTTAAATGCTCGCAAAAACTTACCATAATTTCTTTTAATGACAGCCCAAAAGTTAACTGGTTCCATTTAAGACAACTGATTTTAAATGGAGGCTATCAGTGGTTTTCTATCGGGAAAGCAATTTTTTATCAGTAACAATAATTTTATTCCATTGCCAGGAATCAAACCCAGGTCTCTTGGGTAAAGGGAAAGCAACTACATAAACAATATCTGAACTTGGCAAGATTAAAGAAAGACTATCCTGTTATGCTCCACTAACAAATAAACCAAGCTTGACAACTAGACTAATTTGAATTCCTACCTTTTTCCTACTTGGTAATTGCACCTGCTAATCAAGACTAATTGAAACAAGAGAGAACCAAGTCCCGAATAGAGTAGAATTTCATTAACTTTCATTCGTGGACAACTTCTCATGTGCTTCTGACTAGACTACAAGTAACAGACATGAACGAAGCATGCTAACCCCCATCATACTGGATTCTAGATAAGTGGCATGCACCCTACAAACTCTGTTAAATGAATTTATCGAAATCACAGTTGAAATGTCTATTGGTATGGGGTCTTTAGACCTCCACGCCCTTTAGTTGCAGCACAAGTTTTTGGACTCAACTTTGGTGGCTAAGTATGGGGTCGTGGGTACGCAAGTTGAACAACCATCTACCTTTATTGATCTTGCTTTATTGAATACATAGGAGAAAAGAATTAAGGGTAAAACTTCTTCAGTTGCTCAGCATTCTAAGGGTGTTGCCACTCCTTTCCTTGGCTATCGTTGAGGCGGTACGACCCCGGTCGGTTGTCAGCTATCACTATGTATGACCCTTTCGAACGTGGCCCGAGCTTGCCTTCATCTTGTGTGTTCCCTCTTGTTTCTTTGAGAACCAAGTCACCTATTTTAAAAGATCTGGGTTTGACTTCTTATTGAAGTAGTGCTTTGTCCTTCTTTTGTGGGGGACGTTTTGGATCTCGACTTCTTCTCTTTTTTCCTCTAGGAGGTCAAGGTGCTCCTCCAGCACTTCATTATTCTAAGTTTGGTTAAAGTGGCGGGTTTGGTGTAGCAAACTGATTTCCATTGGGGCGACTGTTTCGCTCCCGAAAGCCAATGTGAACGGTGCTTCACCTGTTGGGGTCTTCACGACTGTCTTGTATGTCCACAGTAGTCCTAGGGGCTCTTCTAAGTTCTAACCACTCTTCCTTCCTACTTGTTAAAATCTTTTTCAAAATCCCATGTAAAGACTTGTTTGTCGCCTTCGCTTGCCCATTAACTTATGGGTGCCCAGGTAATACTTGGCTTGGATTCTGATGGGCTCCAAGGTGGACCGTCAATGGATAAAAGAACCTAGACCCGTTGAGGAACTCGTTTCAAGAACCTAAATTATATGAAAATCTAGACCCGTTGAAGAACTTGTCTCAAGAACCCAGATTACAAAGGAGGAATGCCACAAAGGTTGTGATTTACATTTGATAAGTTCAAAAGTTCAATTGAGAACAAGAGCAGATAAATCAACTCACAATGAATAAAATTCATCAATTTCATAAACTTTCATTATATTCATAAACTGTGGCTACAAGGAGTTTAAATAACCCTTCCCAAAACATAACTCCAGCTAAAATAAGGCCCTTTGTTTCCAAAAATACCCTTAAGTGAATAGTGCGCTGCTACAGTGTGCAACTACAGTACTGTTACAGTAACCTAGCCTATTGAAACCCGACAAGTTCTTCAACGGGTCTAGATTTTCATATAATCAAGGTTCTTGAAACAAGTTCCTTAACGGGTCTAGTTTCTTGAAACGAGTTCCTCAATGGGTCTAGGCTCTTCCATCCATTGACTTGATTTTGGTTTTCTTAAGTGAGTTTTCAAATTGATTGTGGGTTTAAGGAATTCCAATCCCGCGGGTTGACATTAGATTCCCAGCTCCTTGCACCATTCTTTGTAATGTTCCGAGACCAACTGCTTCCCGCGGGTTTAAGGGCTTTCCTCGCCAAAACTTTCCCACCAGAATGGTTCCTACAAACACCCTCATGTATCTCCGCTAGGATGAATTGCACCTCTTTAGGTGAGATGCATCTTAGCAAAGGGACGACAAATCCTTTTTTATAAAGGATTCTATCATCTCTGACAAATTGTGTCGCACTCCTTTTGATCTTCTTCGCTGCCTCTTTCTCCTCGAGGAGCTTGCCTGAGTCCAAGTACTCAGAAATTGCCTTGGCCCATTCTGGCCCTACGGGCCCTAGTTGGCTCACTTGCATTCCGATTGCTGGGATTTCTATCACTTTTTTGTGCACATCCCAGGGGAGATTTACTTCATCCCTCATGGAGGTGACTTTGGCCAGTCTGTTTACTATCGCGCTGTCTTCTTTTGGTATCTATTTAAGACTAAAATAGGCCAGCTGGTTGCAGATCTCCAACACTCAACTTAGGTATTTTTTTCAACTTTTCCTCTTTCATGGCATATGCTCTGATGACTTGGTTTATCACGATCTAGGAATCCGCCTTTGCTTCAATCTCTATGGCGCCTAAGGCTTTGGCAATTGAGAGACCAGCAATCAAAACTTCATATTCGGCTTCATTATTAGTGGTTTTAAATGTGAATGTGGCCATGTAATAGTGCTCTTCCCCACTTTTTTCGACGATGTAGATCCCTATTCCTCCTCCTGTTTGAAAAGTGGATCCGTCAACGAAAACTCGCCAAGGTTGCTGGTGAGGTGTGACTTCAGCTTCTACTGAGAACTCGGTGAACTCAGTGATGAAATATGTCAAAGCTTGCCCCTTCACTGCACTTCTAGGTATGTATTCGACGTCGAATTCGTTGAGTTCTACTAACTATGCAACCAATCTACCTGAGCTGTTGGGCTTTTGCAATATTCTATCGAGAGGGTGTTCCGTTAACACCTTCATGGGATGAGCTGGAAAATATGGTCGCAATCTTCTGGCGGCTGTCACTAGTGCGAATGCTAACATTTCCATTCGCTGATATCTGGTTTCGGCGCCTCTCAATGCGTGGCTTGTATAGTATACTGGCGCTTGTGTTGCTTTTTCTTCTTTAACTAGGACCGTAGAAACGGCATGGGGGGATACCGCCATGTATACATACAAGGTGTCTCCTTGATTAGGCTGCTTCAATAGTAGTGGGTTGCATAAATACTACTTCAATTCTTGAAAAGCTTGATCACATTCCTTATTCCACAGATAAACCTTTCTTAGGACCCTAAAGAAGGGAAGACATTTGTCCGTGGACCTTGAAATGAACCTGTTTAAAGCTGCTACTCTGCCCGCCAGTCGTTGGGCATCGTTGATGCTCTAGGACAGCTTCATGTTCAAGATGGCATCAATCTTCTTCAATGCACCACGTTGGAGAGCCACTCTGGGTAGTATGTTTTTCTTATAAATCCTATGGCTAAAAGGTGATCAATCTCCTCAGCTATGACTATGCACCTCTCTGTGTTGAAGGTTCTCCACTTTTGTCGTATTTTCTTTGCTGCTGGATCGACACATAGCCTGTGTTCCATGACAGTATTTTCAATCCCTAGCATGTCTTCGTGGCTACACGCAAACATCCCTGTGCTCAATCAATAGCTGTTTTAATGCTTCTCTATACCCGAGTGAGAGTCTTGTTCCCACATGAGTGGTGGCGTTCAGATGATCGGTGTACAATGTTACCAACTCTAGAGGCTCATCTGCCCCTGCTTGCATTAGATTGTTCTCATTCCTAACCTCCATGTCTTAGCCAGCCATGACCAATGGTGGAGGTGGTGGCTTAGTGCTTAAATTTTCTATGACACATACCCTCGGCACCCCCGCCTTGAGTTCTTGCATGTAGCATTCTCACACCAAGATTTGCTCTCCTCGAACCTCGCCAATGCTTGCTTCTATTGAAAACTTCATTTTCTGGTGATAGGTAGAGGTGACAACTTTCAAATCATTTAAAGTTAAGCGCCCCAATATGGCATTATAGGATGATGGGGATTTAACAACCAAGAAATCTGTCATTGTTGTAACCATGTTGGCTCCTTACCCAATCGTGACTGGTAGCGCAATGGCGCCCATTGGTTGGACAACCTCGCTAGAAAATCCTTTTAGAGGGGTTGGTAATGGGCATAGCCTATAAGGGCTAATGCCCATTTTAGTAAAGGCATCCCAGAATAGGATGTCAGCTGAGCTTCCGTTGTCAATCAAGATCCACCTGGTGGTATAGTTTGTGACTAACAAAGCGACTACCAAGGCGTCATCATGGGGGTATAAGACGCCCTCATAGTCTTCATCTCCAAAGGAAATAACAGGCGTGGTACTTAGTCTAGGGTACTTGGAGGGCTTATCCGCAAAGTTCACTTCATGATACCTGGCTTGATGGGCATGAGCCTTTTTGCTAGATGCCATCACTCCCCCGCCAACAAATCCCCCTATTATGGTACGGATTTCCTCCAAGGGGGCTTGGTCTTGGTCGTGTGGTTGGCAGGGGGTGTCTTGCCTTCGTTCTCTATCTTGCCTCTATCTTTATGGGCTTCTGCTCTGCCTGGACTCATGCCCCCAACCTTCTTCCCTTCTTGGCTTCACGTGGTCTACTAACATTCGCTCGAGCTCTTTACTTCCCACCAATTTGGCTACTCTCTTTTTCATGGTTGAGCAATCTTCTATCCAGTGAGTATCCGATTGGTGGTACTTGCAATGGTGTTGGCCCCTTGTAGGTGGGCGTGTATCTTTTCCTGTAGTTCCCAAATTTTCGTGCACGCTCAAGTTGTCGTGGCTAAGGCAAGGCCCTTGGTCTCGTTGGGTGGAGTGTCTTTCAACCCCTTGGCTCCAAAGGGGCCAACAACATGTCCTCTGCATTAACATAGTTGTCAGTCCTGTCCATGAACTCCCGGTTTTCCTAGCCAACTCGGTCATGAATGGACTCCGGAGTCATATGCCTCCCAGTAGGTTGGCTAGTGTGATCTTTTTGTCTTAATCATCTATGGTCAGTTTCTCCTTATTGAATCGAGTCAAGTATGCTTTCAAGCTCTGTCCTTCTCTCTACTTAATGGTGAGAAGGTAAGCTGCAGGTCACCGGCGTCTCCTGCTCGCCAAGAATTGTGTTAAGAACTGTTTGGCCAACTCTTCAAAGCTATTGATAAACCCCAGCTGCAAAGTTCCAAACCATTCGCATGCTATTACTTTCATGGTTAATTGGAAAACGCAGCAAGAGGCCTCTCCTGGGAAGCCTTAGAGAGTCATGTATGCTTTAAAATTCTCCAAGTGATCTGTAAGATCCCTGGATCCATCATACATATCAATCTTGGAGACTTTGAACTTGGGTGGAAGTGGTACCGCCATTACCTCACCACTGTAAGGAAGATCCGTCTGGTTCAGCAACTGCTTTACGGAGGAAGATTCCCCTATCTTACTTGCCATCTCCTCGTATTTATCCATGAGGCTCCACAGTTCGTCATGTAGTCTCTTCTTTTCTAGCTCGTCGGCATTGACTCCACCTGCACTTGGCACATCTCCTTCAATCTGGTTATTGTTAACTGGTGGTGTAGCAGCATTCTACTGTTTCAACTCTTCATTATCTTTCCGTAGTTGCTCCACCAGAGTTGTCGCCCTTTTCAGCTTTTGTTCAACATTTGCTAGCCTCGCTTCCATCTCTGTCATATTCATCTTTTGGTCTCAAGTTGCCTGTGATCGCGTGGTAGTTGGCATGTAAAAATCACGTTGAAGTCTATAACAATCCCACAGACGGCGCCACTGTTAATGTTTCATACCACCAACAACACATATAACTTGCAATGAAATGAATGGGTGGCACAGTGTGCCTAGTGGAACTCTGGTACCTAATTTAGAGAAAAGTGATCTCAATATAAGTATATGAATGAATGTAGTCAATGTGTTACCTTTTCGTGTTATTTCTATGGGCGTTATAATGGTAAGACTGACCTCCGAAGTTTATCTTGAAGAATTTCCGTGTAAATTGGAGTAATCACCTTCATAATCAGTTGAAGGCGTTATCTATTTCCATTATCTATAATATATATCAATAAGACCAACCCTTGGGCTCATAGTTCAATCCCTGCCGTCTCAAATTTGGGCCTTTTAATACATGGACTTACTTCTTCAAGGCTCTAAATATCCCTTTCACACTCCTAAACCAGTACTTCCAGTTTTAATGGTTCCAGTCCCCTTTTTCCGGTATGTTATATATATAGTATATATAATATGCTATATAGATTATGGTATATAATAATATAGTGATAATATATTATATTATTTTATAAGATATATTATAATTGTATTATAAACTATAGTGATATATTATAATATATAATATAATGATATATTATAGTATATTATAATATAGAGTGATATTGTATTAGTATAACTATTAATACTATAGACCATAGCGATAATATATAGTTATTTATATAGGATTTTAAAATTTAATGTTATTTTAATTAATAATTTAGCATATAATACAATATTATTTTATATATAATTATATATATTAGATATAAAAATTATATATAATATAAAAAATCATATAAAAATCTTTTATATAATATAAAAAACTAAAATATATATTTATATGAACCAGTCTGGTCCGATTTGGTCTAGTGTTAGAAAAAGGAAAATTGGAACCAGATTGATTTCAACTGGTTTTGGAAAAATGGAACTGGTACCGAGCTGATTTAGAACCTCACCGGTTTGCCGGTTTTTTTTTTCACCCCTAAGATTGATCATTGAGGAATTCGAAGGTGATAAATGAACAGATGCCACCAATAATACTGAGCAAGCAAGGGAAATTTAAAAGAAGAATGAAGCAAAGAATTTGGAACGATGTCAAGAATCCTTAGACAGCAGCTACAAGTTCTTTAATAGAAACACATCCTTGTATAAGCAAATGGGCATTAGTTATTACATCCCTAAAATATCTAATTCTTAGTCATGCATATGACAGGTTCAATATAATCAATTGATTTGCCTCCCTCGTTCATTACAATGAATAGCCATCAATCTCCTCCATATGATAGAAAGATAACGCCGACTTATACCTGCCATCTCGCAATGCAGTCAAGTGTACAAACTGCTAAGCACATCAACAGCCAAGCCCAATCAACTGAAGATTGTCCAGATCATTCAAGTGAAGACAGCTCACCAAGTCATCTAAGTCCTAAAAATTAGCTACTCTGCTGCAATCACTGATCTTACCTTTATACAGTCAATGACCGATCATGATCTTTGTCAGCATATTAGCTTAGATTGCCGAGTTGCACAGAACCATTTACTGCTGTAATAGCTCATGTACTTCTTGTAATAAGTGTATACAGAGTTGTTAATAAATCATTGAAGCTTTTTAGCTGTAAACTATCTACTTTTTTATTATTCTTACAGACTAAGCATTCCTTCCACACAAAGACTTGTTTTCTTCATAGAATTTTAAGAAAGTCTATTTTTATAAGTTTAAAAAAAAAAAAAATTCTTAAAACTCTATGAAGAAACTTTCTTTAAGAGTTTTAAGGGAAATACTCGTATGGCGTTACCCTATAACGCTTAAAAAGGGAAAGCAGAAAACTGATATTATCTATGCCCATGATTATCATCTAATGGGCACTGCAAATAGAAGTCATGCAAACTCGGGATAGATCAGCAAGAAGTCTAAAATAGAAAGAAGACTAGGTTGAATCGTATAAAATCCAACCTAGATAGGCTTCGAGAAAAGGACTAGGAAAAGCTAAGGAAAACAAATGAATAATAAATTAAGAAAATAAATTTGACCCAATGGAAATCTAACCTCTATTTTCAAGGTACAACGATATCATACGGAGATCATCGTCTGCCATAGCAAGAGAAAAAGAAGCTCTCCAAGTCCAAGCAATGGATCTCTTCGTAGTTCGTTCTGGTTGGGAGAATATTTTATTTCCTTACAATAATCCATAGCGTTGCGGCTTTGGAACTAGAAATAATATTGCAATTGAATATAATATAATATAATATTATCATTATGGAAACGAGAGAAACTTTTTTTTATTTTTTATTTTCATTTAAGAAGCAAGCTCTGTAGCTATCATGAGGTCCGGGAGCCCCGAGTGGTTGCATCTGAGATTGGGGAAGTTGTGCTTCCAACTTGAAATCCTGCACAACCTGCTGCTCATTGATTCAGGTGCACAAGCTTCCTAAGAGCATCTTAACGGCTTATACATAATTAAAAATAAGCTCACTTTTTAATTATTAGACATAAAAATCACCTGTAATAGATTATGCATTATCAAATTTTTTTATTTTTAGCTACAGTCTTTTTAAAGATAAAATAAAATTTGATCGTTACTGTTTAAAGAGCAAATCTTTATTTTATTAGTTATCCATAACTCTCCCACTCTCATTTTGATAGTTGTTGGGTAGAATAAAATCTAGAAAAAAAAAATATAGTTAGATGGAAAATTTAGAAATTTGATTTGTAATTAAGACATTTATATAAAATTTTAGATAGATTTAATTAGATATTTGTGGTTATTAGTATTAAATGACAATTGAAAAAATATAATTTTTTAACCCATAATTTAATTAGAATACGATTACTAATTAATATATAACAGGTAGAATAATAAAATATGATAAAATAAAATAAATTAATAATTAAAAAATTAAATATTTTTCAAATTATTAATTAGTCATTATTATATAATAAATAAATAGATAATCTAACGTAGAGATATGATGTGAATAGCTAAAGTCAAATTTATCTTCTATTATTTTATTGTTATATAATAAAAAAAATAGCTATTCAAATATGAAGACTTATGTAAATGAAATAATCAAAATTTAAATTCATCTTATATTCATAAAAAATATCATTTACATATACATAATCTATTAACAATGCTCTAATGAGTGTCAGAGCTAAAATTTCCAAATTCTAATGTAAGTAGAGTAGTGGCATTGTCCGAAAGTCAAAGTTAAAATTAAACTAAAATTAGATGTTTTTGTTAAACCTCAAAGCTATTCAAGTATAATCTCACATTCTTATGGGTTGATAATACAAGACCTACATCTTCGGAATAGAGATTATGGGTTCGACCTCCTTCTCCATGTATAAATATATGTGTGTATATATATAACCTCACATTAGATTAGATAAAAATAAGTCTAAATAATAATATAATATTATTTTTTTAATTTATTTTTCATATTTTGTTACTATACTAAGCATATGTTAATTATTAAATTATTAATTAACATATAGCCGGTGTTAATATTAGAATGCAAACAATTTAAAGTTTAGAAATTAAATATGGGTTTGATATGTGAATAGCGACTAGCCAAGTTTGGACTTCCCTTTCCATTTACTATAGCTTAGAGTTTTACCTAAATGACTTTAGTTAGTTCAATGCAGCTTATTTAAGTAGAACTTAGCTATATTTTAGACTTCACTGCATTTGACTAATCCAATAACAATGCTCTTATAATAGATTTTTTCAAGTAATGCGTAAACATATGTAAAGCAAATCAACAATAATCATATTTTAAAATATTAATTTGATTGAAAATAACAAGATTACTTACAATCTTGGGCTTTTCTTAAATATGTGACTTGAGGTTTCAATTTGTATTCAAAAGAACAGGAACATGTGAGAAAAGAAGGTAAGGGTGTCTCTTTGATTTTCTCTCATTACAATTCGCTATTGATTACTTAGATTTTTCACTCCCTTCTCTTTGTTCACTAATTATTCCATTTATAGAGCTGTGAATGCTCTAAATATTCCTCCAGCTATGATTTTTTCTTTTCCTTTTGTTGAATTCTTTTCTTTTTGACTTGGCAAGCATGAGAATACTCTTTAGATTCCTCCAACTGTGGTTTTGTTTTTCTTCTATTGAATTATTTTTCCATATGATTTGGTCATACCGAAAGTTTCTTTTCTTGTAGCATTTATCTCTAAGATAAACACTGCAAACTTGAGGCAAATTTGATCACGAGATGACACACTGTTCATTTGTCAGATTTTACTATTCCTTGAATAATATCAATGACTTGATTTTTCTGATACATTTTTACTTGTTACATTCTTTTCCTCTGGGATTAAAAATTTTCACCGAGGTAAGAATAAGACTCGGTCTTAGGAGTGTGAATTTGACTAAAGTTTATTGAGGACTTATTTTCTTATTGTTGGTTGGTTGAAGGTGACACTGAGGAGACTAGAGATGTCTTCTTTTGCATTCTTTCAGTTTGTAATAGTGCTTCTTTTAAAAGGTTTGCAAGGTCTTCCTTGATCTTGACTTGGGTCATGGCTTCAGCCATGACTGTTTATAGTCATGCTTTCTCTACAAGGAACTTGATTTGGTCTTTTGGTGATAGACATTGAGCGTGTAAAATTACTCTATGAAACTTGAATTGATCCCACTATTTTACGTAATACTTTTGGACACGACTATATTGTTGTTTGGAAAAATTCCAATTTTAGGATCCATGGACTTTATATTTACTTTTGAAAATGAGGGAAATAAGAAATTGGGAATCATGTTTATCAACTTTGAAGTCTGATGACTTCAAGTAATTCTTGAGGGCAAATTTACATAATGGGGCCATAAATGGTCTATCATCTTAAGAACCAACTTGAAATTTTGCTCTTGAAAAAGTTGTTAAAATTTATAAACTGAGTATGTGAGTAAGTCTCAGTTTGGTAGAGATGAACTTTGAACCATGCTTCCATGTACTATAATAACTAAATGGTTATTGATGATCTTGTAATTTCTTGAAATGGATGGATGAGTTCTTTATTTTTTTTAAAAAAAAAAATTATATTTAAAATATATAATTTATGGAATGCAATTTTTTGACCATTGGGGTCAAATTTATCCATGATTGGGATGAAAACAGCCGGCTTAGGCCTAATTTAGATAGCAAAATGCTTCAAACTTATCCTGTATCATCTCAATATTAAAATACCACACGCAAATACTTTTCATTTTAAATTTTTAACTTTTTTCTTTAATCATTACCTAATCATTTCAAATTTTCTAAACTTCTAAACAAAACACAAAAAACAATTCAATCTTTTCAAATCCTAAAATAAAAATAATATTAAAAAATATATTATAACAATATTTTAATTTTATAATATTTTTATTTAACTTTTTCTTTCTCATTTCCTTAAACCCTATAAAATATATTAACTCAAACCATTTCATTACTATTCACAAACCTTATCTCACTATTCAAACAAGATCTTAGTATGTTTAAGAATTGACTTGTAATACTTGATAGACTTAGTTGGGTGAAATGGGTAGTATACCATTTCAGGGGATAGAAATATTGGGCTTGGATCTTTTATGTGACTTTGGTCAGGTTCTATTCTAAATATGTTACTTGTATACTACTTAAGAATATATAGTGACTGGTTCTTTAGAACATAAGGCATTCTCGAATAATTGGTTTCCTTTCAAGATCTACAACCTAATGGGTTTCTCTGGATAGATGGTCTTAGGCTTATGTTTCCTGAAGAAACCAAGGTAGCCTCTTAGGTAGGTCCGACAATTGGTGATTTGGGGAGCCTTGACTGGTATTTTATATCATGTCCAAGAATTACTACTAGTTTCTCAAACTCTTTTTTTCTAATTTGGTGTTTAATTTGGTTCTATGGCAAATTAATGCCTTTCTAAATGATTGATCTTGGTACTTTGGTATTTGCATCATTTGTATTTGTTTGGATTAAAAGGTTTTTGTCTTTTGGGCTTTTTACCAACGCACTTGTTTTTCATATACTTGTAATATATTCTATATCTTAATGCTAAAGGCCTACTTGGGATTCTTTTATACTTATGCCTTGTTTGTTTTTATAACATATTTCACTTAATTATTATAATTTTTTTATATTTTCATACAAAATAAAATAAAAAATTCAAATATTTTTAAATAATAATAATATTAAAAAATATATTTTAACAATATTTTATTCGATTTTTAACTATTATATCAACTTATCTCATCCGTGAAAACCAACGAAATGAAATCGGAAACAATCAAAATGAACTTCCAATGCGGAGTTAGCACGGATGGCTGGATTGATGGCTGGATTTTAGGCTTCAGATAGTCCATATCTATGATTAAAGAAAGAAAATAAAAGATAGCATCCCATTTATTTTATACAAAAAGTAAGGAAATAGATTGAAAATTAAGCTATTATCCTTGGAATGGATACAGCTAACAGTGCTCATATACCACCATTCATTGGTATTAACATTAAAAAAAATATACGCATATATGATGGTTTTTATGTTTAATTGAGGAAAACGCAATGGGCTTTTTAAAATGTTACTTCGTTTATGATGTTGTACCCTACCTAAACCATCACTTCCAACACATCATACACTCTTGAGCTAAAAAGAAGTTATAATATCTAACACGTTTTAATTTAAAAGCTTTTTGCTATTCAAGTTTTGTCACGTCCCTTTCATTGCTTCAATATTAATAAGAGAAATGTAAGATACAGTTATAATGTGTATAAGATTCAATTTGATAAGTAAGAATTTTGAGATGAGAATTTTAAGTTTTAAGATGAAATATTAAAATATTATTATTGTTTTGAAATTTGAAAAAGTTAAGAAAAAATTAAATTATTTATTATATTTTATATGGAGTTTTGAGAAAATTGTAATGATAAGATGAAAATTTTGAGTTTGAGATGATAATTTTATACAGCCAAATCGAACCTAAATTTCGTGTACTCATTTTAAAAAAAAATAAAAGTGGGTTATACCATTAAAAAACGATTTTTTGACATGAGTCTCATATTTTTCTCTTAAAAAGTACGAGACTGGGTTTGTTTGAAAAAAATTTTTATATTACAATTTTCATCTCATCTCATCTCATTTCCAAATATCACTCAAATATAAATATTTTCAGACTAATTATTACAACTTTCTTAAACTCTAAAACAAAAAAATAAAAAACAATTTAACTTTTCTAAATCTCTAAACAAAAATAATATTAAAAAACTATATTATAATAATATTTTAAATTTATAATATTTTTTATTCAACTTTTTCTCTTTTCTTTCTCAAAACCTTATAAAACATTAACTCAAATTATCGCACTAATATTCACAAACTATCTTATAACTATTCACAAAATTCTCATCTCATCTCACTCTCCAAACTTGTTCTTACACATTCTAAAATTGTAGAAATCATTTCACTGTTAATAATCAAGATTTTTACTTAAAAGAAGTGTTACAACCATAAAAAGATTTCATAAAAGAAAACTCACAAATTAATATGATTTAATATAATACGTTAAATTTACTTTACGATAAAAATAATTTTATAATTTAACATATTATATTAAATCACTTTAATTTATAAATTTATTTTTATAAAACCTTTTTATAATTAAGACATTTAACGCTACCTAAACAAACTTTAGGACATGAATATTATATGTTATCCTCGATTACAGGTCTATGGCCCATGAACTAAATGGCCACGTGTACGGTGTTAACATCTTCTTTTTAAAAATCGACATCTGTCATGTTGATTTTTATGAATTTTTTATGCATGCTATCGTGTCCGCAAATAATTGTTTTGATTTCATTTTTTTGACAAGGATTAGAGGTGTGATTAGGTTACAAGATTACATAGTGTAATCATGACGGAAGCCACATTTTGCGTCCAATCAAATCGAGAATTGAGATTACATAAGATTCCAGACAGATTTGACATCGATTTATTATCTCTTAACATAGTGTATTAGACGTTACACATTACATAAACACATAAGTCTAGATTAAGTTATTAAAACTCAACACTCAAAATGATAGTCTCATGTTATTTTTAATTCAACCAATCTTTAGAGTAAAGTTTCTAAAATACCATCACTAGAAATGTGAAATCACGCATCCACTGTTAACTAATTAAGTTAGGATTTACTAAATAAAAATGAAAAATTTTAAAACAACTAAAAATTTAGTAAGAAATAACAAAAGACAGGGTAACTTGTCGATACCTATTGTTAGAGGTGGTAATATGTGTCACGATTTTGGAATCCAATATAGATATAATACGAAATTAGTGAGTTTGAATTTTATATAAATGAATTTGGGTCAAAATGAGTTAACTTATTAAGACACGATTAATAAATGGATCAACCTGTTTAATCAAAGTTTTGAAAATCGTTTTGTTTCGGCCAAAATGATCGAAATTTGCCGTTCTAGAACAGTAACCAAAACGATATGGCTAAATATTTCGTACTAGATTCAATTCTGGTTTATTTGATGTGTTTCCGGTTATTTCAGTCCAAAAATCTAACACACGGTTTTCTTCTCATAGCATATTGTAAGTTTCTCATCTTCTTATTTCTCCACTAATTCTTTTTCTAATCAACATGTGTCAGCATCAACACGTCTATATCTGCCATTTAATAAATAAAAGATGGGATTTGTATACAAAAATATCAAAAAGTTGCTTACATATTTTTAAAATATTTTCTTTTGGGAAGTTGGAGGAGAAGGATGTACACCTTGTGATTATTATTCTAAATGACTGGCAGTACTGATTTGATTGAGGAATGGGTAGGCATGTTTATTGAGTATTTTATTAAATTTTATAAATATGTGTGTTTATGACTTATATTGATTACTTATAATTATTATTAAGTTTATCAAGCATATATATTTTTAAAATTTGTATTAGTTTTATTTTAGAATATAGTTATCATATATATAATTTATTCATATAACTTCTATTTTGAAATAGTACACTAAAACATACTAGTACCGAAATATTCCATTCCAGTGCCTCAACCAGAACGGTCACCAAAACGGACTTGAAAACTTTGTGTTTAACTCGAAATCAATCCACAATAACCAATTTAAATTTTATTATTATTTGGTTATAATATTGAGATTTCTCAATATAGTCGTGTTTTTATTGTTGACATTGTAATTCTAGACCTATGCTCATATTTGTTATTATTGGGTTTTTAATATTGATTTTATTATAGGTAAATTTTAGGTTAAAATCTAAAAAATATTGATATCTTTTTATTTGTAAGTAGTCTTATTATTTTTTTGAGATATTGTAGCTACTAATAAATATAGATTTTAATTTTTATGTGAAATTATGTTAATCAGGTCAAATAGGTTATGCGGGCTAATTAAACTCATTTATATGAAATGGGTTGAAATGAGTAGTATCTTGTTGACCCATTTCCAATTAATTATTAAATGGATGACACTACACGACCCATTATTTTAATGGATTGTGTTAAGATGTGAATGTATAATTCGTTTAGCTTAGCGAGTCGTGTTCAGGTTAACCTATATAGTCGAATATCTATGATTTGATATGACACAAATATGACCCGCAAACAAGGATTGCCACCCTTACTAGTTGCCCTTCTTTGTTCTTCCATTATTTGTTTCTATTGATTGTAGTTTCATTATTTTTAGAAATTTCCAATGAGAATAGTTTAGAAAAAGTGGGGTAACATTAAAAATAAGTGGTAGTATGAGAAGGAATTGAGGGTTTCGATACTTTGATGTGCATATTGAAAAAAAAAAAAACTGATACTTTGAGGTATAAATTGTATGCTTTGAAAGTTAGTGTTAGGGACTAAATTGACTGGGTCCAGCCCTTTGAAAACCTATCACTAATAATAAGGGAATGAATAAAGTTAAGACATAAGGTAAAGAAGAGATAAACAAAAAAAAGTTGGCTTAGACTCTTGAAAAGAAAAGATTTCACAAAGCAAGTTAGATTCTATTACTCCAAGAAAGAAAACAAATCTATATAAAAGGAGGAGATCTTTACAAATGAAGGGGGGGACTCTCCACAAGCTTTCTACTAACAAACTCTACCATATATAGCAACTCCACCAAATCTTTCTCAAGTGAGGCATTATCTTAAACCTCCTAAAACCCTAGATTTCTCCATTGTATTGAGCGATATCTGAGGTTATGAGAGATTGCAAATCATCTATCATAATGGATTTTCCCCCAAGTAACTCGTGAATGTAGGCTTTTATGCTGAACTACATAAATCTTTGTGTCTCTATTTATTTATTTTTATTCGCTAGTTATTTAGTATTTCATGAAAGAACATGAAGAGCACCGCATAGAAGCTCGAATTACCATCGTGGGCCAGGTATAATTAATTTCTCTATTCCAGCTCGTTGCAACTTTAAGCATTAAAAATTGGCATTGTCTGTGGGATTAACGAAATCTTCTGCATCGAAATTGGGAGAAAGATATTTTCTGACTCATAAGATCGTCTTTGAAAAACCAGATAAGATCTCCTCAACTTATTTGTTTTCTATTATTTATTCTCTTAACATTGTAGCAAATGGTAAAACAAAAACATAGAGGAAGAACACAAGAAGCATACTGCACGTGCAACATGCACTACGCATGAGCCTATAAGGGATGCACGGCGTGCACCTAGTTCCTTCAATAGGTAGGAACTGCAGCCACCACCCCATAGCACCGACAAGGTTTGATGTCGACAACCACGCATAGTGGAGATACCATGATGGCAGAGCCCTCCATTGGCAGCTCACCGCAGCAGCGTGTTGTGCATGCCTTTCACAGTGTAGGTAAAGATTAACAAGTGGTTGGAGGCCCCCACACCAACTTCTGTGAGTTGGCAGGGCTACCACCAACCACTACCCACATTGTTGGCGATTTCTGTTGCCCGTGGGGTGATTCCTCGACATCGGAAGTCAATCACGTAAGGTATAGAGCTGTAGGGAAAGGTTGCGCATTCCTACGCACCCTGAAGGTCCAACCACTGACCACCACCTATCTCGCATGCATCGTCTGTCATCGACGAGCTAGGTTTTCGAACTCAATAGAGTTCCTCACCACCATCTATCTTCATTCTCATTGTTTGTCGACTGTCGCTCGAATCTTTTTTTCACTGCTGTGAAGGCCCATGAAACACAAAAGCTCTGCCCACCGAAGAGCTCCTCGCCACCTCCACTAATTGCAGCAACACCCCTCCACTGCCATAAAGTCCCCTTTGGCTTTGAAGCTCACTCGGCCACTGAACCAGAGATAAAGACTGTCGTTTATAGTTCCTGCCGCAAAGGGGCTACTGCAAAGACGACAAATTGTGAGTTCACTGCCCACACCGACTGCTCCTGGCCACCATTGTGGTCAGCAATGATCTCACCAAGTAGTGCATTGCATATGGCAAGAAACAACTCCAAGGCCAACAACTAACTGCGCGAGCAAATATGGCAGGTAACCGATCATGCATGACAAGAAAAAAGCAACAAACATATGAAAAACCACTCCATGATAGGCAACTGACTACGACGAGCAAAGATGACGAACAATTGATCGTGCTTGGCGAGGAAAAAGCAACAAACGGACAAACAACCACTCCACTACGGGTAGATGATTGCGGTGAGTAAGGATGGAGAACAATCGAGATGGTGAGCAACTGATCATGCATGACAAATAAAAAAAAAAATACTTAGGGGCGAACAAAAAAATCACTCAACAACAAACAACTTCAGTCAAGGAATTGTTGAACACAACAACCAAATTACTTTGGTTTGTCTCCTTCAAACTTACCATTTTACTTTTACTAACGAAATTGATTTTTGGAAGATTTTTCCCATAAAGCTCCTCAAGGTCCCACAGGAAACCTAGTGGCCGTATGCCCCAAGTATATACTTCGATGGGAATCACCTGCGTGGCATGAAACATCGACTATGAAGCCACTCTAGCACCGCTCAGGCATATTAATTTGTTATCATCAAAATAGACTATTCTGTAACGTGGGCATCTCGTGTTCTCATTGTTGCCAAAACATAGCTGCCAATGGGGATTACCCATGTGTCACCATCCTTTTCTACACTCAAGCAAGATGGTTCAGGATTGCAAACCTCAAAATTTTGATTTGGATTATTTAATCTGACTTGTTTGCTTCTTTTTATTGGTACAATCGAGCTCTAGCTCCCACTGCAACAAGTGGTTGAGCTCAACTTTAACGTTAATGTGGTCGAGGCATATTACCACTACATTCTCATCGCCAGAGGTAAGCGGTCAAGGCTTCCTCTCGCTACACTCTCATCGCTAGAGTTATGTAGTAGAGGCATTCTCCTGCTACACTTGCATCGCCAGAGTTACATGGTTGAGACATCCTCTCACTACACTTGCATGGCTAGAGTTACACAGTCGAGGCATCCTTCCGCTACACTCTTATCACTAGAGTTTCATGATCAAGGCATCCTCCTGTTACACTCTTATTGCCAAAGTCACGTGGTTGAAGCATCCTTCTGCTACACTTACATACCCAGAGTTACGCGATTGAGGCATCCTCCCGCTACACTCTCGTCGCCAGAGTTACATGGTCGAGGCATCCTTCCATTACACTCTCATCATAAGAGTTATGCAGTAGAGGCATCCTTCCGCTATAATCGCATCACTAGAATTACACAGTTGATGCATCCTCCCGCTACACTCGCACGGCCAGAGTTACATGGTCAAAGCATCCTCCTACTATACTCGCATCACTAGAGTTATGAGGTCGAGGCATCCTCCTGCTACATTCGCATCGCCAGAGTTATCCAGTCGAGGCATCCTTCTGCTATACTCTCATCAATGCGATCGAGGCATCCTCTTGCCATGTACAAGTCGAGTGTCTCCACTCGCTACAACCGTTACCTTTGAGAGTGACTCTTTGAGCTCTACAACTGCCTTGCATGGGTTTCCTTCGGGAACGAGTCAACGACCTCAACAACTACCTAAGTTGGATCTAGGGTGTTGATAGGCTCACTGACCACTTAAGTGTCGGTTACTACAAACAAAATCTTACATCAACATCCAAATTGAAACATTAAGCACCAATGAAAAATTGCAGCATGAGACAAAATCCACTTGTGGCATTGAAAACAAAAAATGACCAACAAGCACAGAAATACGCGCACTTTACTAAAGATAAACAATCATGCGCAATCACCAGTACACTCAATTATCATGCAAACGTTCTTACAAGCAAACTATAAAGAGGCCCATCCTCGAAGGCCCTTACTATAAATTTCACGAGTTCTTCTTTGGGACCGCTCACAGAAATCGCCATTGCATTGCATAACAGTGACAAACTATGGACCAGTTCACATAATCACTTTTTCTATAGTTTTTATAGGTTATTTTCATCACGGTTGACTTGAAGATTCTCAAGGCCTTCTTAATAAACAAGTTGACTTTAAAAATCGCGGGCATCTTTTAGGGACTAAATTGATTGGGTCCAGCCCTTTGAAAACCTATCACCAATAATAAGGGAAGAGATAAGGAAGGGAAGAGATAATTCAAAAGAAGTCGATTCAAACTCCTAAAAAGAAAAGGCTTCACAAGGCAAGTTGGGCTCTATCACTCTAAGGAAGAAAACAAATCTCTATAAAAGAAGGAGATCTCTACAAATGAAGGGGGACTCTCCACAAGCTCTCTACGTACAAACTCCACCACACATAGCGACTCTACTAGATCTCTCTCAAGGGAGGCATTGTCTTCAACCTTTTGAAACCCTAAATTTCTCCATTGTATTAAGCGATATGTGAGGCCATGAAAAATTGTAAAATAATCTATCATAGTGGATTTTGCTCCCAAACAACCTGTGGATGTAGACCTCTATGTCGAACCACGTAAATCTCTGTGTATTTCATTATTTATTTTTATTCGCTTGCTATTTATTATTTCATGAATGAATGCGAAGAGCACTGCATGGAAGCCTGAATCACCATTATGGGCTGGGAATAATTCATTCCTCCCTTCCAGCCCATTGTGCAATCTTAGGCAATAATAGTTAAGATGCAACATTTTGAAAAAAAAAAAGAGTTAAACATGTGAATGTCAAAAGGAAAAATAGATTGCCCAAACAAAGCATCCACAAGGATTTTGACTTTATCATTTTGATAAAAATAAAAGAAAATTTTGGTGAAGAACAGTGCGATTATTGAAAATATTTAGATGAATCAGATTTAATTATAATATCTGATTGAGACCTGTAAATCTATCTATAATAAAAGAGCGAGTTTAAACTCTACCCATTAGGAATTCATGTGATAACTTAGACCAAAATATCGCTCTACATATGTCATGTTGGGCTGAAATTCCCTTACTACAAATGCTAGTTTGACCATGGTGCCCCAACAAGAGACCTGAGTTAGGCTAAAATGCCCCTGCCATAGATCTCAACTGACTAAACTACCTTTACATCAAATCAAATTAGACAGACACATCTCTGATCGAAATCTAATCAAAATCAAACCAACTGATGACAACTAGAAATCTCCAAAACAAGTTTCATCTTCTTTCGCACTCCCCACTCTCCATTTACCTTATTCGTGTTCTTCATTATTCTATTCTTTCTCTTCTCATGCTTCAGACTTTATTTGTTGACTATGGCGTGAGCTATGGCAAAGATGGACAACCACGTCAACGTGACCAGATCTGACCACATCACAACCCGTAGTGGAAATAACCCTAAATATCTTCATGTTCGCACCAGAGACCCACAATGGTGCCATTACCGTGGGTCAAAGATGAAGAGATTTCTTATGGGTATTTCTACCATTGACTCGATGGTTATAAGGAGGTTTTTGTGGGTATTTGTGTTGTGAGCTTGATGGTTTTAAGATGGATATTTCTAGTAGAAATTTATGTTGTGGACTTGATTAGATAATGTTGGTGATTTGATTTGCACGATTTACATATTCAGGAGCCAAGCTCCCATATAATTTGACTAATTTGATCGAGACTCAAATACTTATGAAAATCGAGCACAATATCTAAACATGTATACTGTGAGATGTTGTTGAACTTTTTTGTTCTTGGGAGGAGCACTTATCGTGGAGAGATCTTTTGGTTGTTATTCAAAAGGAGCATTGTTTACTCACCCTAGTGGTACACCCTTTTGTTAAAGTGCGAGATGTTGTTGCTCACCCAGGTCGTATACCCTTTACTCACCCCAAGGTGTGAGCACTTGCCTTTCTGGGGACGAATAAAAGTGCCTTGCTCACCCACGGGAGACGAGCATTCCTTCAGTTCTGTCACTCACCCTCTTGGATACGAGGACTTTAGTGCGCACCTTCAGCACTTTGCTCGAAGGTGTGAATACTTTCACTAGATTATGTGCAAGCATTGTTGCTCATCCGGGGTTTGAGATCTCTTTGTTCACTCTGCGGGTAAGGAGCTCCCACATTATCCGAGCAAATTGATCAAGAATCAGATATGTGCTTGGTAGCCAATCTCTCACATAATAAGATCAATTTGATCAAGGTTTGATTATATGCTCAGGAGCTAAGCTCCAACCAATTTGCGGTATGCTTTACATACTCGGGAGCTCCCACATGATTCATTCTATTTGATCGAGGTTCCTATCACAAACTTGGGAGTTGAGCTCCCATGTAACTTGACTTGAGCATGTATTGCGAGCAAAGTGCTCGCCCAATGGGTGTGAGATGTTGTTGCTCGTCCCAAGCGATGAGCACTTTCAAATTTTGCGCACCCTAGGATGGGCACTTTCGCAAATATCACCATAATATTCTTTTGAATGCTAGACCCTTGGAAGGGGGACTTCTCAGGGTGAGATCTTCTGGTCACCATTCAAGAGGAGCATTGTTTGCTCACACTAGCAGGATACCCTTTTGTCCGAGTGTGAGATGTTGTTACTCGTTCCGACGAGATACCCTTTACTAGCCAGGGTGCAAGCACTTGCCTTTCTAGGGATTGAACAAAAGTGCCTTGCTCGCCCATGGGGGATGAGCATTCTTTCAGTGATGTCACTCGCCCTCCTGGATGCGAGGACTTTAGTGCACCTTCTGAGTAAAGTGCTTCTTGTTATTGCTCACTCTACGTGAGGAGCACTTTGCTTGAGGGTGCAAACAATCTCACTCAATTCAGTGCTCACACTATTGCTCTCCAAGGGGGTGAGCTTCTCCAACGTGATCCAACTAATTTAATTGGGGATCGGATACTTATAGAGATTGGGTATGCTTTACATGCTTGGAAATTGAGCTCCCACATGATCTAAGCAATTTGATCATTGGTCGGATCACATGCTTGCTAACATGCTCGGAAATCGAGGTCCTACGTGTTCTTACCTATTTGATAAGGGTCATATCACATACTCAGGAGTCATGTTCTCATGTGATCTAATCAATTTGTGGTCTGCTAGGGAGCCAAGCTACCATGTAATCATCATTTTGATCATGACCTTATCACATGCTCAATAGTCAAGGTTTTAAGTGATTTGACCAACTTGTGCTATGCTTTACATGCTTGGGAGTTTCCACATGATTCGATCAATTTGCGCTATTAGAGATTCAAGGCACTTCACCAAACTCTCCTCTTATAGATTTTATTGGTTGTCGTGGTGGACAAGCAATTACCTCCTATTAGGATTGTAATCAAGTCAAGCCGAGTCAGTTTTTTGATTGCTGAGCTCAGGTAGACTCAAGAAACTTGAACTTGAACTCAAGCCGAAATTCAAGATTTTTATATAATATTTGTTCAAGTTCAACTCGATGAGCTAAGATCACAACTTGAGTTTGAACTTGAGCCCAAGTTGTTTAGAAAATTGTAAAAATTTATAAATAATTAATAGGTAACTAGTTGATATTTATCTATAATAACAATATATTATATGCCTACATAACTTACTAATACATACACATAATATGATAGTATATATCAATATTTTATATATATTTTCCATGTACTAGTATATGAAATTATTAGATTTTATCCACTAAATATTGTATAAATTATAAAATATAACTATGAAGTATATTCAATATAGAGGCACAAGTGACTAGGCATAAGTAATTAGGTTACACACTATATATTCAATTATAAAAGATGTTATGCTTATATTATTAAGTAATATATATGTATATATATATATAAAAAGGTGTATGTATATATTTACCAATATATTAATACGTTTTAATTCAGTCAAGCTAACACGTTGACTCAAACATAAACGACTATTAACCGAGTCAAGTTGAATTTAGTTAAGTACGTATCATTAAATAATCGAGTGGATATCTATTTTTATGAGCCTTTTTTTTTCACGAATCAAATTCAATTTGAATTTAACCAAACATCGAGCGAATTATCCATCAGATTCATTTAAAGCTCTCAAACATAATTTTTTTTCCCTTCAAATTTGAAATAGATTGTCGAAGGGCAAACGGGCAAGGGCCTTCTTACTGAAACTAATATAGCTGAAGACTCCGTTATTAAAAATTAAAAAAAGTATTTTATTTATAAAGAAATTATATAAAAATAATTTTACAGACTAATATAATTTTACATAATTAATTTGATTTATTTTAAAATAAAAATAATTTTATAATCTGATAAATCACATCAAAATTTATTAATTTATAAAATTATTTTTATATAATAAAGTTAGAATATTTTAAAAAAATTATAATAAAAAATAAAGAAGCGGTCCATTAATAAATTTCTAGAAAAATGAAAGAAGGTGGAGTGAGGAGGTACAGCCACATAGTACCTACAAATGGCAACAACTTCAAAAGGAGTGAAGCGTGGCGACTCACCTTCATTCCCAAAATAGCACTGTCTCTATCTCTCTCTCACTGCATTTTTTTTCTTTTGGACATTTTCCTGCCTGTGCTCTGCTCTGCTCTGCTCTGTAAAACAACTCTCTCTCTCCCCCTCTCGGTAAGCGCCATTTTTGGCGGTACTGTTCTTAAAAATCTTTATATTTCCCAAAGAGGAACAAAAAAAAAAAAAAAAATGGTCCCTGAAAGTAACGGTAGTCAGACTTTCTCATCATTGCCAATGAAAGAACAAGTCGTTGTCGAAGAAGAAGAAGAAACAAGAACGACGCCGTCTGATAACATTCCTGCTAATTCCGGCGGTGCACCTGACGGGGAGTCGTCGTCCATCGCAATAAGGACACCGGTCCATGATATAAACGACACCGCTCCACCGACTAGAACAAAGGCCTCGGAAGTGGGCGACATCGAGGTGGTCTGTATAAAAGAAGAAGAAGACGAAGAGGAGGAAGAGGACCGGGATGTAGCGAGTTTTGACGGTGACGGAGGTGGTAATTATGGGCCTTCGTCGTTGTATTCGTCGGCGGCGGTGCCAAAGCCGATGGAGGGGCTGCACGAACCGGGTCCAACGCCGTTTCTGAAGAAGATATTCGAGATGGTGGAAGACCCTGATACCGATACGGTGGTTTCGTGGAGCAAGACCCGGGACAGCTTCACCGTGTGGGACGAGCATGTCTTCGCACAAGACCTGCTACCAAGGTATTTCAAGCACAGAAACTTCTCCAGCTTCATTCGGCAGCTCAACACCTACGTGAGTACTATATCTCGCTAACAATTACCAAGTTCTTTGTTCATCCGAGCATGTAGTTATAAGTATATTTTTCTGTCTGATTCTGTATGTGCATGATTAGTCTGAATGAGATTCTCTGAAAAATTAAATTTTGCCATTTCAACCATAATTTTCCGGAGATATAATAAGCAGTAGGAACTGCTAAAAGTTGTGCCTCTTATGTGGGTTTTAAATTTGCATGCATAGACATAAATTATTATTACAAAATGCAATTGAGTTAATATGATTTAAAAATTCTACTATTGGCTGTGTTTTTTATGGGGTTTTGTGGGGTAAAATGCTTGGAAGGGTTTCAAGAAGATTGATACAGATAACTGGAAGTTTGCAAACGAAGGATTTCAAGGAGGGAAGAAGCATTTGCTCAAGAGCATCAAAAGAAGAAGTCGGTTAAACAAACAGCAACAACAAGAAGGGGCGGTAGGTGTCAATCCGAAGAAACCCGGGTTAAAAGCTGAACTTGAGAGTCTGAGAGAGGATCAAAACGTACTGGAAGTGGAAATTCTGAACCTTAGACAGCAACAGCATGACTCTCAGAATCATTTAGGTGTTGTCAAAAATCGGATTCGAGGTGCAGAGTGTAGGTTACAACAGACGCTTTTTTTCCTAACCAAAGTAACTAAAAGCCCAAGTTTTGCTCAGCAATTAATCCAGAAGACAAAGCAGCAAAAGAGGGAGCTGGGCGGAGGTGAATTTGTCAAGAGACACAGACTGCTAGCATCCCATGGGCGTGGAAAGGCTATTGACAACAGCCATAGCATTAATTGCAGAAACCATGTTCAGGGGGACTTGGTGACAACTCCATCTTTACTCTCTGAAATCCTGGAAGAAGCTGTGGATATGGATACTACCCATCCAATACAAACACCATTTCCAGCTCCCATATATGATGCATTGTGCAGTCTTGAGGATCAGAAGGTCAATGTGATGTATAAAAGAAGTAGCAGCCCAAATATCTCATCTGCTTATGATGTCATGTCAGAGAATTTACCGGAGGATAATTTGATTGTAGATGAAGAGTTAGATATGAATGACTCTAAATTCTATTCTGAATTGGAGGATTTGATTGTCAAGCAACATGATTTGGGTGGATTGGTAGAGCAAGCTGGTTGTATTGGGGGGATCCCTTGAGATCAAATGTAATGTCTCTATGGCTTATTTGCTCTAATTTTTTTTTTTTTTTTTATAAGTATATTTGCTCTAATTATCCTTCTCTTTAATTCATTAAACCATGATTTGTAATACAATTCTGTGGTATAGGTACATAAGCAGGTTGCCAGAGTAAGCAAAAATGAAGCTGAAGGTAGAGAAAGCTAGCTGAAGATAAGGAAGGTTTTTGGGTCTTTCTCATAAGAAGTTGGAAGAAGTTGCAGAGGAAAGAATTTCCCACTCACTCGTAATAGAGATACCATCGTTATCACCAGTGTTCATACTTTCCATTCACTTATTTTTAGGGTTCCTTTTTTCAATGTTGTGTGCTTGTCTTTGATGTAAAAAGTCTAATAGTGATCGATGCTAGCATAAGCATTGAACAACTTGGTCGTCTTGAAACATAAATACCTTTAAGGGTTGAGCTGGTGCTGCAGGCTGCCGATCGGTTTGTATCATAGAAGTTTTGAGGGAGTGACGTTGTTGTTTGTGTAAAAACTGGAAAAATTAGGAACTATTATTTTCACCGTGACGCACTATCGGGAGTAAGATGTTTTCCAACTGCATAGGGATCTTGAGTTTTAACGTATAAAATTTGCATATTTTCTTTTACCCTGGTGTAATGGACTTTATTAAATGAGTAAATCCCTATGCTCCCCGAAGTATGACAAAGTGGTGGTTCTTAGGTGTCCTAACATAAGTTGTCTGAGCAAAACGTAGTTATCTTATAGTCATCTTACACTAGAAAGTCCAAACACAACCATACGTGCCCAAAATTCTGTCACATGTTTCACGAACAAAAAGATCGACTATTTTGTGTAGTTGGTGGGTGGTCTCTTGGACAGCTGCAAGATGTGACTAAAGTGGGTTTTAGATAAGGTTTTGTTGCCCAATGAAGCAAAATACCACAGCTTCAAGCGTGGATGGAGCTGAGAGATTAGGGACAAATCTAGACTCTGTTGGCATGATTTGACCAACAATAAGAATTCAAGCAAACTAAAAAGATCAAAACATCATTATTTCTTTTCCATCTTTTTCTAGTTCCTAACTTTGAAAGATCAAAACATCATTATTTCTTTTCAGCTTTTTCTAGTTCCTAACTTGTAATTAGTTATTCTCTGTTGTTGTGTATCATACAAAAAGGATCGACGAGTAATAATAGCACAAAATTAGTACATGAACTGCATTTTTTCAGGACCTTTTCCATGTTACACAAAAAGTTCGAGGGGGGGAAAATTAAAGGAAAGACCAGAAAGGAAATCACCACTCGAAATCTCTAAAACAATTAGGCAACATTCAAGTTCCCCTCTTCCTATAAACAATTAAATACAGACTTAAGTTACAAACAAAATAAAAATGACATAGATAACAAAGAGAAGTATGAAAACGAACTATATGGTACAACAACAAAAGGAAGTATTTTGCATCTCTATATTTGACAACCACTCATTTCTTGCTGGTAAGTTTACCATTAGACCTCGCCACCCCTAGGGATGTAGAAGACGCTGAAGATGACATGGCAGACTTCTCAATCTCCTCCTTATCTTCATTGAACGCCTGCCTTAGAACTTCTTGGAGCTCCATATACCTTTGTTTCTTCAATAGTCGCTCCTCTGGATTGGAGCTACCCAGGTATGCCAGCTCCGAAATATCATCAGCATCCATTATCTTATTAAGGACGCCTGAGCAGCGAGGGAAGAAGCGTTTTCCAAGTTCCACTGCTCGTGATTAAGCAAACCAAAAAAACTATTAGCAAACCCCCCAAATAAATAAATAATTAAATAAATAAATCTGATTTAAGGAGTAATAATTTTGTTTTTCAAACCACAAAAGCTGGTACATTTGAAAACAATTTAGAGATCCAAAAGCATTTACCCCTTGTATGAGGAAAAATATAGTAATGAAGATGTAACTTGTTATGACATTCACCTTACAGAAACAAAAAACAAAAACAAATCCCAAAGATGATTTTCTGTGAGATTGTTCGGAAGTGGTATGTATCTGCCATGTGAAAAAAAGTCGGTAAATATGGGGTGTTTTTCCATTGAGTTGGTTGGTTGGGGGAGAGAAGATTAGGAAACCATAACATCTTATACAGAAAATGATTCCTAAAGAGGAGATTTTCATTAACCTTCTTAAGAAACATCAGATTAGTGAAATAATACTTTCCCCCCATTTCATTCACAAATCTTAAGCAAGTTTACACGCTGACATGGTTTAATGTAATATAATATAATACATTAGATCTACTTTAGAATAAAAAGATTGATACAATCTGATGGATCGTATTAAACCACGTCAGTGTGAGAACTTCCTTGTATAAAATTTCTGCGTAGACCAAACAGTCACCCTTTCAGAAGTTAATTTCAAATAATCTGGGAAAAATATTTCTCATGTACAGTTCTTGTAAAGTTCTGATGTGAAAGGGCACATCAGTGTATTCAACTTGGTGTTAGAAGCGGAACAAAAGATATAATCATACAGGTGCATATGGCAGACATCATTACCAGTTCTAGAGAGTGCTTTCATCCTAGTTAAATGCTCCTCTTGAATCCTGAAAGGTGCCTCATTTAAGTCTACAGTTGTTCTCTGGGCATAGCCCAAATTCTTAGATTTGATGCCTAAAGGAAACTCAGAAGTGCCATCAACTTGAGCAATATCCATTGCAACTTTTGCTTCCATGGGGAATAGTAGTTTCGCCAGTCCAACTGTCAAGAATTCATCGATCAGTTAAAACCATTTCAAACTGTGGATAAAAAATCTGACCAAGAGCCTCTTTATGATAATTTGAATATGGTACAGGAATCACGGCAAAGTTTCACATTAGTTCAACTAGCAAGATTGATTGCTGAGAAATACAGAGGTGATAAATGGAGCAGATGCCACTAATAATGCTCTGAGCAAGCGAAGGAAAGTCAAAGAAGAATGAAGCAGAATTTGAAACAAAGTCAAGACTTGCTAAACAGCATCTACAAGTTTTTCAAAAGAAGTACATCCTTGTATAAGCACTTAAACATCAGTTATTGCATCCGTAAATCATCTTATTCTTAGTCATGCATATGATAGGGCCAATATGATCAATCGCACTGCCTCCCTCCACTACTGATTATAATGGATAATCATCACTTTCCTCCATATGGCAGAGATAAAATGCCAACTTATACCTGCCATCTTGCAATGCCGTGAAGCATATAAACTAAGCATTTCTTTCACCACAAAGACTTGTATTCTTAAGGGAAGTTTGAAAAACTGAATTATGATGCAAATGTTACCCCGTTTACTGATTTACTTATTTAAAAAGCTAAGCTTCATCTTGCTGATTTCGAAGCAAGGTTTATTATTTCATGCGAATGGCTGCTAGAATTATTACCATGCATAAATTATACTTGCATGGTGTTCGCCTATAAAGTTCAAAAAAACAAAGAAAAGAAAGATGATCTTTTTATGCCCATTATTATCATCTAATGGGCACTACAAAAGGAAGTCTTGTAAAGTCAGGATGGATCGCTAGAACTGCAGCAATAGATCACTCACATCCGAATCCAAGAGACGTTGAAATAAAAAAATCTGGAAGATACTGGGAACAACTGGAGGAAGTACAAATTAGAAAGAGGAGATGGAAATATAAAGGAAACTTAGCTGAATCATATAAAAATGTAACCTAGATATGCTTTGAGAAAAGGACTATGAACAGCTAAGGAACAAAAAGAAAAAAAAAAATTCGAGCTAATGGAAAGCGAACCTCTATTTTCAAGGTACAACAATTTCATACGGAGGTCATCGCCTGCCATAGCAAGAGAAAGAGCAGCCTCTCCTAGCAATGGATCTCTTCGTTCTGCTTGCTCCAGTATCTCTATGCATAACCGATCCTTGTGACAAGCTTTTCCTTCCTCAGGGGGCTTGTCATAAATCATAGCCTTAGTGAGCCGCTTTGATATCTGAAGCGCATTTCTACCATCCAATGTAAGATCTGATGGTCTGGCTCCCTTCGTTAGGAGGGACACTATGATCTTAGGTTCTCTTCTCACTGCAGAAATGTGCAACACGGTGTAGCCCCTTTGGTTCCTATGGTTCACATCAGCAATTCCAAGATCAAGAAGCTCAGTTGTGGTTTTTGCATCACAGTATGCCACTGCATAGTGGAGCGCAAATGCATCATCTAGAGTAGTATGCCCCTCTTTCAGTAGCATTCTGACTAACTCAACGTCATCTGAATCCAGGGCCCTATGTATTCTCTTCACATGTTTATCTGGAACACTATTGCTTTCGAGCTTGTCCAAGCCGAGTTCTTTTCTTGAATCCACAATTTGTTTGACAATATCTTGGGGAAGAGATTTATCAAGAGTAATGGCATCAGCATCAGATTTAACAATACTCTCAATACACCTTGCCAGCAATCTTTCACATGCTTTACCGCACATGTTTGCAACAGACAGAACCAACAAAATGTCATCTATTGCAGCCTTTTCAAGAATATCTAGCAACTGCCTCTGCAATCAAAGACGAGCTAATCAAATACTTAGAAGAGATATCAGAGAACATCCGAAGGGGAAAAATTTAACATAATGGGAAACTGAACGGCAATTATTTTCTATTAGCGGTAGCTAAGCAGGGTATGAACTAATGGGTCATGCTAAATGTGATAAGAACTCAGAACATTTTAATTTATAATTCTAATGGTCCAAGTGTTTAAAAGATGGAGTAAATTTAGTAGATGCATCAATCTCGGGACTAGAAAGCTCAAAAGCGACATGCTTCCTGCATTGACGAAAAGATCATTCATCCGAACTAATGATAACTTGTAAGAGAATTCTAGGTATGCATATCAGATACAAGTCAATTTGAAAGCAGAGATTCGATATCTTCTTCATGATTGTGGCCTAAAAACACCTTACTAAGAACAGCAGACTCTTCAGTGATCTACGCAAATAAGCACTAGGTAGACTAGGCCCAGCACCACCACCAGGCCTTGGTAATCAAGAATTGCATAACTACAAAAGTCCCCAAGAAAATAAAAAAACGCGCGTTTCTTTACCTGATAAAGAGCAACAAGTTCAGAAATCTGGAACGTAGAAGAGGCATAGAGCACCTCCACCATGAAATCCACGACTGGCCTACACGCCACGTGCAGGCAATCTTCGTCGACACAGACGCAAACAGCCTTCGGCAACGGCCTCACCTTCCCGCTGTACAAGTAAGCCAAGACCGTCACCACCGCATCGACCCCAACCTCATGCTCTTTCGCCAGCTCCTTTAATTCGAACTCGGCAACGCCTCTGATCTCTTTCGCCGAAGTGGCGAACACGTTCTTGAAGAAAGGGCTTCTGGAGGCTAGAATGCACCGGTGGACGGGGATTTCTCGGCCGTTACTGCTGCTACTACCAGTTACTATGATCTTGGCGTCGGCATAGTAATCGGAGCCGGGAGAGTCGAAAAGCGATTCGAGGTTCTCAGAGAGGCGGCGAAGGGCGGAGACATCCGGAGGTGGTGAAGGCTCGGAGGAGAGGGTTTCGGCGTTGGTGGTGACGCAGCATATGCTACTGCCATTGCTGATTTCGTTGGAATCGGAAAATCCAATCCTAGCATCCATCAGAGAGAGAGAGAGAGATATGCAGAGACAGTGGCTACGTAAAATCGAAAGTTATTGGCATTAGGAAGAGGAGAGAGACAGAGAGAGTTATAGAATCGAAGCGAAAAGAGAGAGGAAGCTTTGGATAAACAAACAGTGAGAGATTCGCACAAGTAGAGACAGTGAAAAGGCCTCTGAGGCCTTTCAATTAGTAGGTATGATCGAGAGGGAGCGAACGACTAAGTTCGCCATGGGAGACGAAAGACCATGAACCTTTGGCTTGAATTTGCAGAGAAAGTTGAAGTCAAAGGAGAAAGATGAAGGGAAATCTCATCAGTTCAGCTCGGCATATGGCCTCGAGTTCTGACGACGACTCGACGCGTGAGAGTTAAGTTATGGAGAGAGAGAAAAAACATGGAGACTGACCTTAAACGGCTTGTAGTTTCATTCTATCACTGAGGCTACCTTGTTGTCGTTCAATTCCTAAATCCTAAAACGTTTTGTTGTTGTTCGCACATCATGATCTGTTCATCCAAACTCTCAATGCTGACCGTGAGATTTAGCTCGGATCGTACGGCTAAGGAGAGTGGGACTTTCTTCACTCCGTAAAGGTAAGGGGGGACCCTTTTATGCAGTGAAAGCCTACTGAGTTTGACACTTTGACCACCGGCCTGACCTTTTTTTTATTTTTTTTATTTTATTTAACCAGCCTGTCTTAAATACTAATTAAATAAGTTAATAAAATTGGAAAGAAAGTGATTTTGTAATTTTGTATGTTGGATTTGATGTATTCGATATAAAGTTGACTTATGTTAATTTATGAAAAAATTAAATCTATACTTCAAATCTAAAAAGGTTATAGTTTTGTAGTTTAATATTAAGTGTACGGTTAAATCCAGAGAAATTATATAAAAATAATCTCACAAACTGATGTGATTTAATATGATCTGTTTTATTTACTTTACAATAAAAGTAACTTTATAATCTGATGAATCATATCAAACCACATCAGTTTATATGATTATTTTTATATAATCACTTTGTGTCTAGAGTATTTCTCATATTTAAGTGATTGATATATGAAACCACTTAAAATGTGTTATATCAATAAATATGGTTAAGGAAGATAGTATCTAGGATAATGACTAAGCCTCGTTTGGTTACACAAATCATCTTATCTCATCTCATTTCATTATATCTAATCATTATAACTTTCTCAAATTCTTACATAAAATATAATAAATAATTCAACTTTTTCAAATCTTAAAATAAAATAATAATAAAAAATTATATGCTAATAATATTTTATTCAATTTTCATCTTATCTCATCTCATATATGTAATCAAACGAGATAATATTGGTCAAACTGGTTTAAAAATAGATCTAATTTCACATTTTATTAAGGTGGGTTTGCTAGCCATGGAATTATATTTATATTAATAATAATCCAAGGAGTGGCCAGGAAAGTAGGAAACTCCATTGATCTTATCCTCCTCCTTTACGACCAAAGAATTGGTTGATTTTTAGGAGGTATGATCGTATAAATAATTAATTTGAAATTGACTGTTGGATGCAACTTGCACCCAAACCAACATCCATGATTCATAAAGAAAGTGCAGCTTTTTCCACCTTTTTCTGTCAATAAATGCAACAATAAGGCTTTGATGTGTATACAAGAAGTGGATGACAAGGCTTTTAAACTTGAAGTTAGCAAAAGAACCCAACCCAGAGAGAGAGAGAGATGTGGGCAAAAGCTCCAGTTCTTTTTTATATTAGATAATAAGACTTTTGTAATTCAATATAAAAGAGTGAAGGAGGCCGAAGTACTTTAGTAACTCGCGTGCAAGTTTGTGATTGACATAGAAATATGCACATGTTTCTGCACAAATTGAGATAGATATGATGCAGACAACCAAAAGAGTCTTGGAAGTGGGAACTTCCTTAAATTTGAAGTATTTGAGAATGAGTTATCAATGACAGAGGTGCTCTACTGAGTACTGACAGAAACACACAATTCATTTTCAAAAGAGAAAAACCTTCTGCATCTTATGTTTTATAATCTTAGGCTGCAGTGTTTGGTACGATTATCCAAAACATAATAAATGGTTGCCAATATGATTTGAGATAGAAATCTGCACAAATTGAGAGAGATAAGATGCAGACACATACAAAACAAAGTGACTCACCAAAGAGTCTTAGAAGCGGGAAACTTCCTTAACTTCTACCATTAGAGAATGAGTTAGACTGAGGTGTTCTACTAATACAAAAGCAGAATTCATTTAAAGATAATATTTTTCATCTTATTTTATAGACTCCGCCAATACGATGTAGCATTGGGTAAAATTATCCAAAACAAAGCATATAGGCTACCAATACTGAAGTAACAACTTGTCCCAATATACACTTTGCTATAACCAGATCAATCAGAAGACTTAATAAAACATTTGGCAAATCAATCCCGGAAAATATCAACAGATATACATTCTTGGGGCAGCAAATTCAGTAATCAAAAGACAAACAATGCATCCATGTGGTCGATTTGGCAGAGTGAGTAGTCGAACAGCTTATAAACAGGTTTCATGTCTGTTGTGTGGCTGTATTTCGACATTGAACAACTAGAAAAACATGGAAGAATTAAACTGCGCCACAATTCACAACTAATCATTCTTACTACCCCGAGGAGAGCAGATTTTTTCCAATATTCTTCCAATAAAAGCCTCGAATCCACCTTCCTTTTGTAAGGATACAGAATTTCCCTGATCTTTCTTGGAATGAATTGTTTCAACAACGGCTTCAATTTCTTCTTTTGCCCTTTCAAAAACATTTGGACCTTTCACATCATTAATTGGGGTTCTCTCATCAAGATCATCACTTGTTCCGTGAGTTTCCTTATGATGATAGTGTGATGATTTATGATGGTGTGTGATCGTTTCAATCTTTTCCTTGGCTCTCTCAATAAGATTGGGCCCCTTGACATTGTTCTCTGACAACATAAAAAGCATCAAACCAAGAAGATTGAGTTTAGAATTGAACTCTCTATACAAAAAACAAGAAGCCAACAAGCAACAATGCAGAGAAGAATAAGTTTTATTGATGCAAGATGTGGTCAGGGCTAATTAAAAGAATGGTGGAAGTAATCTAATAACTACTATTTGACTCCCTCAAACTGCCTGTAGAGTATCAATAGGAATAGAGACACCTAGAGCAGCTTGTATGAGTTCATAAATAAACTTCAAAAAAAAAAAAAAAAAAGAGAATGAAAGACCATGATACCTGAACAGTTTTTCAATAACTCATCATAAAGCATGCACATAACTTTGACCCCAGTACATGACAAGATACACGACAGAAATACTAAAACATAAAGAAAAGTGAGAGCGAAAGTAAAACAAAAATTCAACAAATCCAAAAGAAAATGTGGCAATTTAATGCTGCCCCCAATCATAAAGCAGTCTCAATAACAGATTCATCAAATTTAATCTTGTTGCCCTCAGAAATTCAAGAATTGAAAAGCCTGAATGTTAATGGAAAATGTGAAAGAATGAGAAACTAAGAAATGCCATAGAAACATTTTCAGTAAAAATCCATAAACTCGCTGAAGCCTTAATTTCTTGTCTTCCTTTTAAAGTAAAACAAAAACAATCATTTGGTTATTTTGTAAACTGACCTTGTCTCATTAGTTTATACAAAAATCCCTACAAATATTATATGACAAGTAATGTTTCACAAAATATTATACCTGATAGAAAATCCACTTCATCCCTTTTGGACTCCGTCTTTGTAGTTTCAGCCCTGCAATTACATTCAATTAAAACACAATGAGAAAACAATCAAAGCATATCAAAAAGTTAATCTTCAACCCTTGATTTAAATTCAATGGAGAACAAGATTCAGACTGCCTTTCATGAGCTGGAGAATCTTTCTTGGGATGAATCGTTTGGACAACAGCCTCGAACTCCTCTTTTGCTCTGTCAAACACATTTGGAGCTCTAACATCATCTAATGGGGTGTTCTTGTCTATTTCAATTCTCTTGCCATGAATTTCTTTATGATGGTGAGGCAATTTCTCAGAGTGTAAAATTGCTTGAATCTCTTCTTTTGCTCTTCCAAACAAATTTGGTCCTTTTACTTCTTCATCTGATAGCAAACATAGAAATGATATATTCCCACATACATATGTACGATACTTGTTTTTTACTCCACACATACTTAAATATCACAAGAAGTGTTCCAAAAATGAACGCCTTCAAGAAAAATAGATTGGTTCCCTTCTATGACACAAAATAGTTCATTCTTGGATTGTTAAACATTAATAGTTCATACATACTTACTTATAAAAAAAAAATAGTTCATACATGCTTCAAAAACGATAGTTCATGATAAGATTGATAGAATAAAGAATGGTTAATTAATAAATCAAGAAATAAGAGATTGAAGAAAACCCATCTCCCAATAAGTTGTGGCTACCAACATTGTTCTCAGACAATATCAAAGCATAAAAGTAAGAAAATTAAGTTTAGGCTTTGAACTCTTTACACAAAGAAGAAAGCCAATCAGCAGGAATGTGGCCCGTGGGGAAGGCATGAAAAACCTTATCAAGGCATGATATGATCAATGTCAAGTACAAATAATGGTGAAATCCACAAGGTGCTCATAGAATACAAGCAGGAATAGAGACCACCTAGAGAGTTTTGTATAGTATTCATAAATAAACTTCTTGGACATGAAAATATTCAGAATAAAAGACCATGGGACTTGAACATCTTTTCTATGATTCATTACAAAATAGTGTTTAAAAGTGTGATCTGGGAACATGGCAAGATATACGAGAGAAATTCTTAAAAGAAAAAGGAAAGAGAAACTACAATCTCAAACTTAATAAATCCATAAAAAAATTCCAAGATCGAGGGAAGGGAGGCAATTAGATGCTGCCCCAATCATAACGTAGCCTCAATAACAGAACTCTTCAAATTTCATCATTTAAAACTTGTTGCATTCAGATATTCAAGCTCTGTGAAGCGTGGATGATAATGGAAAATGTGAAAGAATGAGAAAGTAAGGAATGCCATACAAACAGTTGCAGTAAAAAACCATAAGATCATGAGGCCATTTTGCCTGCTTTCATTTTATAGTAGAACAGAAACAATCATCTGGCTTTCATGTAAACTGACTTTGACACATTAGCTTATACGAACACTCCCTAAAAACATTATGGCGCAGGTAATTTTTCTCTAAATACTGTACCTGATAGAGAATCTGGTCTATCCTGTTTAGACTCTGCCTTAATAGTTTGATCCCTGCAAAAAAACATGTAAAACATACTGAGAAGCAATCAAAGCATGTAAAAAAAAAACTAACCTTTGCTCCTTGATTTAACTTCAACGGAGAATCAGAAAATTCAGATCACCTTTCATGGGTTGGAGAATCTTTCTTGTGATGGATCGTTTGGACGAGAGCGTCAAGCTCCTCTTTTGCTCTGTCAAACACATCTGGAGCTCTAACATCATCTAATGGGGTGTTCTCGTCTATTTCATTTCTCTTGCCATGGGTTTCCTTATGATGGTGAGGCAATTTCTCAGAGTGCAAAATTTCTTCTTCATCTGCTAGCAAACAAAGCCATTACATATTCCTACGTACATATGTATGATATGCATATTTTTGGCCTCTGTACATACGGCTATAATCAAAGGAATGGTTCCAGAAATGAAAGCATGAGAAAGAGAGATCGGTTCCCTTTATAACACAAAATAAGTTAATTCTCGGACTTCTCAACATCAATAGAACATGCGTGCTTCGACGATCATTTGATTCCATCAGAATGTTTTAAACCACCCATTTCTCCTAAGATTCCAGATTTTCATTATGCAATCTCACCAATCAAACCCAGTACTAAAAAAACTACGAAAAGAAAAACTGTTCCTTTCCAAACGAAAGAAAATGGACAACTCTAATGATCTGTAATCATTTGAAAAATGGCATGTTTCCTTTACGATAAGGGTATCAGGAACAATATTGGGAATGAGAAAATCGTACCTAACAGAGAGTGTGGCATTGGGTCTGGTCTGGATTCCGCCATCAGAGTTTGTGGGCACAGAGAGGTTGAGATTAGGAAGGATATGATGGTTTGAAAGTTTTGCTTACAAGTTAGAAAGGCGGTTCGAGTGTACGCTAAACAATGGGGAAGGCCCGAAGGGATATATAAAGGGCGTAACGTTACTTACTGTCGTTGTAAAGTGTGTTAAGGGCAGTATAGTTATTTTAAAAAAGGGAAAAAGTTTATGGGTAGTAATAGGCTTGCTACATTAATTATTAAGAAAAAATTTTAAAAAATATATAATTTTATTAATAACCACTTCTTTGATCGTTAATATTTGAGCGATGCTACAGTGAGCCACCGCTAGGCTAAAAGTATTTTTTGCTTTTTTATTTTTTTTTTCAAATCATTTTTTAATACTTTTAAATATTTTTAAAAAATATAAAAAATTTATAATAATATTAAAAAAAAATTTCTTAATCATTAAGAAAAAAAATTAAAAAAAATTTTTTTTTTGGCCAGCGGTGGGCCCCAGCGGGAGCGCTGGATTTTCTTTAATATTTACTACTTACAAAATATTTAAAATTTTTTTATTTTCTTATCATTTTCTTTTAAGTATTTTTTTAACATCTTTAATCGTTAAGAAAAATTAAAAATATATACATAATTTTATTAATAACCACTTCCTTAATTATTAAGTAAAATAAAAAATTAAAAAAAATCAAATACAAAAAGAATAATAAATGAGTAGTAGGAAGATTATAACTCTATTATTTTTCAAAATTTATTATTAAAAAGTTAATTTTTTTTATATAAATTTTATATTTATGTAATTTATTTAAAATAATTATATATCACTTACACAATTACTACTACGAATATCTTTTCTTATATAAAGGTGGGTTGGCGTACGCTAGACTCGACCAAGAAAATATTCGGCCAAAGCAAAAGTGCGAGGCGGCTCGGATACTAACTTTAGAACTTGAATGACAAGGTATTTCAACTCTATCCCAAGAAGCGTTGTCGTTTAAATTACGAAAAATATTTACTTCACATATTAAACGACAATAGAGTTTATACAGTCCGTGATCCAGTTTGTTTTAATAGAAGATATAAGATGTGATAAATTGAGTTGAGAATAAAGTTAAAAATTAAATAAAATATTATTATAATATTATTTTTTAATATTATTTTTATTTTAAAATTTTTAAAAATTGAATTCTTTATTTTATTTTATATAGAAATTTTAAAAAATTATAACGATTAGATAAAATGAAACGAGACAAGTTGAGAGGAAAGGAGTTGTGAAAACAAACGAGACTCTGATTCACCAAATTGTAAAGCTATTTTTATTACAAAATAAATATAATGTATTACATTAAATCTGGTCAATATGTAAAGTAAGTTAAATAAATATCGTGAAGTGTAAAGCGTTGAAATCTAAAATTAGAAGAGATCAAGACAATTATCAACACTTCCCGAGAATGCTTCAAGTGAATCAGTTGGTGTCTCAAACGAACTTTGATTTCTAAATTTCCACACGCCCCAAGCAATAGAAAGTAAAGATGAAACTAAAAACATATCATCTTCCATAATAGTCCACACAAACTCGTCAAAGCAAGTAGCATTAGATAAGAAGGTAAATAATTGACTATATTGAGAATTCCATATCTGGGTTACCTTGGAGTATAGACACAAAGCTTGAAGTTGATCTTCAATGTGAGTATGACAAATTCCACACAATCTATCTGACAGTAAGTTTAATTTTATTAGAAGGCTATTTTTACTTTGTTGGAATGCTATTTTTACTAGCTCTTCACGCAAAATTTTTAACCTTGAAAGCTAGAGATAAATGCCACGATTTTTTCCAATAGGTTGAACACCTTATGGAATCTGGACTGTACTCTTTAAACCTGGTCAAAACTTGTGTTCATCCCCAATCCAAAATGATAACCAGATTTAACAATATAATGTCCACTCTTATGTTACCACCAAACAAACTTATCAACTATCCAAAAATGCAAAGGAGTGTAAAATTGAATCAACTACAAGAGAGGAAAAAACTTTTTGTATCAAATCAACATTCCACTGCCTGGAGAATTAGAATATTTACAGTTGCATCTGGTGGTAATGAACTAGAACATTAAACACCAAGAGGATATCACCTTGCTGAAATCCACCAATCAGTCCACACATTTATGTTCTCACCACTTCCAATTCTCCAATAACAACCTTTGTTTAGAATATTATTTGCTATACAAAAACTCCTCCAAACATAAGAAGAATTAGCTCTAATATCAGATTGTAGGAAAGAAGAATTAGGGAAATACTTGGCTTTAAGCACCTTAGCCAACAATGAATCAGGATTAGTTGTTAGTCTCCATCCTTGTTTCGCAAGAAGTGCAAGATTGAATAGTTCCAAATCCTGAAATCTCATACCTCAATGCAGTTTAGAAACACACATTTTATTCCAACTAAATGCATCTTTCTCCAAATCCTCTTTGACCCCACTAAAATCTAGCAAACATATGTTCTAACTCTTTACACCTACAACACTTTCGGCAATTTGAAACAACTCATAGTGAATGTATGAAGAGTTTGGACAATAGCTTTAATCAATATTTTCTTATCAACTTGTGATAATAACTTTTCTTTCCATCTTGTTTATCAGACATGCACCCCTGTTACTAGCTTAAGCCTCGGTTTGATGCCAACTTGCCATTATACCCTCAAGGCAACAATGGGTATTGAACTTCTAAAATAGATATTGGCAAGATTCCAATACTAGATATTATATCCACCACAAACAAGAATGTTGTTTCACTTCTCTAGGGCTCATAATTGTTAAGGATCCTGTTGAAGCTACCTCCGAAACTCATCAACAGCAAAATCAATTCAAATAATGAGAATATCTCAACAAAATTTTATATTTAAATATCTTACTGTAATCTAGTTTATACTAACTCAATCTCATGTAATTTGTTTATAGTCTATATATAGTAACGTCGACTCCTGCAATTGAGGCAATGAGATTACACACCAATCAATTATTTGTGTATTCTAACTTGGTATCAAAAGCCACCAAGACTTGCGTCTCTCCCCTGTTCCAATGGACAACCCTGTATCCTCACCACCATCTTCTACTAAAACCCACCCATAGCCATCCTTGAATTCCACTTTTGTTCCCATCACTAGCCTTACCAACATTCATCATCTGATCACCATCAAATTAACCCATGAGAATTTTCTCCTCTAGCGTGCTTAGGTCACCCCTTATCTACGTGGCCAGCACATCTTTGGCTTTGTTGATGGCACCGACCCTCCTCCACCTTCCACACCTATGGAGCCAATAAGACCAGATCATTCTCAGTACCCTTATATCTTCCATATCCAAAAATATCCTATCTCATGTCATGGGCTACACCACTTCCCATGACCTCTGGCTCTCTCTTGAAAGAATGTTTATTTCTAAATCTTAAGCTCGTATCACTCGCACTCACTATCAACTTGCCACCATGAGGAAAGGATCCTTTGCCATATCTAAGCACTTTCAAAAAATGAAAGTCCTTAGTGACACACTTGCAACTGCCGGACAGCCTTTAAATTTTTATGAAACTGTCTCCTATTTGCTTGTAGGTTTAGGGACCGAATATGATCCCTTTGTCACGTCCATGACAACTCGTGTGAATCCTCTACCTCTTGATGAATTGTATGAACATCTTCTCGAACATGAACAGTGCCTTGAACAACATTAGACTCCCACTGATCTTTCCATGTCCTCTACCAATATGGCATCTCGCAATCATCCCAATCAAGGCAAAAAGTCAGCGGCCCTCCTATAACAACTTTGGTGGCCGACATAACTATGGTAGTCTTGGCTAACATGGTCGCGGTAGGGGTCGACATTCCTCATCAATTGGTACATTTTCCAATGGTGCTCGCCCTACATGTCAGGTCTGCAACAAGGTAGGTCATATTACTCTTAACTGTCACTACAGATTTGACCATGATGTTCAACAAGCTCCATCTCAGCCTTCTTCAAGCATATTCTACTTTTCAACAAAATGCACCTGATGAGAATTGGTACCCTGATACCGGCGCAACCCATCACCTAACCAGTCATCTCTCCAATCTCACATTGTTTTCAGAACCTTACAACAGCCCTGATCAGATTCATGTTGATGATGGCTCAGGTTTGTACATTGATCACATCGGCTCCTCCCTTCTTTGTACATATGCTCGTTCCTTTGTTTTAAAACATCTCCTTCATGTCCTTTATATTACAAAAAATCTTCTTTCGGTCAGTAAGTTTGCTCTTGTCAATTCCGTCTTTTTTGAATTTCATACGTCTCAGTTTGTGATTAAGATTGTTTGGCATGTCATCTCTAAGTTCTAGCTTCCCGTGTCCTCCAATAAATCCAAGGCTCCATACTCTGCGAGTTTGCAAGCTAAAAGCCATCAGTTACCTTTTTCTTCTTCTACGCATGTGTTTTAGTCTCCTTTAGAGTTAGTATATAGTGATGTCTAGGGTCCATCACCAGTTATTTCACATCTTGGAAATAAATATTATGTTTCTTTTATTGATGCATTTTCTTGATTTACTTGGCTATATCCGATTCAATGCAAATCCAATGTCTATTCCACATTTCTAAAATTTCAAGCACTTGTTGGACGTCAATTTGACACTAAAATTAAATGTTTACAATTCGACTGGGGTGGTGAGTATCAATCTCTCCATACTCATCTCCAAACTCATGGCATTCATCACCGTTTGTCATGCCCACATACCCATCTACAAAATGGATGTGCCGAGTGAAAACATAGACATGTCATTGAAACCTCCCTAACTCTTCTTATCGACAGTTCTTTACCAAAGAAATTTTGGGATGAAACTTGTCAAACCGCATGTTTTCTTATCAATCGCATGCCTACTGTTATGCTCGATAATTTATCACCTTATGGAAAATTATACAAGTGTAATCCAAATTATAATTTTCTCAAAATTTTTGGGTGCGCATGCTGTCCACATCTTCGACCTTATAACACCAATAAATTGCAGCCTCGTTCTTCTCCCTATGTATTTATCGGATATAGCATGCATCATAAGGGTTACAAATGTTTAAATCCTAACACCAATCAAATTTACATCTCTCATGATGTTATCCTCGATGAACCCTCTTTTATGTTAGCTTCTTCCATTTGCAGGTCCACTTCTCAATCTTCATCACCAGCTCATGTAATTTTTCCATTACTTTTAATTTCCTCACCGTTGGGCTTATATGTGATTAGTTCACAACCTACTTCATCACTTACAATGGCATCGACTCAGCCACTTGCTTCTCATGTCATTAAGATCCCTTTAGCACCAATGCCTAGGCGCACTCACCCAATGGTCACTAATGATCGAACCAACTTGCTTCACTAATGCGTTCAAAACACCAGAGTGGTGAGCTGCAATGCAAGATGAATTTAATGCCCTGCTTCGGAACAACACCTAGTCCCTTGTTCCATCTCATCAAACTAAAAATGTAGTAGGATGCAAATGGGTATTCAAACTTAAAAGAAACTCTGATGGATCTCTTGAGCACAACAAAGTGCGACTAGTGACTAAAGGATGTCATGACTTAGCCGATTTGGACTATGGTGAAACATACAGTCTAGTGGTTAAACCAACCACTATACGAACTGTTCTCTCACTAGCTTATTAGGTAGGTTAGGCCATGTGTCAAATTGATATTCAAAATGTATATCTCAATGGGACACTCTCTAGGCGGTATATATAACTCAACCACATGGGTTTTCACATCCTTTATATCCATTTCAAGTTTGTCACCTCAACAAAGTAATTTATGGCCTCAAACAAGCCTCGAGGGCTTGGTTTTCATGGTTGAGCTCCTGTCTACTTCAACTTGGCTTTCATGCATCCAAAGCCGACCCCTCCTTATTTATATTTCATGCTTGATCCACGACCATCTTTATTCTTATTTATGTTGATAATATAATCATCACCTCTTCGGTTCCAACTGCCATTGATGAGCTCCTTGCACTTTTGTTGAATGATTTTGTGGTCAAAGATCTCGATGACCTCAATTTCTTTCTCAACATTGAGGTGTAACAACTACCAGAGGATCTTCTTTTATCTCAGCAGCGGTACATACTTGATGTACTAAGAAAGACGAAGATGCTTGAAGTTAAGCCGATATCATCTCCTATGGCATCGTCCCACTCTCTATCGGCTTATGATAGTGATCCCTTCCTTGATACAACACTCTTTTGAGGCACTGTTAGATCACTACAATATATATCGCTCACTCGACCCGATTGGGCATTCACTGTTAATCGTGTGTGCCAATTTATGCATCGCCCAAGCAAGTTACACTGGCAAGCTGTGAAGTGCACACTACGGTACCTCAAGCATACATTATCTCATGGATTTCTCATCACTAAGTCATCAACTCAGCACCTTGAAGCCTTTTCCGATGCGGATTAGGCTGGTTTCCCTGATGGTTGTCATTCTACATGTGCGTATTATATTTACCTTGGCAAGAACTTAATTTCCTAGAGCTCTCGCAAACATCCAACAGTGTCCCGATCAAGCACCGAAGCAGAATACAAAGCACTCGCCAACATTGCTGCCGAATTGCGATGGATCCAATACCTTCTTTGTGATCTGCGAGTTACACTCCCATGTGCTCAAACTCTTTGGTGTGACAATATAAGTGCAACATACATGTCAACCAATCCTGTATTTCATGCCCGGACCAAGCATATTGAGATAAATTTTTACTTTGTTCATAACAAAGTTGCTGCCAAAGCTTTAAAAGTTTCTTTCATCTCCACTTGGGACCAGCTGGCCATGTTCTAACAAAATCCATTCTCATGGTTTCAACTACTCTGTTCCAAGCTCAACGTGCATGCCTCCCCCTTGCACTTGAAGGGGTGTTAAGGATCCTGTTGAAGCTACCTCCGAAACTGATCAATAGCAGAATCCCAAAACTGATCAACAATAAAATCAATTCAATTAATGAGAATATCTCAACAAATTTTTGTATTTAAATATCTTACTGTAATCTGGTTTATCCGATCTCAATCTCATGTAACAAACTCATTTGTTTATAGTCTATATATAGCAACATCGACTCCTGCAATTGAGACAAGGAGATTACACACCAAACAATTATTTGTGTATTCTAACTATAATCAAGCGCATTTTTCATTGCATTCTCCCTAAGGAAGACAATTATAGCCTTTCATTTTTTGCCTAAGAGTTTTTTCTTACCTTAAATATCATTTACTTCTTCAATTAAAAAAAAAAAAAAGATTAGCTCAAAAGCACCTATAAAGAAAAAAATAAATGTTAAGTACTAAATTTGAGAAATACTTGGTTCACAAAGAGATCTCATAACATAAAACTCATAAATTGGTCTGGCTTATTGTGATGCGTTAGATTGTTAAAATTATTTTTATTATAAAGTATATATAATGTATTACATCTAGCTATTTTAGTTTTTTACTTTATTTGTGTTAAATATCTTTGTAAATCTAGTAGGGCCCATTTAATTTTAGTGCTCATGACTATGCAAATTTATACAAAAACTTCAAGTAGTGGCTGGTTAAGAAGAGTAATAGATGTTGATCTCATAGTCTCATACTCGAATTCAATCTGATTTCATGTTAGACTATATTCGGCCTAATGTTATTCTAAAACAGACTAACCAAAGACCCCCCTCTCTCTCTCTTGCCCGCCACAACCCTTCAAAAAAGAATACCAAAGGGCAGAAGGCTTCTACACCGAAGACATTATTTTCTAGCTAACCTCTCTCTTTACTATTTTTATGCATCTTTAACCTTATTTACAAATGTTTGTAGCCCTATCTACTACCCTACGATCCACACTGACCACCACACATCGTCTCTTACCTTCCTCTTGTTGTCCTTGTTTCGGTGATACTAGTCAAGTCTCGAACCAATGTGTGCTTGCTCCACATGCGTTGATTTTGATTCGTAGTTCTCACACACCATCACTTTCTCCCCTCCTCCAAACACCCTAAACTGCTGCCCATCCACCATTATACTCCTGCCATGGACTTGCCCAACCAACCAATCCTTGGCCACCACTTAACTATTGGCATATGTGGCACACGTGCCACTAATAGAACAAACACCCACCACACACAACCACCTATATTCCTCCATATCAACCTCTTACAGCCACATGCTCCTTCAGGTTTGGGTTATTTGTGTGTTTTTTTTTTTTTGTCTATTTTTATGTATAGATACTTGGAAGCTCAATCTACTAAATTATTCAAGGTGTTTAGCTTACTCTTTACTTTTCGAAAGTTCACATGTGCTTTATTTTGCCAGGAAGAGTTTTTGCCCACCTACTATATCCAAGAAATCGCAGAGTGGGATTATAGTCTTCAACTGTTGCCTTGACATATTCAAACTCAGTGTTTAGCCTCTTGTTGTGGGAACCTCTCGCAATGAATGACCCAAAGCAATCAAATAATTGGATTAATCTTACAATCATCATTATGTCTACCAGCTATGGAACCATACTTTTTTTTTTTTTTTCAATTTCTTGCACTATATCAAGTGTTTTGGGATGATTTTCTGGAAACCCCACTCCATTCTGAAATTAGTTGCCCATAAAAAATAAAAATGGAGTAAGGGATTATTGTTCGATGATAAAAGGAGTATAGATAATAATCTAGATAAGATGAAGAATACAATAACTAAGGTGAAAACGTGTAGGGATTAAAAACCAGTGTAGATGTAGAGATTTTTCAAAAGGCTAGACTTTCAAACAATTGTTGAATTCATTGGTAGGCACTAGACAACATAATGAACTAATAATACATCTTCATAGCCAAACAAGTAATTCAAATATTAGCAAAGAGCAAGATGGAAGCCGTAACCTAAACAATGATAATAGGATGAAGTGAGAAGTCATGTCACGCTGTTGATCAGTAAAGTGCTCGAGCATATGAAACTAAGGGAGATATATGACTCATGAATATGCTTGTGTTTTATGGACAAATTGTAATTTTAAGGTATTTTGTCATCTGCTGTTCTTAAGGTTACTTTCTAAATTAAATTGTTCAGATTATAGGGTTACTGGCTACTCTCTCTCTCTCTCTCTCTCTCTCTCTCCAGTGAACCCCACTCCTATATGGAGTCTTTCCTCTACTGTTAAAAATCCCAACTCAGAATTCATTCACAATCTACACCTGAATGGAACTGGGTTCTCTGATATCACAAACTGAAACTCACTCATGGCAAGATTTCAACCTAGAACCTGCAGTGGAAGAAGCAAAAGAAATATCAGAGCTAGCACTTGTAGGGCGTCTAGTTGCATCATGCCCTTGAACAAATTTGCAATTCATGCAAGTATCAATGTGCATGCAATTTCATACAACAGTTCTTGATAGAAGATCTGGAAGCATATTTGTTCTTATTCACATTCCAATCCCCTTAAGACAAACATAGAATCCTCAACCAAGCCTCGTGGAATTTCAAAGGACATATGCTCATTCTTAAGCCGTGGTCACCTGGTTCCACATTGCAAGAAATTCAACTGAACCAATAGCTTTCTATGTGCATATACACGTCCTCCCACTAGGCCATATGACTCATGAAAATGCTAAACATATTGAAAAAGCTTTGGGCAACTTACTAGAGGTAGAAGAAAATCCTCAATTTAGAATTATATGTAAAAAATTTATCAGGATAAAAGTTGAAATTGACATTATCTTTCCACTAAAATAAGGTTTCACTCTCCCAAGAGCCTACAACTTGGAAAATTGGTTCTGTTTAAATATGAAAGAATGTCTTTGTTATGCTTGTGGAAGATTAGGCCATTCACAAATTTTATGCACCTTCCTAAAATCTATTCCCACAAATCTTCCATTCGGTCCATGGCTACGAGTTGAGAACCCCAATCCGCTACTACCTCAGACAAACCCACAAATTACAAGCCAAGTAGAAGAACCACAACATTGGCCCTCAACATCCCTTCCTTTCAACAAACCTCGCTAGCCAGAGCAACCTAACAAAGACAGATTTAAAAATTCTCAACACAAAATGCAAAGGAGAAAGGGAAATAGTGGAGAACATACAAGGAATATTCGATTTTTTTTTTTCGAGCCTCATTCAATGGAACTCACACGTAAAACAAGCTAAGACAGAATCGGCTTAGATTTCACGAATCTCTAGCCAATCCAACAAATAGAAAAATCACGGCACCTAGCGATTTCGATGAACTCTCTAACAATCCAAGGCAAGGAGCTACTGTTGCATAACATTTACTCCTCTGGCACCAACCATCTACAATCCGATCAAAGAGGAATTTAATTGCTTTTCAATGTTAGCCCTCTCCCATCGACAGTTAAGGCAACCCTATACCTCCAATCATTAAGGGCAAATTATGCCTTCCAAGATCTAACCGAATTGATGCCTTAGGAAGAGATTACAGCTCCCTCAACTGACAAGAAGAAGTCTCCCTAGCGTTCACAATGGAGATAGTTGTAGTCAGTAGTACAAGGCTATCAAGCATAGCCAAACAAAAGGCACTTCTCCTCTCAGCCCATCACAGTGAATCCTATTCCCACTCTCTCAAATTTTATTCTACAAGGCCCTTATTTTAACAAGAAAGCCCAATTAGCTAACCCCTATAAACCAACCAGTCCAAATCTTTAAGTCCACGAGTTACTCCAAAAGTCACTACCATCGAAAATGTCATCTGAACAACCCACATCCACAAAGGTCTCCCACTCGTCCTCACTCAATTTTGAGAAAATTACAAAAAGGTAGAGCACTTCCCCCTTGCTTAATGACCCCCAACCCATGAAGAAAAAGCAACAAAAAAATCAACCCACAAGTGAGGTTAATGAATCTGTAGAAGCCATACCCAAATCTATCATTGATGATTCGACTCTGACTTTCATGATATTGGAAATGCAATCCGGTTTTACACGAAAAAATAAAAAATATAGGGAGCATCAAAGGCCCCTCACGTACCTTAGGTCACACTTAACCATGTCTAGAAAATCCAAAAAAAAGTTGAAGAGGCAAGTTCTAACATGTCTCTACTACCTAAATGAAGACAATGGTTGGAATTGCAGAGGATTCGCCTAACCCAAAGCAAATCAATCTCTAAGTGCCAACATTGGAAAATAATTCCAAAACAAAGTCTCTCCATCAAATGAATGAGATACACCCCCACCTGATAGTCTCCCATATTATTGCTAACAATCATTGCTCTTGGAATGTCAAGAAAATGTCAATTCCTTTTGAACAAGATAGCATCATAGAAATCCAAAAACTTCCCCTTCCTTTGAGTAGCCAAATGCAAGACTCAGTAATCTAGACCCCTAATCACAACAAAAAATTCACTGTGAAAACCGCCTACCACATAACAACAAAAGATCCAGAATTACAAAATTTTCCTCTCTTCAAATTTAAAAAAACTCTGGAGTTCGAAAATCTATGACCGTCGCAAGCTACTACTTTGAAGAATAATATGGAATATGCTTCCAACAAGGGCAAAATTGAGCACTGTCACTCCAAACTTCCAACCTAGAAATTACCCCTGTGTAACAAAGGGGCAAAAAGAATGATCCATCTTTTCATTGAATGTCTAATCACTGGCATATTATGGAATCAAAGCAGCTTGCCACTAAACCTTGCCTTACTATTGATAAATTCAATGTCAGATTGGATTCAACTAATAATCAAACCAGCACCAATACTGGAATTAAATGCCTCAGAGAAACACCATTTTCAAATTTTTGTAGTGATAATGTTGGATTTTACGTGGAAGCAATGAAATGATATTGTTCACATTCATGTAGCCATCTCGATTAGAAAAGCAACAATCTAGCAAGAAAAGATGTATAAAGCCTATAAACAAGCATGTTAGCATAAATCGAAATTCCATAAAAAATTAAATTAGCTATCTCCACCTCAGAACCAATGGAGCTTCTCATTTGATGTCGCAGTAAGACCCTTTCTCTACATCTTCAATTGTATGCCATGACTTAGAAGGCAATATATTGGAAATATGGACCTCAAAAACTTCAACAATCAATCCAGTCATAGCAGAAGCATTAACAACTCTTTTGGCTTCACAATTAGCGAAAAAACTCCACAAGAGGCCATCAGTCTTGGAAGGAGATGAGCAACTTCTTATATATGCAATCACGAATGAAGCTCCTCCACCAATATGGCAAATAACTCCAATTATAGATAATATCCATCAAAATCTTCACACTTGAGACGATTTGAGAGTAATCAAAATACTTTGATCACAAAATCAATGTGTGTATTCTGTGGTGTAATGGGCAGCGATCAATTTAATTTTTGGTCATATAACCCTGGATAGTATTCCTAGATGTTTCTTATATATTGACAGTGGCAAAGACCCTCATTGAGACATTATGTACCTCTCACTATTATTTCTTAATATTAAGCATGCTTGATTAGAAAAAAAAAATGTTCAGATTATGACACATCAATTAGTATTTAATGCATTTTAAAGCGATAAATGCTTTTCTTTTCTAATTTTTATATTTTCTTTATTCCTAAATATATTCTTTGCTTCATTTTTTTTCTCTTTTTTTTAAAGAAATTCTATTTGCAGTTCCTACTTGCAAGCCCTTTATTAAATAAGAAAGAGCATCATTTTAGGAGGGATATTTTTGTAATTTTAAAAAGTTTTAAAGATAAAATTGTTTATACTTGGAATGTAGTCCCCAAATGGGGATTGTACGTAGAATTGCTCTATTTTTTAAACCATTTTTATTACGTGTGACGTCATAAAGTTACATTTTCTAATCAAGAAATATGGACTCATCTGAGTTGAGTTTAAATTTAAACATAACCCAACATTCAAATACACAACTCCCAAATCACTAAATACTATTCAACTCAAAACCTCTTTACACGTAAGATTCACAACTTTTTTCAACTCAACACCTCTTTATACGCGAGACCCACAACCTTTTTCAACTTCTTATAAATACATCTAAACTCATTTTAAGTAGACACCACAAAACTCACTCAATTATTTCAACTTATTACTATTCATAAAAAAACTTAACTCAGCTCAACATCTAAATATAACCCATAAATACTAAGACAAGGTCCCGGTTTTCTAATAATGAAAAACCCACATCTCAAATTTATAAAATTAAAAACGGATATAACATATATCATGACATCAAAGAGTCAAGAGACACGTGCATTTCATAATAAATAACTTAATGGCGTCTTTAGATGACTGGATTTATTAGGGAGTTTAAATTAGGTTTTTAAATTCAAAATCCCGTTTAAATTGCTAATAGATATATTCATTTCACCAAGTGAAAATAGATATATTCATTTCAATTTCTTTTTGGAAATTGTTATATATTACATCCTCATTCCAATTTTATTTTATTGTAATGTTGTGATATTATTCATCAACCGTTAAATTTATAAATCTAGAAAATTAAAGTTTATCTAATGATTAATTTGTGGATATTTTCACTAATTTAATGATTGAATTCGAGAATTTCTTTTTCTTTATAATGATTTTAGTGAGACTTTAATAATACCATTTACTAGTTCTTTAGAAACATAGATCCAAATATTACTTCTTTCCTTCATTTCCTTATAATCTTAGTTTATCTTTATTTTTAAATATTTTCTTTACTTCTATTTTTCATTATTATTTTTAGACCTACTTTTACAATGCGCGACATAATAAGTCGTTTTCAAAACAAAGGAGCTATCAAGCTACGCTACATCTCTTTGAATTAGGTGTGGTTTGGATAGTGATATGGGATTAAATGATTTTAGATGAGAGTTAAAATTAAATAAAATATTATTTTTTAATAATATTATTATTATTTTAAAATTTAAAAAAAATTAGATTATTTATTATATTTTATGTAAAAATTCAAAAAAATTATAATAATAAGATGAGTGAAGAATATTTTTCAATCCAAATGAGACATTAGTCTACGATGGTCATTGTAGAGAATCCCTGCCGTGTTTTCACCTTCGGTTACTCCATCGAAATAAAATTTCTCTAGACATTTCTTGTTTTTGGTCTTTATTGATTTATATTATACACATCATCATTCAGATTATATAATAATGAGAAATTTGGGTGTCAAATTTAAGGTTATATATATATTTCAATATCAGAGAGTTAAAAAACGCACGTGGGTATCATAATAAAATTAAAATCCTCATCCATATTTTATAATTAATTTCAAGTAGAAAACTAATTAATAAAGTATAGGAATGATCTAACCCTTACCGTTAATTAAGGAGAGTGGACATATTTCAAAGACGTTGCAATTTATATAAAACATCAATAAATATCGGTCTCCACTCTCCAGCCTATCCAACTTGTAACTAACTTCAGGGACTGGACCATGGACATTGCAGAATGCTGTAGCCCCTTAGGTTTTGGTTTCGTCGGCCTGAATTTGTCAAACTTTGAAATTCTGACACATATCCGACCAAGAGAAAACATTAAAAAAACAAATTCTACAAGACCTAAAGGAATAGAAGTCTAAAATGTCTACCACCAACGACAAGAAAATAAATTCCAACTGATCAAATAGTAATAAAAGGAAAATGATATATCTATAAATATTTTATAACTATATTTAAAATGAAGAGTAATTATGTAAAATTAAAAATATTTTTTTAATAAAGTAACACAATTACATTAGTTGATTTGAAATTAGTAATAAAATAATTGTAACAGAGTTATAGCTGTAGCGTCATCCGTAATAGAATGTGAGTGGTAGAGGGAGGGAGAGAGATGGTCGGAGAGGCTTACCCGCGTGGGTAGGGGTGTAACTGGTCCGGTTTTAGACAAAATTTAGGACCGAACCGGTATGTACCGGTTTTGCATTTTTCAAAACAGATTACGCACCGGTTACCCTCCTAAACCGATAATCCGGTTTTACTAGTTTCCGGTCCGGTTTTAATGTACTATATTATATATTATATAATATATACAATATAGTATATTATAATATATAATAATATAGTGATAATATATTGTAGTATAATATAATATATATATTATAATTGTATTATAGACTATAATGATATATTATAGTATATTATAATATATAGTGATATAGTATTAGTATAACTACTAATATGCACTATATAATATTAGTATAACTATTAATATAATAAGCAAAATAATATAAAATTTTAAAATTTAATGCTATATTAATTAGTAATTTATCATATAATACAAAACCATTTTATATATAGTTATATATTATATATAAATATTATATACAATATAAAAAAATTAATATATATATAAATCGGTTCGGTCCGGTTTTAGAAAAAGAAAAATTGAAACCAGACCGATTTTGACCGGTTTTAAGAAAACTAAAACCGGTACCGGACCAAACCAACCTTGGGACCGGACCGATGCCACCAGTTTGGTCCGGTCTGGTCTGGTTTACTGGTTTATCGATTTTTTTTCACACCCCTACGCGTGGGCTTGTGGTTAGGCGGATAGGAAAATATGGGACACGAATGGCAGACTGCAAGTTGGAGTAGAAAGGGCACAGGGGGCAACAAAAACTCAACACGAGAGAGAGAGAGAGAGAGAGTTGCATAGGGGAAGGGGAGTTGTGCAGATGGTGTCTAGGGAAGAAAGAGACGTTTGGGGGGAGAAGGAAAAGAAAATTGTTTTAGGGTTTTATAGAAAACGACATCTTTCTGGTACCTCAATATTTTTTAACCAAGCAGATTAGGTTTATTTCTTGGGTTGGGTCTTGCCATGGGCCGAGTCATAACATTCCTTCCCTTATAAAAATTTCGTCCTCAAAATTTACTAGAGATTATAAGAATATGTACCTCTACTTCCATAGGTTCATCCTTTGTGATTATGACCAATTCCTCAATAGCATTTGCACCATCTTAAAAAAGGTCATATAATCCAAAATCTCTAATTCCACAAAGACATATCCAATAACACTTATGGACCATAAAGATTATTACCTTCATAATTTCAATTGAGCAGTTCATAATTGATGTAACGTCTTACTTTATAAAGAGCAAGACTTCTCATTTCCAATTAATGTGAGATTTCATACACCTCTTACTCTTATCACTTATTAGAATTGGGTATCCCACTTCATACTTAAGCTTCCACATCCAAGTCTCCATTGCATTCTACACTTTGGTAACTTGCCCTTCTCTTCATATGTTATCCATTAACGACCATAAGTTCGCACTACAACATGACCGACCCACCATAAATTCGTTCACAAGATTTACTCTAAACCATGATATTAATGGGTATCATGTTTCTGCTACTCACTCTGATAACTTCAACAAGCCTAGTGTTGAGATCTCTTAAATGTATCACCATTGCATCTAATCCTTTTCAGCATCTACCAAAGCAATTATTACCAACGCTGTCTAAAAATAGGCTCATTTTCTTCCAAATCCATACAAACTCACAAATCTTCCTAGATATTCTCTTTCATCCTTAATTAGAATCTCTAACCTTTGAGTACACATTCATGATTGATGACTCCATACTAATAGTAATACCAATCAACATAAACCCACCAACGACATATCGCCATATCAATGGGATAAAATTTGACCACCAAAGGAGGTGATCAAGAAGTGTCAGTTGATCATGGGAACTCATTCACATGCATTTATTAAGAAAAAGGCCGGATACATACATGAGACAAACTAAGCTCACTGCCATTAAAATCTCAAATGCTAATTGAGAAATATGAAGAAAAATAAAAATGATGGCATCCAATGATAATATATATGTTCATTTCAATTTATTTTTTTTTTTGAAAATTTCAAATTATATTTTATTGTAATGATGTGACATTATTCATCAATTATTGAATTTATAAATCTAAAAAATAAATATTGATCTAATGGTTGGTGAATATTTTCAAATCAATACAGTAAAATGAAAATAAGACGAGAGGCTAATACATTGCATAACTCTTCCTGATCTTCAAATTATCAATGGTTTGTTCTTCAGTGGTTTTTTATTTTATTTTATTTTTTATTTTAGGATAAGTTGTGTAGAATCTTTTCCTGGATATCAGAGGAGATAATTGGGGCTGAACTTCTCAAATTATTTGATAGATCTTGTTGTTAAGCAATTGGACCTCATAGAGAGAACTTTCTATCCATAATGCTTGCAGCCACGCACAGAGATCATAACAAAATTATAGCTACTCGTCATTTCACACACCACCCACTACACATTATATTTTTCTTTTTTGTTAGTTTTAATGTTGCTAAACTAATTCAGTTCTTTTACTCCTCATCTCTACACTACATATTTGTTAATAGAAAAAAATAAAAAGATAAAAAATCTTGTATAGTGTAGGGATGATAAGTAGAATTTTTCATATGCTTTATACACTAGCAATCTTGGATATTACATTGTTTGAAACGTTCTGCAACCATTCGCTCTAATTCTCTTATGCTCACCAGTTCAGCAACTCTTTTATTCATGGTCGTGCAATCTTTTGTCCAATGTGAATTCGTCTGATGATACTTGCAATAACGATTGCCAACTCTAGACTGACAATGCTCTCTGTCTAGCTCCTCCTTCTCTTGTACATTGAGATTGTTGTGCATCAATCGGTTGTTGTGTTTTGGCTGCCTTTCCCGTCTTTTGTCTTGATGACTTGACATAGGTTTTTTGTCGCAATGGTTGGTTTTTTGTTCAATTTTGTGCTCTTCTTTTCTTGGATATACTAAGGCTTGCAGTGTGTATTTAGCGTTGACGAAGTCCTCTGCCCTGTCCATGAACTCTCTCAAGATAGAAGGAGTCTTCTTGGCTAGTTCAACCATGAAGAACCTGCGTGGCTAGATTCCACCCAGAAGGGTGGCAAGGGTGATCTTCTCGTCTTGATCATCCGTCGTTAACATCTCTTTGTTAAAGCGGGTAAGGTATGTCTTCATATTCTTTTCTTCTCTTTGCTTAACTATTAGAAAATGAAAAATGCTGAGGAGCAGCCACTATTTGGCTGCATCCATTGCACGCATGACGTGTCCAGTTCACTAAAAGCCTGAACCGGTTTAGCTCATTCAGCCAGCGCTCATCCATTTCCAGTTTGCCCGATCAAGATCTCCCCCCCCCCCTCGGTTCAACCAACCCTCATATTCTCTGCACAACCCACCACCAAGCCAGCTGCACCGGCGGTTCCCCTCCCCATAGCGATATCCATCCCTACCCACCATGACGGAGCCTCCTATTCTCTGCACCGTATTTCAATCTCGAAAGCCATCCTTGTTCTCTCCCTCCTGAAACCCATCTCTCTGCACCTTCTCTCTCCTCGACAATATACACGCTCCCCGACAAGATCCTGCAATTAAGTGCTTTTAGTTAGATTTCTTTTAACACACAAAAAAATTAATAATAATAAAAAATTAAATGAAAATATTTAGAATTTAGAAAGGACTCTATGCACCTTTTGATGCTACTAACAATTGACCCCAATCTTCTAGGATATTAAATAACAGATGTTCAAACTACTTCAAAACTCCATGTCTTGTGAGTCTCCTCACGAATCATCAACCCCTTTTTTGCTACCACCGAAACCTACATCACTAAACCTACATCACTCATTTGAGTCTTGATGCTTTCATAATTAAGGAAGTGTTTTTAGTGATTTGTGATTTTTTTTAACACAATAAATAAATAAATAAAACAGTTGACAATTGACCCCAATCTTCTAGGATATAGGACAACAGTTGTTTTAACTCCCATCAGAACAACACAGATATAGAGTATTACTTTTTCCTAAGGAATATTGCAATTCATCACCTGAAATTTAATTTTGTAAGGAACTGAATCATTTCTTTTCTTCATGCACTCCTTTCAACTTGTATCTTTTTTTTTTTAACTTACTCGGGAAAAAAAAGATGATATTTTTAACATACAGAATCTATGGCTGATAGAACTACCATGCATTGAAGTCATTACCCCTGCTTCCTTAGTACAGAGCTGAATTAATGCCTTTTCAACATAGAACTCGTGATAAAAAAATATATATGTTTTTCAACAGGTTTATCAAGATTCCTTCAAAATATTACATCGAATGCCAATGTTTCACTAAGAAATTTGAATGGAAATTTTACTTCCCACATGCAGGACATTAACAACAACTCTTACAGCAACCCAACGAACAAGAATAAAAACAAAACCCTACCACGAATCGTAGCATAAACTTGCTTTAGCTATTCCTCATAAATCCTACCAGTAAGCATATTTTACATAGTCTTAATGTAGTAACAAAGTAACATTCAAATGAAAACAAAAAACACACTCGGCCATTTTTTCTCCATGCCCGTGCGTATTTCTCCATGCCCTAAGACCAATATCCATCTTAGAAAACTCTAAATTCACATTTCTACAAGAAAAACGTCATCCATGGCAGGAAAAATGTACCTCTAATGGTTTCCACACGAGAGCAGGGGCAACAGTAAAACAAAGCACAGTCGCTTGCTACCCTCCCAGATTTGCTCCGTTGCCACAATCGCGGGGAGCAGCAACGTTGGGCAAATGAAGAAGCAGCTTTTGGTGGTGGCGAAGAGAGAGACGGACGGCGTCGCTAGGTACGACGTTGGTGGCGCGGGTTGCAGTCGAGGGATTTTACAGCTTTGCTTCGCGGTATGATTTCAAATACGAGTGGTGGTGGAAACTGATTTTCAAATCATCCAAAACGGTGCGTTTTGAATGTTCAAAAAATAATAATCAAACAAACAGGAGTAGCCACGTAGTGAGTGCGCCGCTACAATGGCTGCCCTGTAGTACTACTCTTAGAAGATATGCCGCAAGGCGTAGACGCCTTCTACTAGGCATGATTTGTGTTAGAAACTGCTTAGTTGATTCTTCAAAACTGTCTATCGACCTCGATCAGAGGGTTCCAAACCATCATCTCACCATTCCTTTTAAGATCAGGGGAAAAGCCCGATATGCGATTTCTCTAGGGAAGCCATGAAGTATGATGTACATCTTAAAATTCTCCAAGTGATCCGCTGGATCCTTAGACTCATCATAGATTTCTATCTGTGGTATTTTGACTTTTGGGGGGAGCGGCATGGTCAAAATCCTCTCCCTATATGGCAGATATGTCTTGTTCAGCAAATATTCTACTAAGAAAGACCCTCCCATCTTTTTTACCATCTCTTCATATTTTATGGAAAGGCTTCGTAACTCTTCATGTATCTTCCAAATTTTATCGTTTTAGATCTTCATTTTCTTTCTTCAAATTCTCCATGGCGTCTAACACCATCTCCTACTTTTCCTTGGTTGTAGCTATTCATACTTCGATGGTGGTAGGTAATGTTTTTGGGTCGCTATTGTGGCTTGCTTATCTTCACGGCCAAACATATATAGACTTAGGGATGTATAGGATCACTATTGTGGCTTCCTTATCTTCACGGCCAAATAGGCGTGAAGCTTATCCCTGATAAATAGGAGTTATCTATTCGCCATGTTATTGCTTATCTAACCTAACTAGAAGAGTATCAGGTCTTCATGAGCCTTTAGCCGGTTTGGGTCATATCTACTATTATAACGTGTGGTTGGATTGAGCCAAAATTGAACCCTCCAATAAGACTCCAATTATACCATTTATTATTTCTTTTTGGAATATGGATCCAAATACTACTTGTTTCCTTCATTTCCTTATAATCTTAGTTTTTCTTTATTGTAAGTATTTTCTTTACTTCTTTTTTTCATTATTTTTAAAATTAATTTTACCATACGTGACATCATATCTCGTTTTTAACCAAGAACAATTTATAAAAAAAATTATAATAATGTGAAATTCGGGTCTCAAATTTAAGATTTTTGTTTTTGTTTTTCAATATTAGAAATTCAAAAAATGCACGTGGGTATAATAATAAGAGTAATGTTACATACAGTCGTGAAATGTACAAGTGTTATGCAGTTATTTTAAAAAAGAGTAAAGTCCACTATTAAAAAAATATTTTTTATATGAGTTTCGTATTTATTTACTTTTCTCAAAGTGATTATGTGGCACTTATTCACTCACGATTGCAAGTATCATTTCTCTAATAATAAATTTAAATCACAAAACATATTATGGGGATCAAGAAAAAATTAAAATCCTCATCCATATTTTTTAATTAATTTTCTACCTATTTTATAATTAACTTCAGGTAGAAAATTAATTAATAAATTATAGTAGGTATCTTACCTTCCCTTTAATTAAGGAGAATGGACATATTTCAAAGACTTAGTAAAGTTGCAATTTTTATAAAGGATACTGTTACTGAACCGAAAGTTCCAACCGATTCTTTTAATAAATCACCACAATTAAAGTTTTTTTTCTTTTAAACACTTTTTAAAAAAAAAAAAAACATAATCATTTCCTTAATTATTGAGAATTCGATATCAATTAATTAAAAAAAACAAAAAAAAAATAATCATTTCCTTAATTATTGAGAATTCGATATCAATTAATTAAAAAAAAACATTTTTCTTTAGTATAAAAAATTAATAAATATCGGTCTCCAGCCTATCCAACTTGTAACTAAATTCAGTACTGGACATTGCAGAATGCTGCAGCCCCTTAGGTTTAAGTTTTGTCAGCCTGAATTTGTCAAACTTTGAAATTCCTACACCTAACCGACCAAGAATAAACATTAAAAATAAAAAAATAAAAAATCCTACAAGATCAAAAGGAATAAAAGTCTTAAAATATCTACGACCAAACAACAAGAAAATATTAATATTTTTCGTGTCAAACAGATAATAACTGATCAAACAGTAATAGAATGTTCCGTTCAATTTCGTCTTTCACGTGTGATGGGACATATAATAACATTAGATGGTTTGAAAATATGCTAAGAGTATTGTTAATAGATTATCCATATGTAAAGGATAATTTTAATGAATGTAAGATAAATTTAGATTTCGACTATTTTATTTACATAAGTCTCTACATTAAAATAGCTATTTTTTCATTCTAAAACAATAAAATAAGCATTTGCATACTAAACAGTAAGTATCAAATTTGCTTTTCTCTTTCCATTTACTGTAGCTGAAAGTTAAAAAATTTGATTATAGATAATCCAATGCAAGTGGCTTTTCTGTTTGATAGTTAAAAAGTAAGATTATTTTTAGATATGGATAATCCAATAACAATACTCTAAGAACATGATCCAATCCTGAATTATATTTGTCAACGACATAATTATTTTTTATGTTTTGTTTTTTAATAAAATCTGTCACGGACATTTATTAATCAAATTCAAGGTAAAGTTCAAAGGCATATTAGAACTCATGTTAAACGAATTGTATTTGGGGTTATAAAAATAAATAGGGTATATTTCTTTTATTGAGCTGCATGAAAGTTTGAGGCTGCTAATTAGAATTGTCAGCAATTACCAGCTGTATGGCCTTGTAATAAAAGGATGCATGCATGTGGGTTGGTGCATTAATGAGGGTAGTTGGCTTAATATCGTTGAGACATTTTAGTTCTTTATACTTGTTAAAATCTCTTTTATTTTAACATGGTATGAAAATCTTAATGTTTCCTAGAATTTGTTTTGCTCATGCTACATTGTCACTATACTCAATATTGCAACATTTAAAAAATCAATATTCTCTGTAATTTTTCACTTAAGTGATGTTAGATGTAATTCTAGAATGTACAAGCCACATACACTTCCATAATTAAAAAGTGTTTTTTTTTCCTCGAATGAAATGTACAAGACTTACATATATATCGTAAAACTTATAAATCATTTTTTTTAATGCTGCTATTTCAAAATCTCTACACCACACATTACTTACGTGGTATAATTTAATATAAAATATAAATTTTAAAAATTGAATCTTATAAATCAAATATAATATAATTGATGTAGACGGCGTGCTATACACACCGATCGATTTCGAAATAGAATAATTATTTTCCTTTTCGCTTAAGGTGGACAACAACCAATATATCGACTTCTAATCATCAATTGGATCACGCTCCTCACTTGGTATCGCATTTCCAAAGTTCCCATGCCTATAGAACTGCCCACTTCGGCTTCATGGCATTAGATCTTCTAGTTCTGAACATCAATAACCCCTATTCCACTATTGCATGAGTTACTTGAGCTGTACTCCGTTGTCAAGTCTTGGGTGTTAGAGTCGCCAAGCTCTAAAATCTACAATGAAGTATGTGGGGTTGACCCACCGGTGAAAGCCCCCACTATAATCTATCAAAACACATCGTTTTGTTGTGAAAATGATGCAAGAAAATAAAATAAAATAAAACAAGAAATTAATCATACTACATAAAAATTTATGTGGTTCGACAATGTGTTTACTTTCATAGAACTATAGAAGATTTTATTCTCTTGAAGAATGTCAAAATATACTATGGGGTGGAATACAATGTTCCAAAACTGGTCATATTGTTCATAATAAACATATTTATAGAGTTGTACGACGGAAATCCTAATTTCATAATTTTTGAGTTATTCACTCAAGCAAGGTGTCGAATTAACTCTCTGCTTGATATTCATTCGAGTGAGTATCAACTGAACTTAGATCATCAAATCGGACCGCCACAAGAATGAACCCAGGCTCCACTAGTCCAAAATGTTTTGGTTGGAGCAGTACCTCACCATACCAAGATCAAAGTGATCCATAACAATCTAAATAGCTAAATCAACTGCCTTAATGACAACTCTATTTTGAGTATTTAGACTATGTTTAGTTATTAAGGTGATATCAACTTATTTTAAATTAATTATTAATAGAATTAATTACTTTTTTAACTTCATATATTAAAGTTAAACACATATCAACTTACTTTCATACTTTTAAACACATATTACGATCTATTTATATCTAAATACATTTTAATGGAATTCAAAAAATATTACTATTTATAGAGCAACTCAAATAATTTGAAATTACTTCAACATTCAAATACAGCCTTAATCTATTAAGAAAATTCTATTTTGTATTTTCCAACTAGAATATTATGAAGTTCTTGTTGGACCACCGAACTCCTCTTCCCGTCAACAATACAGTATTCAAAGTGATCGGGAGATACAAGCAAATTCTTTTTACGACATTTTTTATAATTATGTTTTGTAATGAAGGTATTAAAGTAAATTAACGTTAATTTTATAAATATATTTCTTATTTAAAATAAATTAATGTTAATTTTATAAATATATTTCATATTTAAGGTTCTTTAGATAATAAATAATTGATTTCTTGTTTACAAAATTCTAATAATTCCTTATTCATTTGAATGGGTCTGGTTTTAGTAGGAATATTCTTTTCAGAAAATTCTTTTTCATAATGTAATTCAACTATATGTTGTTTTCGACTCCAAAAAGCATTAGGTAAATTAGAACATACTTCTTTTTTAATTATATTTTTAAAATTATTAATTTTTTTAATTAATAAAGGATCTTTTAATTGTTCTTCACTTCTTTTATATTTTAATACTTGTTTTAAGAAATTTATTTGTTTTTTTTTTTCCTTTTGATCTTAACTTTTGTTAAAAAATTAATTTCTTTAGTTAATGAGGTTTCTTTTAATGAATTAATTTCTCTTGAGACGGGAGCGAATACAAGTTTAAATTGAATTTCTTTTCCTAATATTTTAATAGAATTAAAAAGAAACTTACAAGATTGGACAATTACTAATGTACTTAAAAATCAAATATATAAACAATCAACTTTTTCCTCAAAATTATCATTTCTTACAAATTATACAATTAAAACAGTAAAAAAAACTATTAGCCTAAATAATGATTATGAATCATTACAATTATTAACAAAAGAAGCCATTAAACACCATAAGAAGCAGAAATATTCATTTATACATATTGGATTGGTGCAAGTGGCTGTAAAATCACTTACCAGAAATGGACTAAATGTTTCGATATTACTCTATTTAAGAGATGGAAGACATTATAATTTCCATAATTCATTACTTGGCATGGTTGAATCTAGCCTATTTCGAGGTCCAATATATTTTAATTGATATCCTAATTATTCACTTTCATTATTTGATATTAATATTCTACATGCTTTAACATTAAATATTAAAACAAATGGCTATCATATGATGAAAGGATCACATTCTTTAACTGTAGTATATAAGATTCATTATAAATTAATGAAAATAACATTGGTGCCGATTAACGTTAATTTTATAAATATATTGCTTATTTAAAATATAATTACATAAATAATTGTACGTCTTTGTTTTTAAATGACGTGTTTTACCAACAATTTTGACTTGATCATACTAATCAATATCACCCACCGTCACTAGCAACAAGTCTTCTAGGAAATCGCCGCCGCAGATCATCAATGACGCCCCTTAATCCTTTTGTTTTTGTTTTCCTCTTCCTTATGTCTCATGTAGTATCCTTTGACAAGCAAATAAATGTCCATTAATCCACAATGCTTTTGCAGTTTAACTTCTTTTAGGTCTCTCACGTGCCGCCACAAACTCGATCCACCGATACACAATTTTCTAACTCCTAGTTTAAATCTTTTTGGATAATGAGATTAAATAAAATTAAATAAAATGATACGTAAAGTAATAAAATAGTTTGAGTTAATATATTCTATGAAATTTTAGAAAATAAGAAAGAAAAAGTTGAATAAAAATATTATAGAGTTAAAATATTATTATAATAGAATTTTTTAATATTATTTTTGTTTTGATATTTGAAAAAATTGAATTTTTTATTTTATTTTATTTTAAAGTTTGGGAAAGTTATAATGATTATGTAATAATTAGATAAAAAAATTTAAAATTTAAAAGTATTTATATTCATAATGTTTGGATATTTTGAATATTAAGATAAAATGAAATAAGTTGAAATGAGATATAATGAATTGTGAGGATTTTGGTATCCAACCCAAGCCTAAATCTAAACATGATACACCTCTACATTGCCTACTTCCACCTTTTTTAAGGTCCAAATAAATGTTTATTTATTTCCATCTTTAAGATGAATGATCATTTAACTCAAAAGATTAAGTATTTTTAAGTTTAAATTCTGACTCTATTATGTTGTCCTATTAAAATATAAAATGATCTCTTAAAGGAAAAGGGAGAAGGGGAAAAAAGAAAGAAGATGATTGAAGTGGATCGAGAGGGAAAGAAATGTGCTTATTAGATTTAGGGTTATATATATAAAAGTGTAATGGTTTGTGTAACCGTCGCGTATTTTTTTTAAAAAGAATAAAGTCTATTATTAAAAAATTATTTTTTCACATAAATTCTATATTTACTTTTTTTTTTAAAAAAAAATCAACACCTACATATTTTATGACCATAAATATTATTTATATTACAAATAGGACTATCAAGTGGGTCACCACTGTTCAAATAATTGAACTGATAACAAAAATAAATTTGGCAAGGTCCATTGCAATTGTCCAGCAATTGTATGTTGCTCCCAAGATTGAACTGCCGACAGGTCAAACTCCATGACAGCTGTGGCGGGAACAGGGGACCTCTGAAGATAAATGGACATAGAGCGGAATTTACTTGAATGCCCTCCCTCCTTTTTTTTCCTAGAAGTTCTGTGAAATCCATTTCTTTTCCCCCAAATGACAAACACATCCTGATCAGTGATCACCATGACTTTCCACAAACAAGTTGATCACCATGACGCTAGATTGCCCCCTCCATGCACGCGTCAAGATTTGTTCATTTGGGTTTTTTGTCAATCACGTGGATGGCTCCCTGATCTCTTTCATAGACTGCAATATTTGTTGAAACGCGTAAATTGAATGTCTTCCTGGAACAACATTTTTAACCTCGTTTTCAGCCAGCACCCATAAATGCTCAGGCAAAATACTCCTCAATTGAAAGGTCTAGTTTTATTTTTCGTAATTTCAAATCTGTCCAAAATGTAACTTTATTTATAAGGAATCACCCATGCATTTTCAGTCTAATCTGATGCAGAAAAAAGGCCTAGTTTGAAAACACTCAAGAGGGGGAAGAAAAAGAAGAAAGAATCATGGTTCAGAATGGCCTATCAAATCAAACACGGGTGTCGTGGTCTTGATTTTTGACAAAAACTAAAATTGATTTTGACCCACATATTATTCAGCAGCATGGAACATCTTTAATTTCCCTCACCACAAGTTACCACTGATGCTGTCCTAATGATGGATGTATCTTTGACAATAATAATGGATTATCTTACTAATCACCAATACACCCATATCAGTCTTATTGATTTTTAAAAAAAATTACTATAATTACAAAGATATTTTATAAAAATAAATTTATAAACTAATGTAATTTTATGTGATATGTTAAATCTTTTTTATCGTAAAAATAACTTGATAATTTGACTGCTATAGTAAGTCAAACCACACCTGTCGAGTTTATGAAATTAATCTTTGGCTAAAACATTTCTCAATTACTAATGATTCACTGTGCAAAAGTAGAAATAGGCATTGCAGTAACTGCATGCGTTTCTGCAGATTGGAAAAGTCCACAAAGGAGATGAGAAAACACACGCAGAAACGGCAACAGTATATGCAACAAAAGCTGCATTAAAATAAGTTCAGAGAGGCAACCGCGTGCATGACAGAAGCCATTACACCAAAGTTTGTTGGCCGTTGAGACATACACACAGAAATCGAGTCTTGGAGATTTTAACGCAAATCAGTGTTTTTTTATGGAAAGACTGCAAACTGCAAAGGATACTTTCTTTGACCGCCCATCTCTCTCTCTCTCTCTCTCTCTCTCTACCTCCATAACTCATTATGTGTATGAGCAATGATACTGTAACAACCCATCTAAAATTTTTCTACAACTTCTTCATAAAATATAATTTTTTTAAATTTTAGATACATCAAATTAAAATCAAATTTTAAAAAAATAATATTTTATTTAATTGTAATTGGGTTTGAATGTTGAAAAATATTGAGGAATGTTATAAATAGTAATGAAAAAGTAAATAAAAAAAAATAATTAAATAATAGTAAAAAATAATGAATATTAATAAAAACTAACGTGCGTAATTTTGTGTAAGATGGAATGGTCCGTACAAGTGGGCCAGGGAAATGAGAACGCGATATTTTTGTTCTTTATAAAGGGTTCCCCTTACCCGTCCTACGGGGGAGGGAATACCCAGAATATCAATCTTTGAATTCATCAAATCACTCGTGGTGTTGAACAAAGACAATTCTCACCCAAATCCTATATATCCTTTTCTAGTTGTTGACGCGTATTTGAAGGTCAAGTGGAAATTTTGTTTCCTTGCAAGGTATATATATGCCAGGCAAAGTGAGGACTAGTCAGTCATACTCATCTTGGTTTGTACTTTTGGTGGAGGATTGCTTGTAGAACTTGGTAGGAACGAACAGAAAAAGGACCATCTTTGATACCTAATATAGCAGGTAGATTTATAATTAATCTTTCTAGTTTCGTCAATCATTCATGGTGGATTTTCATCTCTGTTTTCGTTTTGGTACGAGAGCAGCAGTTTTGCCTCTTTTTTTTTCTCTCTGTTTTTGCATGTCATGAGTTTCTTGATAATTTGTGCAGGTTCTCACTTGCTTTCCCACAAATTGAGTTTCTTGGTGTCTGAGAACCGATGGGTTTGGCCTACAATATCAGTGGGACTTCCAAAGGTGGAGGGGTGACATTGAGAGCAGACAGCTTTAAGAAAACCGATTCAGAAACTATGACCCTGTCAAATGGTTGTAGCAAGAAGAGAAACAGTAATTTAAGCCGCTTGAGCGATTGCAAACCGGAAAATGTTGTGCTTGAAAAGGTTCTTTCATTCAAGGATCTAGTTCAACTCAAGGACAACATAGATTTAGATGGTCTTAATTTCAATGGATTGAAACACAAACCAATTCCCACACTTTCTCTGCCTGAAGCAACGGTGTTTTCTTCGCCTAGACCCGTAAGTGAGCTTGATGCTGCTGCGGTTAAGCTCCAAAAAGTCTACAAGAGTTACCGGACCCGAAGAAACCTTGCAGATTGTGCAGTGGTGGCGGAGGAGTTATGGTTAGCTCTTAGAATTTATCTAAGCATTTGATTTATTTTTATTTACCTGAATTATGAGTGAGTGGTTAGATGAATCGGTCATTTGACATAATGTAGGTGGAAAGCATTGGACTTTGCGGTTCTGAAGCGGAGTTCTGTGTCATTCTTCAATGTTGAGAAACAAGAAACTGCTGTTTCAAGGTGGGCAAGGGCAGGAACTAGAGCAGCCAAGGTACATAACAGTACAAACCATTAGAATTTCAAGCTTCAACATAGCCTTCTTTTTTTTATGCATTATTTTTTCCCTATATTAATTAGAATTAATGATTGTATGTATATAGGTGGGAAAGGGATTGTCCAAAGATGAGAAGGCTCAAAAACTAGCCCAGCAACACTGGCTTGAAGCTGTGAGTTCTCTAACCTTTTTAGATGCTTTTTACCAAAATTCATAATGCAATTCTTTGGTCATGATATTAGTTTTTGCTTGATGATGTATCAAGCAAATAAAAATTGAAAAGTTTCATTGAAACTTAGGTACAGTATTGTTGTCAAAATTGACTTTGAACTCGCCCCAAGACATTGCTTTTCTGTTCGAGAATCAATTCAAAAAAGGGGTGCAGTAAACATTAAACGGCTATGGCCTTGTATCTTAGGAACTTTGGCTGGAGAGCCACTGGTCTAAATCTAATCAATCTTTCTATCTTTTTTCTACAGATTGACCCACGCCATCGGTATGGACACAATCTCCAGTTGTACTATGATATTTGGTATGCAAGCGAGAGCACTCAGCCTTTCTTCTTTTGGTATGTATTTCTTTCGGAATTTCTTCTCTCTTTTTGCTCTGTTTGGTTGAAAGTGTTGATTATAGGGGAGAAAAATAGATAGTTTGGAATCTCATGTTTTGTTTAGCATGCTCAACTTGCTTTGTGATTTCAACATATTTCAGTAGTTTGAATACAATCCCATGGGAAAGAAACTATAGAATAACAAAATTTTCATCATTTTGCTGTCATTTTTCTCAGCTTCCAAAAGGAGCACATTGGATCAATCTATCTATTAACTTATGCTTTCTGAAATGAAGGTTGGATGTTGGAGATGGAAAAGAAATAAATCTCGACAAATGTGTCAGGAATGTTCTGCAACGCCAATGCATCAAGTATCTTGGACCTGTAAGTAATATTTCCGTCCAACAATCCTGTAATCTTATTCTCTAAGATATATACAAATGTCTGTTGCATACATAGACATGTCAGATCAAACAAAACATGAATCTGATGTATGCGTGCAATGTGTTTTTGATGTTGGCATATCAGAAAGAAAGGGAAGCATATGAAGTAATAGTTGAAAATGGGAAGCTTCTGTATAGACAGAGTGGACTTCTCCTGGAAACCGTGGAAGGCTCCAAGTGGATATTCGTTCTCAGCACAACAAGGGCTTTGTATGTGGGTCAGAAGAAGAAAGGCATGTTTCAACATTCGAGCTTCCTTGCCGGGGGTGCTACAACAGCAGCCGGAAGATTAGTTGCCCACGATGGGGTTCTTGAGGTACATTTTCATGCATGCATATTGCATATAGAGGAATGTTGTTATTCATCGTGAATTTCATTATCTTCAATGGTTGTTAAGTTATATTCTAATCGCTTGACTTATGAAACCATGTAAGATTTGTAATTTGTTTATCAGCTCATTGGACTTCTTGTACACATAATTGATTTTAACCATTTAACCTATTATTTCAGGCTATTTGGCCATATAGTGGTCACTATCTCCCTACAGAAGAGAACTTCAGAGAATTCATTAGCTTCCTTGAAGAGAACCATGTTGACCTTGCAAATGTGAAGGTACATATAGATATACATATATACAACTGTTACAGACACAAATAGATTACACAAAAGTAAATCTATACACTAATGTGACTTCATAATATCCGTTAAGCTACTTTACAATAAAAGTAATTTTACAATTTAATGCATCATATCAAGTCACTTCAGTTTGTGTGTTTATTTTTATATAATTTTTTTGTGGTTAAAGTATTTATATATATATATATATATTTACCCTTATCAAACATAATTGGTACAAAATAACTGATTATGATTTTCATTTGCAGAGGTGTGCCATTGATGATGACAGACTCTCATATACGGTGACTGGTGAAGAGTCAAAAGAGCCAATTATGGGTTATGCTAAATCTATGCGATCCTACGATTCAAATACAATCTCGAAAAAGGAGATCACAATCACGACTGCTCATCGACCAGAAAATAAGAATGCTAATGATGCTAATGCATTAGGCTCACAGCCAGAGTTATGCTCGCCCAAGCCCTTGCCTAGCAAGTGGGCTACAGGGGCTGGACCTCGCATTGGGTGCGTCCGGGATTACCCTACAGATCTACAATTCAAAGCATTGGAACAAGTTAACCTGTCGCCAAAGGTGCCTTCTGGGCCGTTTTGTAACTACGGGCCAATTCCTTCTCCACGGCCCAGCCCAAAGATGAGGTTGTCCCCTATTGCATGCAGGGGACTCCCAAGTCCCAGGACCTGTATTCCTGCAGCCAACTAAGCCAATTCACCAAAGGGTAAGAAAAGGATAACAGTAACGTTAGATTCAATTGCATGTGTAAAAGTTTCGCTCACAAATTTGAGACCCTTATAAAAAAGATCTAATTTTTAATAATGGGTCTTACTTTTTTCAAAGGAAGTGTGCATGACTTACACATTCTAAAACTGTATCTAAAATTACTCAAAATAATCAAGCAGGAATATTAACATTTGTGGCTCCCAAAGAGAACTTCTAGTGCTTACAATTCAAGCAAATGAGGAGACTAAGGGGGCCACCTCTAATTTATTTTTTCCTTGATTCTTAATGTATAATTTTATTTATTTATTCATGTAGTTCATTGTTTCATAATTTTTTTTTTTACATGGCTTAAGTGGGCCCAATAGGTATTTTATCCTCCCAATCTTGGCCACTGTATATTGGGTTGGTGTTTCATTGATTTTTCTTGTAAGAACACAAATTGGATGAAATAAAAGTACATATCTCAAGGAAAAAATTCCCTATTTACAAACTTATATATTCACACACACAGCATATTAATGATATAAAAGTATACTACATTAACTTATTTACAAAAGAGTGATATTTAATATTTTTAATAATTTGGTAATTGACAAAACTATTCAGATATATTGTTTGTATTTTCTTTATCATATACTCATGTTCAGTAATTTCAATTAGGAGGAGATAAAGCTGCATCCTGACCACTACCATCAGTCATGCAGATGTGCAGTGAATAATCAAATCAGTCAATCAAATAAAAAAATACACACCCAGAAGTGGAAAAACGAAAAGGAAAAATAAAACCTCCAGAGTTCATATGTACAACTTTTAACAAACAAGTTTTTAAAACATAGATTGGTTATGCCAGAGAAAGAGAAACATTCTTATTACCCTATAATTTGGGTTAACAAGAGGAGACACGCTGCCTGTACCTCATCCAGATCAGGTGGACAAAACAAAAGAACCAATAAAAAGCAATCCAACTGCAGATATCCTCTCTGTGCTCGGTACCTGGACCCTCTGTGGAGCATTAATATGGTCCAACTACTCTACCAACAGAAATCCCATATCCCAATGACTCGGAAAGAGATGAGAGGTTTTAGTTGCTTGCATCAGTCTCCTGCGAGAAATTCTTAAGAATTGTGCTGGCTGCCAGCAATGCCCACACATTTGTTTTTTTTTTTTTTTAATTATATATTTTTTAATATTTTTAAAAATAAAAAATATATTAATATATTAAAAATTACTACTTTAATCAGTAAATAAAAAAATAAAAACAAAATTTTAAAAAATAAGCAATACACTTGAACCGAGCGGTACAATACACATTGAATCATTTCTGAAATCTTAATAGTTAAGCGTTACCATTTTCAATTTTGTGTATTCAATAGTCAACTCTTGTTTACTTGCTTCGAAGATTGGGCGAGGGAAAAAAAAAGAAGACAAAAAAGTACTTGCATTCGATCACGTTGACAGGAAGGGAGAATCAGTTTGATTGAGATAAGGCAAATCTCTCTCCCAGACAGGCATAGTGAAGCGCTGGATGTGAGGTATTGCTTCTGGCTAATTCTGGTCTCTGGCATTTGCCTTGCCTTGGGAAGCTTGCTTCTTGTCTTCTCTTTATCATTCTTCTATTTAACACCCTTGTTTGGCCAATTCATTGTGATCAGTGTCTTGAAGGGACTCTCTCTCTCTCTCTCTCTCTCTCTCTCTCTCACAGAAGAGAAGATCGCAGTGATCGTCAGTTGGGTGGGATTATAAGAAAGAGATGAAGAAAACGATGTGCTGTTTCCTAATGTGTAGTACCCTGCAGATCATAATGACCAGTATTTTGGCGACAACAATCAGGCCTTTGGAATCATATCATGCTGCTCAACTTCAACACGGTTAGCTATCCACACTTGTCTTTATAACTCTCATCATCTCCACAAATCACTATCGCTCTGATTTCCACCTTATTTCTACCAAAACCCTTTTTCCTTTCCTTTTCAAGACTCCTGCAACTCTTTTACTAGAGGGAAGAAAAGAAATGTCCTAACCTTTTCTGGTTCTGTCTTCTTTTGTAAAACCTTTTCCTTGTACAAATGTTAACTTTTACCTTTCATGCTATAATGCTTATTTCCTATGCTTGATCTAACAGGCCAAACTCCACACTTCCCTCAACCTGCCTATAGCTCAAAACAGGTCTCTCTCTCTCTCTCTCTCTCTCTCTCTCTCTCTCTCAATATAAAGTTGTGGGGATTTTGTTGGTATGTCTCCTTGCTTGAACTGGGTTTCTTCTCTCTCTCAAGGGACTGGAAAGCATTAATGAAGGAGAAGTTAATGGAGAAGAAGCGAAATACAGGTGGCTGAGTAGGCTGGGGTCAAGACCACCAAGCTGTCTGCATAAATGTGAAGGCTGCAGTCCTTGTTATCCCATACAGATACCCGCAACCACTGATCATGTAGGACTTCATTATGCCAATTATGAACCAGAAGGATGGAAATGCAAGTGCCGCAGTTCCTTCTTTAATCCTTAATAATATTATATGGATCCTTTTACTTATCTCAAAAGCACTAGCTTGTACGTACAAAACATCAAAACTAAAATAGGCTCTTGCTTTTACTTTGTTGAGAATTTTTCGAGCTGCGAAAGATCAGCATTGATGGAGGGTTGAGCTGTTTCGTAGGTTTCACAACATACGCAACCTTCAGATACTTTTATATCTATGTTTACAAAAAAAAAAAATAAAAGCATACGAAAAATTGGTAGGCACTAGGCAGGCTGGCCATCCTAAAATTAGTGTATATCCAGTACTCTATACGTCACTTGACATGTGTTACGTGTCATCGCAGTCACCAAATTACCAAAACGCCGTTTCTGACCGGTTCTATGATACACAAGAATCCAATATATGTACTAGTGTGGTCCCGTACTTGTTGGAGAAAACATTTTAGTATAAAGGGCTAGTGATAACGCAAGCTGGAAGCATGATTTGTGGAGCTACTTGGGGCCTGATTTGCGCAAGTTATTGCTTGCTCATGAAGTTGGTGATCCTTTAACGGCAGCATTTAGAACTGTTCATATGGACTGGGTTTTACCCGGTCCAGTTTGGATTCCAGTTATGGGTACCGGACCGGATTTATTCCGGGTCGATACCTGCATTATCAAACCCGGGCCCATCCGGCCCGGATACGGTTTTGACAAACCGGGTATTGGGTTAAAAACCGGGTACCCACATTTACTAAAAACACGGCTCATATTTGATCTTTAGGAACCCTAGCGCCCCCCACACCCCGAAACTCATCTGCTCTCTCTCTTTCTCTCTTGCGCCCCTCCTCCCCCAAATCACTCTCATCTCCAAATCTGCTCTCTCTCTCTCACACACATACAGAGAAATGGCATTCAAGAACAAGATCCTTCCTCTTTTTTCTTAGATGGCCATGAAGGTCCTTTCTCGGGTCTCGAAGCCGAAGGTATTACTTCCGTTTTCTGCATCCTATTTCTTGGGCTCGAAGGTCTTCTCTCCCTCTCTCTCTCGCTCTCTATCACACACGAAACCCTAGCTAGTTGCCACGAAGGTCTGTTCTCTACATTTTGGTTCTGTTTTACTCCATTGCAAATATGTAAGACATGGCTTTTGGGTAAGATTTTATTCATCACAAATATGTGTTCTTTTTTTAATTTCTAGTTGGATCTATATTTATGTTCTTCTCATATTATAGTTGGGTTTTTTTTAAATATGGCTTGTGTGCGTGTGTGTTTTTATTGAAGTATTTGAGGGGTTTCAGTGGTAGTGTTTTTCTTCCCTAAAGCTTTAGATCTGATCTATTTGGTTTATTATTTAAATTTTATTGAAAATTATTCCTTGTGAGTTATGATATAAATAAATGCTTGATGTTATGAATAGATCCTTATTGCTGCTCTGTTTTCACAAAATATGTATAATATAAGATGTAGCCTTAGATGAAATCAACGCACGAAATAACTGATTTAAAGATGTTGGTTTTGTTGGGTTTAAGATGGGAACTTGAATTCAAAACAATAGTCATCATCTTCTTCTACGTGTGATTTTCTAGCTAATAATGGGATCTGCATTAGGGTGTTGAAGAAGAAGAAGAAAATGTGATGAGAGGATATATGATTATGCTGGATGCTTACAAAAAGCACTAAAACGGGAGGAGATTGAAAATTTGTTCTAATTTTCTAACTTCAACACATTTTATAATTAAAAAAAAATAATAAACACAATATATATGTGTGTGTGTGTGGACTTCACGACTAAATTAAATGCTGTCAGTTATAAGTAATGCATAGCTTAATAGTAAATACAGTGAGATTTTATATGTTTTCAGGAATCACCACAAGAAGAGTTTTGATCCAAGTGGATTTTATCAAAACCAATGGCTCTTCCATGTCCCTATTTACTCACTTAAATGTTACCTGAAATAATGAGATTTTTACTATATTAACTCTTTTATGCCATTATGCTCTGTTGCCGACTGGGTGGAGCACATTCGTGAACCACAAGAAGCTGGTTGCAGGGGACTCGGTTGTGTTCTTAAGAGCTGAAAATGGTAATCTTTGTCTCTTTACCATATATAGAAAGTAATAGTGAATGAAAATTTCCATCTATATGTAATCATGTATAGTTGCTTGAGTACATGGGTTTTTATTTGATTTTACATGTCTCCGTGATGCTTGGACAAGCTGATTGAAGAATGAAAGGAGGCCAACCCTCAAGTAGTAGTACTGAACAAGTGTGACGCCCTCAGATTTCCTTTTGGGATCGGACGGACATCTGAAGCGTCGGGACATGTAACACAAGGTTACCTGCCCCCGTACAAGACATATAGGATGCAATGTTCCTAACATGCATCTAGCATTATGCAATATTCGCAGCGGATAATTCTTTTTTTTTTTTATACTATGCACCGAACTTATAACATCCCAAATAATTAAAACATAATCCATGCATACTTAACAAAATAAATAATCACGATTACAGTACGGGTCTCAGAAGACTGTAATCTCAAAACATGGGTGACTAGACTCTATATTACAGTACCAAAATACACTTATTGAACCAGTTCATCGAGTAACTCGCGTAACTCAATTAACAAGGTTAGAATACTGTCCCAAAAGAAACTAACTATAGAAGCTGAAAACTCTGCATCGCATCTGCGGCGTCTAGTCAACATCCTCCAGCCTATCGGTATTTGCTCCTTGTTCTGAACCTGACACATCGCCTACCATTTGGGGAAAAATGGTAGTTGGGACTACCATGGTGAGATTTGATTACAAATCTCAGCAAGTTAACAGAAAACTTTCACACAGGTTAATGATGTATGCATAGAAATAAAGGTATGAATGCACCATCAAAATCGAAAGTAAACATAACATAACTTGACATAACATGGCATAAAATAATAAGCATAATGTGACATGACATAACATGGCATGAGTTGACATAATTGAACTGAAACAGAAGCTTAGCTTACGTGACATGAACTTAAATCATAGCATGGATGTGAACTTGAAACATAACATGTACTTGAACTTTAAGTTTAACATGAACGTACACATAACGTAACGTGAAATATGACTTGAACATGAAATACATGAACTTGGAATCTTATTTAATTGTCTTGATTAATAACGTAACCATATGGGTGCTACACGGGTCCCCTAGAGCCGTGTGTCCCTGCCGATTACCGCATCACAACACAGGTATCTAGACCAGCTGTGAGTGCGTTAATACGTACTCCACAGTTGTTGTGGCCCCACGTATTCTACGTGTCACAATTGCTGTGTCTCACGTAGTGTATGCTCCACAGTTGTTGTGGCCCCATACTTCATGCTCCACAGTTGTTGTGGCCCCATGAATACACGTAACATAAAATATGGCACCATCGGCGTTAGTGCCTGGCGCGCTCCGGTGACCAGTTACTTAGGCCCCATTCGCAACCTGTTGACTGTACTTCGTCAACCCAGGGAATTTCACACCTATTTAGACACTCCAGCGTGAACAAAGGAGTTCCACTAGGATATTACCCCATCCTAGCATTTAGGGTCGTGATTGACATGAATAACTTAACTTGAACATGATCTGAAACTTATATGAACTTTACATAAGGTGAACCACGCTTGAGTCCGTGGCACCGCATAACATAACTTGTGGTGAACATGCTTAGATCCGTGTCACCCTTAACATAACTTGTGATGAACACGTTAGGTCCGTGCCATCCTTAACATAACTTGTGGTGAACACGCTTAGGTCCGTGTCACTCTTAAATATCTTATCTTTCTTAATACATGAGATATTATTTAATATCATGAACTTTTCTAACATGGCGTATACTTGTAAATGGCACAATATGATTTAAACATAAACATTCCATGACATACATGTAACATATGACATACTTAACATGGCATACTTATAACATACAACATTGCATGACATAAAAGATTTTGTAACAGATAAATATTCATAAAAGAATAAATCATGCGTAACAGATAAACATGTAATGACATGACATATATGATAACATACATACATAAATTGTAGTTCCCTTACCCATCATACATACACAATAAACTGATAGTAAGTTAGAAGCTAACTTACCTCGATTGTCACGTTCTACGAGAATAAAGTGCGATATACGAGAAACTGTAAAAGGTCATTCTAAAAGTTAGAAATTTAATTACTAACAATTAGAAACATGGAAACAAGTTATCTTAGAGTAAAATTATCATTTTACCCTCTACATGTGGGAAAACGACCATTTTACCCATAACTTAAGGATTTCATATCCTAACTCCAAAAAAAATCCAAAATTTACATTCCTCATGTAAATTTTGTTCTAAACTCAAATATCAACTCAGAAAAATTTAAAACAAAACATCACTATGGAAAACACACTATGGCCGAAACATCCATAGGCCATTTCTCTTGATTTTTGTTACAATTCCTTCCAACTTCAAAACTCATGCTTAAACCAAAATTTTACAACAACATCTTCCAATCCTAAGTTTAAAACCATACTTAAAACATCCATTTAGAAAAAGCTAATAATCAACACCAAACTTTTTTGTAAAAAGATCAAAACACTTGAATCACAAGTTTGTCCTTAAATCAAAACATCTCCAAGAATTCCAAAAAATCAAATCTTACTTCTAACATATTCATAACATCATCCTCAGATAAACCATGCTTTAAATCATCAAACTAAAGTCACCAAAATCACAAAAATAACACTTGGAGTTTTTGATTTTACACTTAGTCCAAAAACAGAAACTTTTTCTTAACTAGCTTTGATAAATCTCTTGATCAATGGCTTAAGAAGGTGAGATCTTTGAAATAAAGTATCACATGGTTTAAAAACGTGTCCTAAAGAATATCCAACCATCAAAATTAAAATCACATGGCTAAAACCCAATAAAACATGGATCTAACCTAAAAACATCAAATCTTAGGCCTAACCGAAATTCTCTTGCATAGAAAAATCATATCTTTGAAACTAATACTAAATATCTCCAAAATAACATCCTAACATGAAAATAAGAGACTTAGGATCATCATATAAAAATATCAAAGCCTTTAGAGTAAGATCAAACCTCAAAATATTCAAACTTTATCCAAATAAAAACTGTTTTGTCACTTCCAGTTTTCATGTTTCTAGATCTAATAAAATCTATCATCAAAATCTTTATTCATGCAACAAAACCTCAATGAAAACTCTTAAACACATTCTAAGAACACTCCATAAAATTTTCGGACCAAGATATATCCATTAGCTTGGTCAAAAACTCCAAAACATAACACACTCTCCAGATTCACGCCCAGAATGACCTTTCCATGGTTAAAAATACTTTTGACCGACCAAATGACCATGGAATGATACGAAAAATACATCTACGGAAACTAGACTCAAAGAGGAACAACTTTTATGAAGGAGTCATCGTGTGAAAATACTTACAAAGGGTCGAAAAACTCCACGCAAAAAGACCCAGAAATCTGCCCGAGAGAGCTCTTTTGGGTTTCTCTCTAAGAACGGGGTGAAGAAATGATTAAAGTGAAACAAGTGTGTCTTGCACGACTCAAGACTTCTGTAGGGAGAATATTTGGACCTTAATGATCATTGAGTGGAGGTGTAGACATGTGACATAATGTAGAGGATAGTGGGGGGCAAAAGACAACTTACAAAGGCTATGAGACATGGGACTTGATGGGGTGGGTTCCTCCATATTAATGAGTGCAACTTGATGCAATGAAAGGTCTGCCAAGTGGGGGAGGAAATTTCTCCAAGAAGCTATGCCAAGGTGGCCAAAATTCGTGGGCTTTAGTGGGCCTTAGTGGGCCTCAACCAAGTGGGCTTCAATTTGGGGTTTAAAGGGGGTTTGGTTAGGGTTTGAGATGCTATCAAGCCCAAATCTAATTTTTCTTGGCCCAATCAAATTTCTAAGGTTTAAAATGTTGGATAAAGATGTCATAATAGGAATTTGAGAAATTAATAGCATGTGAAAGTGATTTAATCAAGTGATTAAACACAATACTAGAAATTGGATCAAAAAGGGTTTGAATGCCAACTTTAGGGTTTGGGGAAACCGTTTAGGGTTTCGGTTTCAACCAAGTTTTTGGGGTTTCAAAAGGATTCCAACCATTTAGGGTTTTACTAGGGTTGAAACCCTCTTCATCTAACTCAATTTGGTTGATCAGATGAAAAAAAAAATGTTTTGCTTAGGTGGCATGATCTCACACATTGATTTCCTTCACAAATCCATCTAATGGTTTCTCTTTGTGCCAAGTATCTAATACTATTCATTATGTGTGGTTAAGATCTTGCCAAGTGTCCAAATAAAACTTCTCTAACCTAATTTGGACATTTCACACTGTGATTTTGAAACCACTGCACTTAGTACGCTTATCGAGGTTACTATTCACTCCGAAAAAGTGCATAATAAACTTAGTACTGAAAAATCCTAAATATTCAACTGAGTCTAGTGGCGTAAACTATAACGTAATCTGACACTTCTAACTAACTCAAACAAATAAAATCACATTTCTGGCACCATAGTGAGTGATAAAACTAATTATGTTGACATACTAGAACTTATGCGATTAGCCGATTCGTAAAAACTTATGGGGTTTTCACGAGATTTCTAATGTCTATAGAAATTCCACCATTGAATTTCTAGCGGGCTGTTACAACAAGTGTGATGAAGTAAAGGGTGTTGTTTATGATATCATCCCAGCTTGGCAAAACTGATTGGTTATTGTTGTGATGAAGTAAAGGGGTTGTTTATATATCAGGTGATCTTGAAACAAATGGTGTTGCTAGGTTGTCCATTTTATTTTTTTTCTTCTCCATTGTTCAAGTTATCATTTTTCTTGTCCATTGTTTCAGCTTAGACTTGTCCATTGTTTCAGCTATAAGATCAACTCATGGGGGAGGGAATGCTATTCAAATCATTAAGGGCAAAAGACAGATCACTCGAAACTTGCTACTTGAAGTGCTACTTGCTGGAATTATTTTGTAATTCAAATTTTGAGTTTTGTATTTTATATTGTAATGTAACGTGTAAATAACAAAATAATGTAATATGTAATGGATTTCATGCATTTTAGTTTTCCATTTTTATGTATTTTTAATATTTTAGAAATGTTAGTTTTATGCTTTTTAATGAATTAGAAAAACCTTTTACATAATATAGTCTTTTGTAAAAAAGTATGATTTTCAACACTTTTTTTTAATTTTTTAAATAAACATAAGAGAATTATGCTTTTCAACATTTTCATATAAATATAGGTTTTTATTTAATCGAATCTGCTTTTAAAACAGACTTATTATTATTTAAAAAAAAAAAAAACCCGGGTACAACCCGGTACCCGGATTTCCGGGTTATTAAAACCCGGATTAAGCCGGGTTTCGGTCCGGAGTCATAACCGGGTATATCTGGGCCGGAATCCGGCCCGGATTTGAAATCCGGGTTCCGGGCCGGGTATACCCGGATACCCGGTCCGGTACCCGATTGAACACCCCTAGTAGTATTTAGAGCTAATTTAGATTTAGATATGAGATGAGGTGGTTTTATATAAAAGATAAAAATTATATTAAATAATAATATTATTATTATTTTAAAATTTAAAAAATTTTAGTTGCTAATTATATTTTGTGGGAGAATTAAAAAAAAATTATAATAATAAAAGAAGGTGAAATATAATCCAAACAAGGCCAAGTGTAGAGGATATGTTGGCATGATGAGTGGGATCAGATTGTGCGCTATTAGTGTTTTATTTTGAATTTTGCAAATATTGTATTTTTTTTATTTTTATGTATTTAGATACCTGATTAAATGAAAATTTTAATTTTAATTTTTTTTAATTTTTATATTCTTAAATATTTTTTTTTTAAAAAAATTACAACACCCTTAAATAACACTTCTTTAATCACTAAATTAAAAAAAATAATAATAATAAAATCTGTCGGGACACAATTGTCCTGAATTGCATTTCTGTATAAGTCAGAACCTCCGCTTAATTTTCAAACAATTATTAAGCCACGTCTGCTCATAGAAGTATTTCAAAAACTTCGTATTTTGAGGGAACTCAGCTAGACCTGCTCCTACTTCCTACTTTTAGCCGGCGGACAGTCGCCCACCGGTCCCCGTATCCGCACGCATAGGCAGGGGCCGATCATGGGCCTTGGGAGTTGCCCACGTCTTGCATGGGTGGGTAACACCGCCTGGGTGCCGAGCGGGCAAATTGGCCGCACCCACCCATGGACCTCAATGTGCTATTAGGCCTATTAAGCCCAAATGTTGTTTTGGATGCCGGTTGGCTATTTTCGGAACCATAACCTGTTTTCAAAGACCTTCTCGGCGATTTGTGGGCCCATAACATTTTTTAGTCCAAATATAGCAAAGCAAATACAAATTTTGAAAATCTAAAATATATAAAAATAAAGTTTATCTCTAAATATAAATTAAAGTAGTTTTACAAATTAATAAAATTGTTAACTAATAATTCTTTAATATTATAAGTTAATCTAAAAATATTAGAAATTAATTTAAAACTATTATGAATAATTTGAATAGCCTAAGAATAATAAATCTACATAAAAAAAAAAATAGAAAATAAAAGTAACAAAATAACAAACCCAGGTTCCAATTGAATTTTGAAAAATTCTTTATGCAACCGGCCCATTTAACTGACGTGTAATCACCACATCACTTAATGGAATGTTGTGTTTCATTTAAAGGAGGGACTGAAATCGTTAGGTGTCATGCGGGGAAATGGGATTGAGTGAAACGGTGTGTTTCAATTAAATTAAAACACACCGTTTTCATCTTTTCTCATTTGGGCTGCATCCCATCGTTCTCCCTTCCCCCTTCTCCCTTTCTTCTCCGTTGTGGTTTAGTATATAATTACAATATCTCTCTCAAGCGGTTAATGTTAATAGTTCTTTAATGAGACTTCACTTACATACCTATCAAAAAACTTAGTTGATAAGTGTTTTAGTAAGTTGGCATTAGGCTCGGGGGAGTAGAATATTCAGTGTGCTTGAAAATCTTGTTTTTGGGAGAGTTTTTGTTAGGTGCGCAGCGTAAAACAAGCAGGAGATGTCTGAAGCGTTAGGTTACGAATTGGAGATGTTTATGATGAATTTATATGATGGCATGAGTTGTAATTACATTGTCTTTTGAAGTCCTTCTTTTAGTTGTTGAGTCCGGGTGTGGGTCGTGGGCTAATAAGCCACGATTGTTTTTCAGTCCAGTACGTGGGACTTGGTCAAAGTCTGTTATGGGTATTTGTTAGGCAGTTACGGGCCATGTTGGCCACGTTGTTTATGGGTAGTTAATTCAGAGTATTGAGTCTTCTATTTAATCTTTTTACAGTCATCAATGAAGGTATCGAGAGTTCATCTAAATATTGAGTGAGGGAGGTTACTGGCACCTCATATTGGCCAAATTTATTTTTCTTTTATTACAAAATATAATTGTGCATGTAACAATTGGTCTCAGAGCCGCGTTCCTGCGACATGGCTGAGGGAACCAGGCAAGCTCACATGAATGAAATGCTAGCAGCTTTGAAATGAGAGAATGAGATCCTGCGGGAAGAGCAACAAAGGCAGAAGGGTATGTTAGAAGCAGTTCTACAACAACTCAACAATTTGGCTTCAACTTATGAGCAAATGGTGATAAAGACAGGGAAATCAAATTCGGGAGAAGGTTCCTTCAATACAAAGGTCAGTGCTAATCCCTTATTTGAGAATAATGGAGGGATACAAGCTAGATCTTTTAGGCTTGAATTTCCTAAATTTGATGGAACTGATTCTGTTCAATGGGTTTTAAAAGCAAACCAATTCTTCTCTTTCTATGACATCCCAGATAACCAAAAGATTCAAATAGCCTTCTTCCATATGGAAGGAAAGGCCTTATCCTGGTATACATGGCTTAAGGAATCCAGTCCCATAAACACTTGGGATGAGTTTACTAGTGCTTTAGAAATCAGATTTGGACCCTCTGCTTATGAGGATCCCGTGGGGCAATTTACTAAACTAAAGCAATCCAGTACAGTAGAAGAATATCCAACCCAATTTGAGGAATTATCCAACAAAATTAAAGGATTGACAGAGGAGTTTAGGATAAGTACCTTTTTGAGTGGATTGAGGGAAGATCTCAAGATAATGGTAACCATGTTTAAACCAAACACTTTACATGCTGCCTTTGGTTTAGCTAAACTACAAGAGGAGGAAGAAATAAGAAGAAATTCACCATACAACTCGAGAAACCATTTCCCTACCTATCCCACCAACCAAACTCCTAAACTAGCCCCCTCAGCACCTCTATTAAGACTACCACCACCACCACCCAAAAACAACAACAGCTACCAAAACACCAACCCCAAATTTCCTAACAACAACCGAAGGCCAACCATTCCCATCCAAAGAATATCCCATGGTCAAATGCAAGAGAGAAGAGCAAAAGGTCTTTGTTATTATTGTGACGAGAGGTTCCAGCCAGGCCATAAGTGAAATAAACCCAAACTCTTTCTGTTAGAAGGGATGAAGATAGAAGAAATTGAGGATGAGGAGATAGATGAATCCAGGGTGATCCTTAATTCAGAAGAACCCAAAGAGGAAGAGGAAGAAAAAGGGGAACTTTTAGGGATTTCATTGCATGCCTTAGCAAGGGCTTATGCTCCTAAGACCATGAGAATAGCGGGGGTCATCAATAAAATTAGTGTGATTACTCTCATTGACACAGGGAGTACGCATAGTTTTATTGATCCAAATGTAGCAAGAAAAGCTAGACTGACTGTTGAGGATACCAAACAATCAGTCAAGTTGGCTGATGGATCAACCCATCCTTGCCTTGGTTTCTGTAAGGCTGCCCCACTCCAACTACAAAGTCTAGAAGTTACTCATAGTTTATACTTACTAGCTTTGGGAGGTTGTGATGCTGTTTTAGGGATGGATTGGCTCAAAACACTGGGAACTGTAGTGTGGAACTTCAATGACCTAATTATGAGTTTTACACTAGGGAATGACACTGCCACCCTAAGAGGAATACAACTACCTAGTAGAGTAGTTGAGGAGGCTGAGTATGTAGAAACTCTAAAAGGGAATTCTGCAAAAGGAGTTTGGGTTCAGTTTTTGGAAGGAAAAAATTCAAAGGATAATGGGTCCATACCAGCGGCTGTGCAAGGGATTCTTGACCAATTCCAAACTGTTTTTGAGGAACCCAATGGCTTACCCCCACCAAGGAGTCATGACCATAAGATAACCCTTTTACCAAGTTCTAAACCTACCTGTGTAAGACCCTATAGATACCTCTACTACCAAAAGGAAGAAATTGAAAAGTTGGTAGTTGAGATGTTAAGAGAAGGAATTATCAGGGGCAGCCAAAGGCCATACTCATCACCAGTTTTATTGGTAAGGAAAGCTGATGGAGGTTGGAGAATGTGTGTGGATTATCGTATTCTTAACAAGGACACTATTAAAGATAGATACCCCATACCCAACATTGATGAAATTTTAGATGAATTACATAGGGCTCAAGTTTTTTCCAAGCTGGATCTGCGTTCTGGTTATCACCAGATTCGAATGAACCTTGAAGATATTCCAAAAACAGCTTTCAGGACCCATGAGGGTCACTATGAGTTCTTGGTTATGCCATTTGGATTGACTAATGCACCTTCTACTTTTCAGGGGTTAATGAATCAAGTGTTTAGACCCTTTTTAAGAAAATTTGTCTTGGTATTTTTTGATAATATTTTGGTTTACAGTAAAAGTCTGCAAGATCATTTGGCACATTTACAAACTGTTCTAGAAGTTATGAAAACTCATCAGTTTTTTGCTAAGGCATCAAAGTGTGTCTTTGGAAGCAAAGAAGTGGAGTATCTTGGGCACATCATTTCCAGTGAAGGTATGAAGGCTGACTCTCAGAAAATTGCAGCCATGCAGGAGTGGAAGGAACCTAAGAATCTCAAGGCATTAATAGGATTTTTAGGACTCACAGGGTATTACAGAAAGTTTGTGCAAGATTATGGAAAGATTGCTGCTCCTTTGACAGCTCTACTAAAAAAGGATGCTTTTTGCTGGAATGAATAGGCTCAGCAAGCCTTTTTGAAGTTGAAGGAAGCTATGATGAATCTCCTAGTATTAAGGCTACCTAACTTTACTAAGTGTTTTGTTATTGAGTGTGATGCCTCAGGTGAAGGATTGGGAGCATTTCTCATGCAAGAAGGACAACCAATTGCATATCTCAGCCAAGCTTTGAAGGGTAGGAGTCTCTCTCTATCAACATATGAGAAAGAACTACTTGCTCTAGTGATGGCCATAAGGAAGTGGATACACTATTTGCTGGGACAAACTTTTAAGGTACGCACTGATCAACGTGCCTTGAAATATCTGTTGGAACAAAGGGTGGGAACCCCTGCTCAACAAAAATGGGTTTCGAAACTACTTGGCTATGATTTTGTTATCGAATACAAGAGTGGTAAGACTAATACAGTAGCTGATGCCTTATCCAGATTATCCAACTCAGAACACCCAAACTGAAATACAGATCCATACACCCAAACCAACCATATAGAACCTCTCCCACCAAATTCCATCCAACCAAACATCACCCCAATTACCATAAATCCAGAAATTAAGGCTGTCAGTATGATCAAAGCAACATGGATAGATGAGTTAAAAAAGTCTTACCACCAAGATCCAATGTTGTAGAGGTTAATTAACCTCTACCATCAAGGGACCTTGGATTCAGCAGTATACCAAGTTTGCAATGAGCTACTCTTTTACAAGGGTAGGCTTCATTTGGGAACCCTCTTGCCATTCTAACAGCAGATCTTGCAGTATTTTCACAGCAATCCATTAGGGGGTCACACGGGAGTTCATAAAACACATTCAAAGATTAAAAGGGAATTTTTCTGGCTTGGTAAGCGCAATGATGTAAGAACTTTCATTCGAGAGTGTGATGTATGCCAGAGGAACAAGGTTGAAACCCTTCACCCAGCGGGGTTGCTTCAACCTCTTCCTATACCACAGAAAAATTGGGAAGACATTAGTATGGACTTCATCGAAGGATTGCCCCCAGCTAAGGGACATACTGTTATAATGGTAGTTGTGGATAGATTGAGCAAATACGCTCACTTTATTCCACTAACTCACCCTTATACAGCACTGTCAGTAGCCAAGGTTTTCATGGAAAATATTTTCAAGTTACATGGTATGCCCCAGACCATAGTCAGTGACAGGGATCCAATATTCACAAGCCAGTTCTGGAAAGAATTGTTTCGCATATGCGGAACAGAGCTATTAATGAGCTCTGCCTATCATCCCTAGACAGATGGACAAACAGAGGTAACCAACAAAAGTTTAGAATGTTATTTACAATTTTTTTCCAGTGACAGGCCAAAGGATTGGGCACGATGGCTACCTCTTGCAGAATATGTTTATAACACAGCAAGGCATAGTTCTATTCAGATCTCACCATATGAGGCTGTTTACGGACAACCTCCACCCCAAATGTTGCCTTATGAGCCAGGAACAACCCGAGTGCATGCAGTTGAGGAGGAACTACGAAACAGGGACTTCATCACCAAACTGATACGAGAAAATTTGCAGGAAGTACAACACAAGATGAAATATTATGCTGATAAGAACAGAATCGACAGGGAATTCGAGGAAGGAGAGTGGGTCTACCTGCAATTGAAACCCTATCGTCAGATGTCCGTAGCCATGTGAAGAAACTTGAAGCTGTCACCTCGCTACTACGGGCCTTTCCAGATCCTTCGAAGAATTGGGAAAGTTGCGTACACGTTAAATCTTCCCAAAGAATCTCGAATCTTTCCCACCTTCCATGTTTCGTGTCTCAAAAAACATATTGGAGATAAAATCCAGCCTATACCAACACTTCCTCAAGTCACCACTGAAGGAACCCTCATTCCTGAACCAGAACAGGTTCTACAGTGGAGAATCAAAAGAAAAGGGCACAGAGCTGGAGCTGACTTACTCATCCAATGGAAAGGAACAAACATAGAAGATGCTACTTGGGAAGATATTGATGATCTACGAAGGCAATACCCAGATCTTGTGGGCAAGATCTTTTGAAGGGGGAAGGAATGTTAGGTGCGTAGCGTAAAACAAGCAGGAGATGTCTGAAGCGTTAGGTTAGAAATTGGGGATGTTTATGATGAATTTATATGATGGCATGAGTTGTAATTACGTTGTCTTTTGAAGTCCTTCTTTTAGTTGTTGAGTCCAGGTGTGGGTCGTGGGCTAATAAGCCACGGTTGTTTTTCAGTCCAGTACGTGGGACTTGGTCAAAGTCTGTTATGGGTATTTGTTAGGCAGTTACGGGCCATGTTGGCCACGTTGTTTATGGGTAGTTAATTCAGAGTATTGAGTCTTCTATTTAATCTTTTTACAATCATCAATGAAGGCATCGAGAGTTCATCTAAATATTGAGTGAGGGAGGTTACTGGCACCTCATATTGGCCAGATTTATTTTTCTTTTATTACAAAATATAATTGTGTGCATAACAATTTTCAGCATCTCATGGGGAGGAACCTGCGAAAAGTTTGGGTAGATCCTCTGATAAGGTTTTCCTTTTTATGGTGGATATGATAATAATTCCTCTACACTGGAAATTAATGGTCCATTATTAATTTACTTTGATTAAACCCCACCTCCCTCAAGAAAAAAAATTCGGTGGCAGCCATCTCCGATTCTCCGAGGTTGTATGATAGTGGAGTAAAAAAGAATCGAAATAAAGATTACCTCTCTTGCATCTCTCACAATGCAAGTGGTATGGAAATAATGTACAATGAAATTACAGAAAGTCTTTATGATTTTGAATTTCTCGCTGATGAACTTCCCTTTATTTTTAATTTTATTCTTTTGGGTTCTAACGCATAACAGTTGGCCTTTTTGTAGAATTTATTGGGTTTGAGAGAACAAAAACTGAAATGTGCAGTCAAATGGTACCTCCATTATGTTGAAATGCTATGCAGTCGAGCACTAGTTTGGGCATTTTTCATTGATCAAAATGCTCTGCAGCAATGGATTTTGAGGTTTTTTCAGTCACTCAAAATGCTCTGCAAAAGGGGTTTTGGGCGACAGGGAGGTGATGGGTTTAGTTGTTGGACTCTAGATAAATGCTTTTTTCAATCCTTCTTCCTTCCAAGTTTCACTTCACTCATATTCCTTTCTTCTTTCTTTCACTCTAGGTTTTAGTCATTGGGTTCAGTTGGATAATTTCTCTAAATTTTTATTTATTTTTTTAAATTTATGTTAGATGCCACGTCAGCAGGTTGCTCAGCAGTTCTGCAGGCACGATTGTATGTAGCAGAATTGTATGGTTTTAATCCTATGGCCGAATGATGCTGTTTAGGTAGGGGCTGGGCTTTGTTTGTTTTAACTGGGCTTTCACACAAGTTGGACTTAAGTTTGTAATCTCTGGCCTTTAGATTTGTGAAATAGATCATTTTAAAGAGTAGCCCATCTAAATATTTTATAACGGGCAGTCTATAGTAATTTTTTTTCCTTCTAAATTCATACTAATTGTTGATAAAACTTTTATAAAAACAAATTAATTTTTGATATGTTAGATTATAGTTTAGATTATAAATTTCATAAATAATTTACTTTTAGATATTTATCAAGTCTAAATAAATAAATAAAAAAGGCTAATATTTTAGAACCATAAATAAATTCTACAAATTTAACAAAAATTTCTCAAATATTGACCTTTCTATATTATCGAAGATCGTTCTAACTTTTAAAAGCTTATCATACTTAGATAAATATAGATTTTGTCGTAATCATGGCAATTCAAAGCTGATTTTATATTTCATGTTAATATTCACCATGTTGTGCTAAAATATATGCCTCTATATATCAAACTTCGCATTAATTTATATATCTTTTTTTAAAAAATAAATTAATTCATTCTTAACATTAATATTATATAATTGGAATAAGGTTAATTCGTTGATAGGTTCTTAGAAATTATTTTTCCTTACATATCTAGTTTTTTTCTTTATATTGTAGAGTTCGGACGGTTAACTATTTTCTCCCTTTGTACAGACTCCATTTTGTTAGGAAGAAAAATCAGGTTTCATAACTTTTTCAAATCAGGTTGCATTTACTTTACTTGGAGATCGAACATCACATTCATGGTTCAAAACTCAATTAGATGTTGAAAAAAATAGGCAATGCAGTGTTAGCAAACATTGAGCTCTTGCCAGATTGTTACGTATTTCAATGAAATTGAGGACTTATGTCTAGAAAAAAATCTAGAGGCATTTCATAAAATATTGCGAGATATAAATGATTCAAAATTACTATTTGGTGGAGAAATTATAGTATTTAGTGGAGATTTTCGTCATGTTCTACAAGTAGTTAGTAAAGGCACAAGAGAAGAACATATAAATGCCAGTATAGTTGCTTATTATGTATGACCTATTTTGAAAAAAATCATCTTAAGTGAAATTATATGAGTAAGGTTGGATCTAAATTTCTTAGATTATTTGTTACAAGTGAGCAATGGAACAACATCAATTACAATCGAAAAAAAGATTAGGGTTTCCAATGAAATGCTCATTTCTTAAACCAATGATCTTGAGACTTTGGAATCTTTGATTGATATTGTTTTTGAAGATATACATAGTTATTCAAAAAACTTGTTACAGATGACCAATTGAGCTATATTAACACCTAAAAATAATTCTGTTGATTGGATTAATGCTATACTTATTCTAAGATTTTCTGGTGAAGTTACGAATTATTATAGTTTTGATAAAATAATAGATTAATTTGAACTATATATTAGATTTCTTAAATGCATTGACACTGAATGAACTTCCACCTTTTAAATTATTACTTAAAAAAAATTACCCCATCATATTACTAAGAAACATTGATAATTCTAAAGGCTTATGTAATGGAACACGTATGATTTGTCGCAACTTCAATCACAATGTCATTGATGTAGAAATTGCAATTGGTCACTATATTGGAAAAAGAGTTTTTATGCCAAAGATTTCATTTCTTCCAAATACAGATGAAAACATTGGATTCTTATTCAAAAGAACACAATTCCCTATAAAACTAATATTCGCAATGAAAATAAATAAATCACAGTGGCAGATATTAGATTTTGTTGGAATATACCTGCCTCAACCTGTATTTTGTTATGGCCAATTATATGTGACCTTATCAAGAGCCAAAAATGCTAGGTCAATAAAATTTTTCATAAGGCCAATATCAAATGATGAATATGAAGAAAGCTAAACCAAAAATATTGTTTATAGAGATTTATTAAAATTGGAATATTCGACATGAGTTTATATATGTAATAAATCTGCAATAAATTATTCCTGATTATGTAAATTTTTATTTTTTCCCCTATTATTATTGTTCTCTTCTATTAAAATTTATTCTAATTATTTTATAAAATATAAATTTCATTCACTAATATATTCTTTTGTCTTAACAATCCAAAATATTACTCCCAATACAAGAAATTGAAAGATCAAAATAATTAAAGTAGAGAAATTGCCAAAACGTACTTTGCAAAGTTCAACAACAAAGCATCAAAAGTTAACGTTATTTACAATTTATTAAAAAAAATATTTCATGTTCTATTCATTTATAAAATTTATTGGAAATAAATAAATATAAATCTTACAAAACATTTTCGTCTTCATTCTATTCTAAAATATTAAATTTCTTTATTGTCCAAACCTAGGCTTATAATATATATATATATATATATATATATATATATATATATATATATATAACATGTATTATGCTTTACAAGGCAATCGGCTGCAAGCAATCATGTTTGACAAAAATATAGATTTGTGTGATGATACATTACACACTTTCGATCTTACTACATCAACAACACATATGTTCAACTGTTGGATCTAAAACATAGAATTGAAACGCACCAATACTAGTAGATTCTAAATTTTAGAATAATTATTGAGGATATACCCGACGATAATGAACCGTTGCAGCCACTTGAATATAATCTTATCCCCTTTACTGACTTACATAATTACAAAGACACTAATACCGAAATAGGTGTTTTTCACTTCATCATTTCATTTTCTTTTATAAACTTCTTCATTTATAGCTAACAAAATTTATGCATTTCTAATCAGATCTCTTGGCTGTTGCTATATACATTAAACCATCTAAGATATAACTATAGCGCATGGGCCCACATTGGTTCAAAAAATATATCTAATCGATCAAAGGTAAAACTATTTCGCAACATTTTAAACGTTTTAATTGAATATTTCATATATTACATTATAATCTTAAAGTTCTACACATTCTTATTTAAATTTTACAGCTTCACGCTTATTTGCCTTACAATGTAGGGCCGGTATGTCTATGCTGACTATCAAACAATTTCAAACATTATTGAAGCTAAGCCATTGATTCTTGCAATACGTCTGAAAGCTAGTTCTTATAATGGTAACTTCAATAAACAACAATAGTTTCATTCTTTATGTATTATATACTTGTAACATTACAATATATCATTACAATACAGGACTCTCCCTTTCATCGCGACCAATAAATGTTTTTATCATTGAACTTCTTATTCTTGCTATAACGTTATTGCGGCAATGGTAATACATTAATATATATCAAAATATTTATCTTATAATAACATTATCTTTTTTATTAGTACTCTCTATTTTGATCAATTTATATATAAATTTTAAAGACAACAATTAATAATTCACTGATTGAAGAAATTATTGAAAAAATATTACATAATCCATCAGCATCAATCTCAACTGTTAGTGTTCACTCCAAAATTAAGATTGGTGATGTCGCTAGCTTCCTCAAGAGTTTACAACTCATGACAGTAACTTCTGCTTTTACCATTATATCATTACGTCATATGTTCAAATATATAGATATATTACGCTATCTACTTTTTATTTTAATAAAATTTCCTTATATCATTTCTTCATATTTGCATCCACTTTACACACATGTTTGTTTCTATTTTCATATATAAACCAAACTTTTGGATTTGAAGAAAAATCTTTATAGTTGATCTCCATCGTCTTTTTTTATATGTATTGTATTGGATGCAACAAAGGGACATGATATAAACAGATGAGAAATTTCTATGTTATCATTGCAAAAATATAAGCAACTCACGGCCACAATATATATGTTTCTTTCATATTTTCATTAACAACTTCTATTATAACAACTTTGCTATATTAATAATTCATTGAAACTCACAACTACATTTTTATTACTTTCAGTTGTGAAGCTTATGTTGACATAAAAGATGATACTGGATGATTGACAGTCGTTTTGTTTGGACCAGTAACAGAAGAAGCAAAGAATTGTACAACAATTGAGTTCGTGAATCACAATGGCGAGGTAATCAAATTATTTCATACAATATTTTATGGTACTAAATTTTTAATAAAAAAACATTAAAGACCTCTTTAAAGCTATTGCATAAAATTTAACATCCTCATAACTAGAAGAAAAAAAAAATACATCTACATAGGTGCATTTGTTTTATATAGTATTGATTTTTATCAACATTTTCTAAATTTCTAAATTTAATTTATGTAGAAACATTCACCGTATGTTATAAATATTGTGACACAAGCTTCATAAGAAGAATGGGTTGTACACCTTGGTGCGGAAATAGATCAATTTAAAAAACAATGACATAAGAAATTTAACGCCATATCTATCCATCTAGTGGCTGAAACAACAACATGAGTTTCAGATGTATATATTTCCCTCAAACTGCAGAAAGAACATTTTATTAACTTAAAAAAACTTTTATGTTGCACGTATTATTCTTCAAAACCTGCCTTTGAAGAGCTACTGTGATACTTTTTAGATGTGTTAGATATATGCTGTATATGTTACTCTTCAAAATCTGCATTTGAAAAATTTCTGTAATACTTTTTCTATAAATGTTACTATGACATGATAATATTGTTGAGTTATAATTTTTTTTCCCTCAAAGTACCTAACATAACATTATTAGGTTAGAAATTTTCTGATAAAAACTCACGACATTATTGATTCCTCAAATTCAGATATATCACTCACATCACAACAATTAGAAAATTTTATAGTTCACTTTATATTGTTGAAATTTTATAGTTCAGATGTTAAAAACCCAATTGCAAAAGCCCCCACCAAAATTTTTTAAAATTTTTCTTCTTCTTCTAACGTTGTATGCAAAGGGTATATGTGCCTTCTATATAGATGAAGGTATATAATAAATATGTGGGTGAGCGAGTAGGGATCCACATCGAATCTTCACCTACATATTTATTTTTGCTTAAAAAACGCCTGTTCGGCCACTTGTTTAATGCACGACTTGGGAAAGGCTGTCGGGCAAACTTGCCTGGAAATCAATTTAACCATAATTTTCATGCTTTTCGGATGAATTGGCCCATTGGGTGCTTTTATTTTATATCATGTGATAGTGACTTTGGTTGGGTGGATAGAGTCACGTGACAACGGATGACCTTGGTGCAAAAACTCTCACTGTCCTCACATTCATCAGGTAGAAGTTTCACCAAGCGTATGGAACATGCATGGACAAGCATTTTTCCAAAATAGGAAAAAATAAATAAAAAGAAAAAAAATAGTAAGAAATGAAGCATCTCAGAGAGAGAGAGAGAGAGAGAGAGAGAGAGAGAGAGAGAGAGAGAGAGATAATGGGGGAGAGATTGTGGCTGTTCAAAGTCTTTTGCTTCGAATTGGATCAAGTCCTAATATTACACCACCACGATGCCAGAGAAAGAAAACCATTCAACACATTTGTCTCTCACCTTTTTCTTGCCGTTTCTGTTACCGAAACTTCCTTTAACCTATCCCCCTAGAATCAATTTCCTTTTGCTTAGTTTTTGAGCTTTTATCGGAATTTTCAATTGAATTTTTTATCCTTTCAGTGTAGAGTCTTGTGCTTTCTCGGCGTTATCATTTTTTCATATTAAAATTTGGTTTTTTTTTGAAGTTTTAGCTATGGTTTCCAAATTTTTCCTTGTGTAAATGGAGCATCGCGTTGGGAACAGGTTTCAGCTGGGGCAAAAGATCGGTAGCAGCTCATTTGGGTAGATCTATCTTGGTCTGTTTGTTATTGTCTATTTAGTTTTTTTTTTTTGGTTTATTGGGGGATAGTTTAGCGTATCAGTATAATCGGTTATTGAATTTGTGGTGTAGGTACTAATATTCTGACTGACAAAGATGTTGTGATTAAGCTTGTGAGTATTGCTCACCTAGTTATGCCTATAGAAATTCATGAATTGTGCAATTTTTTGCTTTTATCATATTTCATTTTGATGCAATTTTTCTTTATTTCTATCATGGGGACGCTGAAGTTAACTCCTGCTGTATACAAGTTTTTCTTTTTATTTTTGCTACCTTTTGAGAGTGTTATGGGATAGATTCTGTAGGTCTCCATTTCTTTCGAAATCATAACGACAACTGCCACTCTTTTTTCTTCTTTTTTTTTTAGCTAAAAGTTGATGTTGGGATTACAATTTTTTTAAAAGATGCAATGTAAAGTATACAACAAGTACAGATCTAGAAGGTGCAAAAAATACAAGAAAATCATTAAAGTTATGTCTGTTACAAGTCTATAGAAGCTGCCTTAAAGAAATGAGTAAGAAGGTTTTTAGCTCCACCACCTGTCCATGGTCCTCAAAACTTTATCATTCATTTTCCTCCAAATAAATCATATAAGCCTTTTCCACACCATTATGATATGGTGTCTGCCACCAAGCCTTCTTCAAGAATGAAAAATGTCCCTTATTTTTTTGGGTATGAGACAACCCAAATCAACTCATCTGAAAAAGTCACCTCACAGATCAACACTAGCAATCTTACAATGGAATAAAAGATGATTCGTAGACTCTCCACTCTTCTTGCACACATAGCGCCAATCAATCATTACAATGTATCTTTTTCTTTTTCCAATAGTAGAATGTGTTCTTTTTGGAGGTTATCAAAGATGAGAATCTTGTCTAATGAGGATGTCCAGGCATAAAATGCAACTCTCGTGGGGTCATAGTCCTTCCTATAAATAATCTCCACGGAAAGGTTTTGTTATTTATTTTTTATTTTTATAGCTAATTGAAGATTTGATTAGTCCAAGTACACAACATCTACAAGAGGAACAATTTACTAGAAATAGAAAGAGATAGAACTTATGAAAACTTGCATAATAAAATCTATAGAGGCTGCCTAACAGAACGAATTAGTGCTCTTCAATTGTTGGTTCGCAATCCTCAAAATTTCTATCATTCAATTCCCTCCAAATGCACCACAAAAAGATTGATAGGGATCATTTTGTACATTGCTTTAATTTGTGGGCTGCCACATAACTTTCAACTGGAACAAATGTATGCTTTCCTTTTGGGTATAATTTGCCAATCCAACTATACCCATAAATGTCATTCCACAAGGCATTAGAAGTCTCATAATTAAGTAAAAGCTAGTTTATCGATTTTACATTCTTTTTTTATGTTCAACAATTTATCACAGTGATATAGCACTGTTCATCCAGGTTCTAGCCCGGAAGCCACGTTTTCAATTCTGAGCTAAAACCCAAACCGGGTTAGCCTGGGTTAAACCTAGGCCAGAACCTGGATGGAAACCAGTGTTTTTAAAAACCCTGAACCTGGGTTTTGGGTTGCAACCTTTTTTTAAAAATTTTTTTTTTTAAAAAAATTTTGAAATAAACTAATCTACCCATTCAAAAGAATTGATATCTTTACGAGAAGGCTATACAGCTCGAAATAAGGATTTTCACATCATGAATCCTTTGCCATCAGAACTCTCGCTCGCCTTATCAAATCCCAAAAGCTCTCCATCACCGCTCTTTTACTGCTGGACAACTCAAATAGCCTCTCTTTGCAATTCTTCAACCTTCTCAAAGTGCGGACCAGTTTGACCGATTCACCAAAACAACCTCTCCCTAAACTCGCTGACTCTGACCAAAACCTCATTTATGGCGGAGAAATGATCTTCACCCACAATTCCCATTATCTGATTTACCAATTTGTTTCCTTTGGAAGAGAAAGGAACCACAAGTGATCAAAATGTTTTTTAAAAAAATCAATGAACCAATCCTTTATTCAATACTAGTACTTAATGTTAGACAAAGTGTACTCAATGCCCATAAAACTCTGAAGAATTCAAGATCTCTCCTTGAGATCCAAAAGCCAGATTATTTCTTCATGAAAATTAAACATAACCAAAACATAAATGATAAAACAAATCTCCACAAATCAATAAAAAAAAAGGAACCACGCTGCAAAATCCACTTTCCCATCCTCACCTCCCTCGTGAAAGTCCATACCCACGCTGAACATCAAGGCGCCGCTCCCTGATTCATTGAAGGCCAAGCTTGATGTGAGACGCCAAAGAACACCCCACCTCTCTCCATCCCGTTGAAGGCCAACCCCAACGGCAATGCCTGAAACCAATTTCGGTTTCAAAAGATTCCTCATTTCCTTCTCACTGCAAAAGACCTCAAGCTGCGACAATGGGAGACACTATCTAAATTGAATTCCTGCAATTTTTCATATTTTGCAACCTGCATGTTGGTACCTCACCTTACGAGTCCTGTGAGATAGAGAGTGGGAGAAAAGAGAGAGATCAGGGGTAAGAAGAGAGATAGAGAGGGTGAGAAGAGACTAGAGAGAGAGGGTGAGAAGAGAGAGAGAACAGCGGAAGGGGTGAGAATTGAGAAGAGAGAGAATGTTGGAGGTGATTTTTTTTTTTTTTTAAAAAAAGTAAGGGTGTGAAAAAAAAAATCGGGCAAGTTCGGGTTTTGCAATGCAAGTTCCAGAACCGGAATCTGGTTATTAGGATTCCAAACCGGGCCGGGTGAATAGTCCTACAATGATATGATGTTTCCTTAGGTTACCCATGGTTAGGATCTTCCTTAAGGAGGCTTGTCTAAGCAAAAAAATTATACTCTTGGAAGCATTTTAAATTGCCAAATACCCCACCAGGGCTGAGCTACTATCTTGAGATACTAGAACCTTCTAGAAATATCAAGTATGGACTTCCCTTTCTTGGATGGGGCCCACAGAGTCTTATTGGCTCCCTTACGATGTAATCTAGTAGATTACAAAAGATTGAAAGACATTGCAAAGGCATTACCCTTTGTCTTGAGCCACTTTGAAAAAGCTGCATTTCACTGAGTCAAGGCCTAAGGGTGTAACTAGTCTGGTTCGGTCTAATTTTGGATATATTTTTAGAACCGAACCGGTATATATTTGTTTAGAGATTTAAAGAATCGATACTGCATCGGTTACTGGTTCCGGTCCTATGTTAGAAAAAGGAAAACGGGAACCGGATCGATTTTGACCAGTTTTAAGAAAAATAAAACAGATACCAAACCGAACCAATGTCCGGTCTGGTTCATCGGTTTTTTTTTCACCCCTAAGTTGAGCCATTGGAGAACTCCAATAGGTCAGCTACTGTTGCCTCCCAAGCATGCACAATACTATACACCTCTAGAGAAGCTTCTTTAAGGGCCTTGTTTTCACATCGTAAGTTATGATATAATCTAATCATGGTGCCATAACCACCTCTAATCAAGCATGACTGGAAAAAAGGCCACTCCTGATATTTTTCCACAACTTCACCCCATAGGCCCATATTCGATCCTTTGTAGAACACCATGGAAAATGGTTGTTATTATGAGGAGTAAGAGCATTATTGTAAAAAAAGGGGCATTGAACATTAAACATCCTGCTTTTGAAATGCGGAGGGTTTAAATTCTTAGTATTACTTGGTTGGTATGCCCGACCGACCAGATTTTTGGGCTTTTAACGTTATTCAGGTTGGGTTTGGGTAGTGAGAAGTGTTGACTAGTGTTATGAATAGTAATGAAAAGATAGGTGAAAAAATAATAATAAAACATTGAATAGTAGTAAAAAATAATAAATAGTAATAAAAAATAGGTAAATATCTCAAGTTGGGTATGAAAGTAGTAAAAAGCATATATCTCCATCTTTTCATTCTTCTGTTATTGAGTTTACATGGTCAAGTACTTCTTCCCAAAAAAGATCTAGTGAGAGAGGTTGAGCGACCTGGGTGATCATTTCATTTATCTTGGAGAGCTGAATTATTGTACTTAATTTTATGTTTATTTGACAGAGTGAGAATTGGTAACCGATATTGTTATATCATCTGATACAATTCTTTTAACTTGGATCACGAGTTAAATCATGAATGTATGCCTTCATCATGCTCAAACATATGTCTATCTTTATGTTTGCTACTTCAATGGCATTGGATCATTTTTGGTTCCTAAGATGCTGATATGTTTCTTACATCTAGGAAAATGTCAAGACAAAGCATCCTCAGCTGCTATATGAATCAAAGTTATACAGAATCTTACAGGGAGGAAGTAATAAAACTTACTTTATCTGTCATTGGTCATTTTTATTCGTCTGCCATTGGAATTGTTTATCAAGTTTTTGTTTTCATTTTGTGGTTCATCCAATATTGAATTCTCATTAAAACTCAATTTTGGTTTTGGCAGCTGGAATTCCAAATGTAAGATGGTTTGGAGTGGAGGGAGAATATAATGTCTTGGTGATGGATTTGCTTGGACCCAGTCTTGAAAATCTTTTTAACTTCTGCAGTAGAGAGCTTTCTTTGAAGACAATTCTTATGGTTGCATATCAAATGGTAGATTCCATAGAGACTTTATGCATAATGTTTAATTAGTTCATATATTTCCCCAAAACTCATCTATCTGCTCCTTTTTTTTGGTTACTTTAGATTAATCGTGTTGAATTTGTTCATTCTAAATCATTTCTGCATCGAGATATCAAGCCTGACAACTTTCTAATGGGCTTGGGAAGGTGTGCAAATCAGGTTTCTATTCAAAATTTCTTATTATATCTATATATTTCTTTTAGTGTATTGCTTTTGAATGGTAATTACTACTCAAATCATGCAGGTGTACATCATTGATTTTGGTCTGGCAAAGAATATAGAGACAGTTCAACCCATCAACACATTCCTTACAGGTGAGAGGAATAATTGTGTTTTCTTTTCCGTGTCTTAAGGGGGGAGTTTTTAACTCTTAACAATGGTGTGTATAAGTTATCTTCATCCAAAGCTTTTATGTGCTCCTTTGGTGTAGTTTCTTGATTTAGTTCCAATCCCTACAGTTGTCTACACTTGCAAGGAGGGGAAATATAGACATAAGTGGGTGAACTTGAGAGAGTACTTTTGTGCACTCCTTAGATAAATACATCATCTTTTAACTTGTTAATCTACGTCTCACTTTCTCAATGAGTAATATGGCTTCTTTAAAGCGCAATCAAAATACATACAATATAACAAAATCGAATTTTTACCACGAGTTCTTTTTCCACGACGTAATCTAGGGGCAATTTGTCTTCTATTTACACCAAACTTTTTCGTGGAAGGAAAGCCCACATTTTACCATGAGATCATAGTGGTGAAAATTATTTGCTTGGCAAATATATTTTTTTCCACGAGCTTTTTTAATTATGGCCACCAATTCTTGTTAATGGGAAATAAATCCTACTTAATTATTGGTCTTCATGGCTTAAAACTTTTAGCCACAGATGAACTCGTATTTCCCACCAAATATTTACCATCGCATAACCCCACATGGATGTTGTTACTGTCAGCCGTGAGTACTTCTTTTTTCACGAGATGTTGAGCTTTTCCCACACTAGTTTCTGCCGGAAAAAGAAAGAAATATACCCGATTTGGTTCCCGCGATACTTCTCCCCCTTTTCTTTTCTTTCTTCTAATTTCCTTTCTTCCCCAGCCGTATACTTCTTCCCCAGCCCCCCGCCCCCCCCCTCCCCCAAGGGCAACTCTCAACCATTTTATGCCACCATTTCCTCCTCTGTCGTGAACGCGTATCTCCTTCTTTCCTGCTCCCAGTTGACACGCCGCCCCAAACCCCCTCCCCAAGGCAATCCGAGTCAGCCATTTCGTGGGCTTTCTCCCACTTATTGCCCTAACCTCCAGAACCACCTCCGCCAGCCGCAGTGGGTTTGTCTGCTCTCTTTGTCGTTTGCCACGGTAAGCCTCTATCTATTCTCCCTTCGTTTTCTCTCTGTATTAGCGGTATGTTTGTGTAATCATGTGTTAGGCTTTGAATAAATTGTGCAACCTTTCTGTCTCTTTTGGGTAATAATATTGAGCGAACAAATCTGTGTAATCTAATTTTACTGAGAATCAAGAATTGCAAACCACGATTTATAGCCCATTGAGGACTAGTCCTCATTAGCCAGCTTTAGGCCATGAGGAGCAGTTGGATCCTCAACAGCAAGTCCCCTAGGAAGTAGTGAAGTCAATAAATTATTGAATATATTTGGAGATAGATCATATCAATTATCAAGTTTATTAAATTTGACAATACATGGTATTCCTTTTGATTACACATATTAAACTTGAATAAGGAAAGCTAAATCATCAATAACCTGTTAATTAAATCAGCTGGTAGTGCCTCAAGGTTGAATTGCCATTGTGGGTCATAAGCGACAGAGCTAAGCTCCTTCGAATACTTTCCAGGTGATAATGAGCTATCAATAATCCCTCCTGCATTGCTGACTGCAGCTCGAGCAACAAGCATTAATCTCCATAGTTAGTACTGAAAATTCTAGGTGCAATAGTCTGTAGATTGGGTGCATCACACTAAGTTGCAAAATTTGTTGCAATTATGGGCAACAACTGTGCATCACATGAGTTCTTAGCCTGAAAGTCAGCAGATAAAAGAATACAACATGTCAGTAGTTTATTTGTTTAAGTGCATTTTTTTTCCTATTTTATAGCACCATTTGTTGAACAAAAATCACTCGAACTTTGAAATTTTTATAAGCTTGGTCCAAATTAACTAATGTTTTAGTTAATGGATAGATTTATAAGTATGGCATTTTTCCATATAACAAGCTTGGGTTAGGTGGAAAATATACCAATGAGTAATAAGTTGGTGATAACTGGAGTCATGGGCTAGTGACATGAGTTTTGGCAAGCCTCCACATCCAAACACCTGTAGCATCCCAACAGGGTGTGAAAACTGTATTTTAATTGTGGCTTTCCATCCATTATTGGCCGAGTTAGGAAACCTTGCCAATGGCCTTAATGTGCCCTCAGGGGTAAGATAGAAGAGCGTTCGTGATCCATACAATCTGGATGCATTTAAGTTCTCTTACTTTGCTCACATAAGGTTAAAATAGATCATGCTAGTCTAGAAATTCCCACTTCTTCTGATTTATGGCCTGCATGATTAATGTATACAATTAGAACTAACATGATATTAATATTTCAATGGCAGATAATTATAAGAATTAAGGGTTCATAATTTTCATCACCATATTTCATGTGCATGTCATGTCTATGTTCTGGTGTTAATTATCTCCTGAACAGAACAAATGCAATTTTTGATTTCTCGTTCAATCATTTCTGTAGTGATTGCTGAATGTTGAGTAACATAGATCTTTGGGTCAAGCTTACTCTTCAAGGGCCATTCCTAAATCATGATTTTTATACAAGCTTAGTATACAGAAATAATCTCCCTACATAGCACTGTTATAGTTTAATTGGGACTTCCATACCACATGTATACTAGTGCATCACTTGTTGAATCATAATTAATTCTATTAATCGATAGTAATTAGATGATATATCATTCATCCTATTAAACTATTTTCTTTATTTACTTTCAAATATATTCCTCCCTTACCCTAATTTACTTACGGTATTAGCGATTAGTCCTTGATTTATATTTTTTCAAACAAGATTTGGTCTAATTGTTGATAAATAATGTCATGATATGATAGTGAAATGAAAGTAGGACAAGCATTATTTAAAATCTATCATAACTCAGTATGTATTAAAAGGCCTCATTTAATATGGTGAAAGTGTTTCATCTTATCATTACCCCTTTCAATTCTAATATGTTGTTATTCAACTTTCAATTTTTGGTGATAGCTATCTCATTCCATCTCACATGAGAAACCGCACCTTAATGGTTTTTTAGAAAGAGTTGTCTCAGTTCTTATTTATTCAAGATCTTTTATTGTAAATGACTACAATTCATACCGTATAGACCATCTGTATGCTATACGGGTTGAGTCCTGCAAGAGTCTGCCTAGCAAATTCCTCATTCCTAAACCAAAATTACTTGTCTCCTGCACATGCCAAAGAAAAACAATTTTCCAGAAATTATGCATAAGATGAAAAGATCAAACATAAGTTTTATGTTTCTGTTTTCTCACTATCCATTGTTTCTGAGGTCTCAAACCGCAACACTTCATCTTGGGTTTCACTAATAGCCCTGACAACTAAGGGCAGGATGCTGCTTAGCTTGCTTAGCAATCCTTTGTGTTCTGCTATTTTTGGGCTAGGCAAGTTTACCCCTTCGTTGAAAAGTGAATCTATGGTCGTGAAGTAAGGGAACCCTACATCACTGTCAAGGACTGCGGTCTCTAGGGATGGTAGCAGTGCATGCAAAACAGAGTATACTGCCTTTGTAGAGGATGTCAGCTGCTTTACTTCTGAGAAATTTTTACCTGTTCTGTAATATATATGCTGTATATTTATCTTATCTTCTATATCCCAAAATCATAATTCCCCTGTATTTTTTCTGTGCTTTGTTTTGATATTTCTGCTGTGGAGATGTATTAATTTTTCCCAAAGTTTTAGGTAATCATCTGTATCTTTAGTAATTTGTTTTATGTTCACTATTAGAGGTTCATTATTTCACACAGCTTAGCTTAAAGTAGTTTTTTATAAGATTAATAAACCACATGAATCTAGCTTAAACACCTGATTGGTGTTTAAATACCAATCATAAAGAGTGCTGTCTAAAAATACACTACAGAGATTAGAATTTGTTTTTTATATATGTCGTAAATTAATGGACAGGCTTGATGGCCATGCTATTTTCTAAGTGTTTCTGATATCCCATTAATATTTATAATAGCAAACTCACAAACCGGTACGTAACTGACAACTGTAGGCATATAAAATTACATTGGCACTATGATTTTTTAACCTATTTGGATGGTAGGTTGTTCTGGGCAGTTGTTATTAGGCAACATCAAATTATTGGCCCTATGAATTTCCTGATAATATGGGGACCACACAAATGACTGTTTTGTCCTGAATCATTTCTGTTTATGCATACCTACTTTTATCTCTGTGTGGGTGATTTTATACCCATCAAACTGAGTATTCAACCTTTTGCCTACTGTTTTGTGGCGTTTTCCATGTTTTGCTGTTTTATATATGCTTAATCTTATTATTAAGATGCAATTAACTTGAAGTTTAAAAATCCTTTTAGTTTCTTCAACTTCTGTTTTTTGTGTTTTCTTTTCAGGTTTTGGGTGGGGGCCTTCGTTGGTTAAGCATTTCTTGCTTTCAACTTTGTAAGTAAATTTTTTATTAAGTATTACTTCTTTCTTTGTTTTGCTCTTATTTCATGACTTGATTTGCATATCCATCATGGAATTTATAAACCATACTAATTGACAGACATCTAGTTGGTTTTAAACTGTTGTATATAATTTGATGCCTTTCTACCATAATAAGATTAGACATGGTAGTTCGTTTGTAACTGTTTACAAAATCTGGATGCTGCCTTTTTGTTTTCATTTATGGTTAAACCAGATGGTTTATATGGTGATTCCATTTAAGATTTCACAAAGCATCTTATTCAGCATGAAATTGGCCTATGTATATGGTTTTTCCTGAATCACTTGGTAATATTAGAGAGTTGGTTTGATTTATTGCACAGTTAGTTGTTTTAATAAACTTACTCCAGTTACACAATAAATTGCTTTATTGTGTTTGTTTAGATATTGAAATCATGAAATAAAACCACAAGACCCACTTGAGGAGGAACCCACCGACTGCTAAGCATGGTCAAACCTACCCCATTGCAGTAGATCACAATCCAAATTCCATAAAAAACAAGTATTCACAACCAAACCCTCATGAGATATTATATTACCGAGAAGTTTCATTGAGCCTTTCTAAAAAGTGGGGCTACAAATTTCCCTTAATTACTTTTTTTAATAAAGAATGAAGAACTCTATTGATTGATAATATACAATAAATATTGATTGATAATATACAGTAAATAAATAGGGACATACTCATTTGCCAACTGGTGGATGAAATTATCTAGTTGTTGAAATGCAGTTCCAGTAATTATGCTCCCAAGAAAGACATTAATTAATTGGAAAATATAGTATCAAGTTGCAGATCTCCTCTCTAGAGAAGATATGCTAATAAATCCTTCAATTTTTGACATTAGCATCAATATTGTTGGCTTGACTATGTGCTGTAGTGTTAAGTTGTCCTAAGTTGTCCTCTCCACACACTTCCTTGGTCTTAGAGGTTAAATTCAGCTTATCAACCTTTTTTGTTTAAGTTTAATGTATTGTCCACCATCCAAGTGTCCTAGCATTGATTTATAGATGCAAATTTTAAGGAAACATCAGTAGATCTTCAAACAATATAGTATAATTACTATTATCCCAACCTGTACAAGTTCAAAGTTTATTTCCATTAAAAATTACAAAATGATATAGATTGTGAAACCATACTATATCACACAACTTTTTGCCACGTCTTTAATTTAAACCATTTTCCTATGCATAATTATGGAACATTCATCTATTCATATGCATTGATGTATTCATGGGAAACTTGTTGGATGGTTCAGCTTTTGTGCATTTATTGAGTAGATAATCTGACAGTTTCCACCAGACAAAAAATTCTTTGCAAACTTCACTGTACATTGATAATCTCCAATTTATCTTTTTACTGGACTCACCCAAAACTCACAATTAGAACGAACAGTTATACACTGCCTAGATTACAACAACCTTATTCTATGCAGCCTTCTCCGGATGTAAACCGCTTTTATCACAAAAAAGTTTATCAACTTTCATGCTTTCTTTATGATCTTGTTCCTTTGCTGAATATTACTTCATTTACATGTTTGCACCATTGTCCTAGTAAAAACCAAATTTGAGGTAACATAATATATACCCAGTATATACTAAAATGATGTTAACGAACACCAACGCACTGCTACCCAGTAAATTGGTTACAAATTTCACTTACACCGTAACCCATAAATCTATTTTCTTGCACTTTGACCTCCCAACCCATATCTTACTGCTACTTGTCCATTTTAATGATTGAAATTTCAGATTGGATTTTGAATATATAGTTATCATTTAGTTCAAGCTATGTTAAATAATAATATTTTTCTAAAAGAAAGGAAAAGTCCAGCACAGATTAGTTCTACCACTTAATGACCTTACCAACCTGTTGATTACTATATAGTTATCAACAGGTTGCGCCAATGTTACACAATTGACCTTGAACTTAACTTGTGATAGATAAACCACCAACCATATAGACATGTAGTAATTGGCAATTTACGTGTTTATAATTTACAGATACTCTAGAGTCTAACACATATGACCATAATATCAAATCTGAACCTCCATGGGCCACAAAACAGCATGCAGATTATGGATCCTTCTAACTTGACTTTTACGGTATCTTCCATTCTTCATGTTTCCTTCCGACAATGCAATACCAGCCTAATCTACACTTATACAGTTCTTTTCTCTTAATCCTTATACTGAAAATTGCTTGCTGTATATTTGCGGGGTGAATGTTAGATATTTAGCTCCAACTTGTTTAGGGCCAAAAAGTTTGCATGTCCCGGAGTATGATGGTGTAACTATAAAAATTTTCTAACCTATTTTAGCACATCCATTTGTAGATATCCTAACAAACTCTTTTCTACTACTTGGTCAGCTGCATAAGATGGATAAGGCATGGATGCATATTGATGATAGATTGCATTCCCGTGAGTATGAAGAAGGTGTTAGACAATTCCTCGCTATGGCCGTAGCCCACACTTCTAGCACTGATCAGATTAGGTGTCCATGTAGAAGATGTCGAAATAGAGCTTTCCACTCCATTCGTATAGTCGAAGATCATTTGTTCTTTAGAGGGATTGATCCAACTTATCAGTCATGGATATTCCATGGAGAAGATGATCCTTTCCTTTTTACTCCTTTTTCTGATGAAGAAGAAAATGAGGCAGCGGATTGCAGTGATTATCCAGATGATCTGGACGAGATGTTAGCTAACGTTCGTCATGGCTCATTTATGGGAAATCATAGGCAAAATGACGGAGATGTAAACGTAGATGATCAACCATCCACCTCTAATACGGGAACAAACTTTACTTTTGAGGAGTTGGTAGCTGATGCACGACGGCTACTTTATCCTTCATGTAAGCAGTTCTCAAAGTTGTTATTCATCGTCAAGCTGCTTCACATCAAGAGCATTGGTAGTTGGACTGTGAAGTCGTTCGACATGGTTATAAAACTTTTGCAAGAGGCATTTCCGGATGCTCTATTCCCTGACTCATATGCCGATGCCCGTCGCTTGGAGCGTGGCTTGGGGTTTAGTTATGAAAAGATACATGTGTGCCCAAATGATTGTGCTTTGTTTTGGAAGGAAAATGCCTCCTACAATGAATGCCCTAAATGTAAAGCATCTAGGTGGGAGCAAAGCACAATTGAGCAACGAAGGATACCGAAAAAAATTCTCCGATACTTTCCCCTGAAGCCGCGCTTGCAGAGGCTATATATATAAAAAAAGACAGCCCAGGCCATGAGATGGCATGTAGAAGGACGTGTTGACGATCCGACATGCATGCGACATCCATCAGATTCAAGGGTTTGGAAGGACTTTGATAGCAAGCATCATATGTTTTCCAAAGATCCTCGAAATGTTAGGCTTGGTTTGGCCAGTGATGGGTTTAACCCTTTCAATAACATGAGTAGACCATACAGCATTTGGCCGATACTGCTTGTCCCTTACAACTTGCCTCCTTGGTCATACATGAAAGATCCATACACCATGTTGTCGTTGCTAATCCCTGGCCCTAAGTCACTAGGTAATGATATTGATGTGTTCTTGCGTCCTCTTCTCAATGAGTTAAAGGAGTTATGGGAAGAGGGTATTCGTACTTATGATGCGTACAGTGGGCAAAACTTTACGTTGCATGCAGCACTACTTTGGACTATAAATGACTTCCCCGCATACGCCAATCTTTCTGGGTGGAGCACAAAAGGCAAGATGGCATGCCCCTATTGTACAGTTGACACAAATTCACAATGGTTGGTATATGGCCGCAAGCATTGCTACATGGGTCATCGACGATGGTTGCCCGTTGGTCACACTTGGAGACACAAAAAAGGTAGTTTTAATGGGTTTGAAGAGCACAGACTCCAACCATCAAGGGTCGATGGCGAGGAATTGCTAGAACAACTAAATCTTTTGTCACATGTTGAGTTTGGTAAGTCTAATTCGAAGAGGAAACGAAAGCCCAATCATCTAAATTGAGCCAAAAAATCCATATTTTTTGAACTTCCCTATTAGTTATCCTTGGGTTTGAGACATAACCTGGATGTTATGCATATTGAGAAAAACATATGCGATAAAGTGTTGGGAACATTGTTGAATATTGAAGGGAAAACTAAGGACTCTACTAATGTACGTAGGGATTTGGCAAACCCTGGCATTAGGAAAGAATTACACTTACAACATGATGGTGATCGTGTCACTATGGGCCTTGGTTGTTACATGTTAAATTTAGCAGAGCGAAAGGCTTTTTGTGCATGGTTGTCAAAAGTTAAATTCCCTGATGGTTTTGCCTCGAATATTGCCCGGTGTGTCAATGCTAGTGACGGAAAGATCAGTGGAATGAAGAGCCATGACTGTCATGTCTTTTTGCAAGCACTGCTGCCGGTTGTGATTGGTGGGTTCTTATGGGCCGATGTGCGTCAAGCCTTGATAGAGTTGAGTGGGTTCTTCAAAGAGTTATGTGCCCGGACTTTGAACATATCAGTATTGGATCGTCTTAAAGCTAATATTCACATCATTCTTTGCAAACTAGAAATGATATTCCCTCCAGCTTTTTTTGATATCATGCTGCACCTTTCAATTCATTTGCCAGAGGAGGCGCTACTGGCAGGACCCGTCCAATATAGATGGATGTATCCCTTTGAGAGGTATTTAGGGAAGTTCAAGCGGTATGTCTGCAACAGAGCCCGTCCTGAAGGGTCAATTGCTGAGGCATATGTGCATCTCGAGTGCCTTACATTTTGCTCTATGTACTTCCATGATATAGAAACGAAATATAATCGGGAGGAACGCAATATTGATGTACATATTGGTTCAATTGAGACGGGAACTGTGGCAAGTTTATCTGTTTTCTCACAAAAGGTTAGACCATCGGGGACAGCTTACTCGCACAAATTAGCCGACCCACTAATGGTCAAGGCCCGATGGTATGTACTTAATAATTGCATCGAGGTTGATCAATACATTGAGTAAGTACATCATGCTTTATTATGAACTTCATCGTTTATTTATATATAATCTGCCCATGCCTTGTAACCATTCCCCTCTTATTAACAGGGAGCACTATAACAAGCTGAAAGAAGAGGACCCTGATAACATCGACAGAAGGCACCAGAGTCAGTTCCCATTGTGGTTTAGATCACGCGTAAGATTTTGCGTACCTTCCTACCACATTTCGTTAGGATAGATGAAATTCTTAGTACAATAATAACCCGATCGTTATAACCTCTTTTGTTTGGTAGATACGAGAGCTGCATGCAGTTAGCCCAACTGAGGTAACCAATGAGATATATGCATTAGCATGTGGTCCAGATCCGTATGTAGCATCTTATGCTGGATGCATAATGAATGGTGTTCGATTTCATACGAAAGAGCGTGAAAGGCATCGCCGCACTCAAAACAGTGGGGTTGTGGTTCATGGCGAGCATCAGGGATCCCCAGTAGACTTCTACGGTTTGTTGCATGATATTATTGAAATACGCTACATGGGGTGGCGTAAAGTATATCTATTTCAATGCACTTGGTATGACACTGGCGACCCGAGAAGGGGGATACGTGTGAGGGACCACCTAACTTTAGTGAATACTGCTAGGAAATGGTATAAAGATGAGCCTTTTGCCCTTGCATGCCAAGCAACTCAAGTTTTTTATTTGCCTGATCCCTCTTTGGGGGGAAGTTGGCAGGTAGTCCAAAAGATTACAAGTAGGAGTGTTTACAACATTCCTACTGTAGTTGTGGCCCCAGATGATGATGAGTCATCAAGGGGTGATTTTGAAGATGAAGAGCACAATATTTCAAACAACTATCCTCCTATCGTTGATGTCGATGCAGACATGTTCGATCCCCTGAATCGAGTCGATGAAGAGCATTTGACCGTTGATATAGAAAACGTCTCGCATCTTCACCCATCCCATCCAGTTGACGATGATGTCTTCATTGACCGTAGCCCAGTTGGTGAAGAAATGGGAATGGAGGACATCAATGCCAATGATAACTTTGATAGTGAGACCTTGTATCATCTGAATGGGGAGACATATGATGATGACGGTAATCCATATTGTACTGTGTTTGTTAGGATTGCATAAACATATGCTATATACGACTAATAAAGTTGTTGTCATCAACTACTTACTATAAATTTAAACTATTATCTTAGCTGAGTACGTGTATGTGGGATTTGTGCAGACAATGCATGACTTCAACGGTCGATGTCGAGGTCGATGTCTCTGTAAGTACATGGTGGAAAACAAGCATGGCAAGGCATCAGGTATTAATTACACAAAAACGTACATGTTCAGCATTTGTTCAATGCCATATATTAATTGGACCAAGGATGGATGTCGATTTTCCCCTCCTTCTTTGTAACAAAGACACTAAGAATAGATAGTATTAAACAAGTTGATGTTGGTGAATATACATTTAATCCAAGACCATTGGTGGAGAAAAGATGTTAGGAAATTAAGTGAAGTCTATGTTAGTATCACAAGTGGAACTAAATTGGGCGTGATCGTAGTTTAAGATCTGTATGTGAAATAGGGATAAGAAGGAAACGTAGTTACACTAATTAGTATAATTATCAAGGGAAGGTTTTTTCATTATAATGCACTAAATAGAAAGATCAGGTTTGTTAGATGAGATTTGAGGTTACAAACAGCGTATCTAGTAATTAATGTTTATAAAAGGCAAGAGATAGAGGTGAAGATTACATTTAAGCCATTATACATGTGCGTATAAAATAGTAAATCCATGGGTATCAAGTTTGGAAAATAGTGCTTGGCAATTTATACTTAATAAATTTAAGTATATTTGTTAGCTTTACTATGGAAGTAAAGAGATACTCATAGTGGAATTTTACATTGTGTGCAGATGAAGTGGTAGCACATATAAAGCTAGGCATGTGATTGGTGAGCTATTGTCGATTGTCGACTGTCAGAGGATGTTGAGTAGATATGATGTTTGATCTTCTTTGAAGTACCAGCAAGGGGGTGAACAAGGAGATGTAGTGATTATTGAATGTTTATGTAATTTAGGTCAATCTGGTAGATGGCCGTAATGTGTAATTTGTGTAGCTGAACAATAGCCTAATCTTATGTGAGATGCATCAGATCACTGGCATGGAAGTAGTTGGCTAAATTGCATGCACAAACTGCATATGGATGACTTTACTGAGTTGATGCAAAAAACTGTAGATGGATAATATATGGTATATTAGCATAGTCATGTTGTAGTATCAGGGAAATTACAAAATATGCTGGGTTATAAATATTGGGCAATGGTCCTAAGCAGTACAATCAAGTTGGGCGGAAATATTGATATCTTCTTGGGGGTGGATACTTTATCTAAGTGGAAGACTTTAAATTCGTTGGTTAAGATATATGTTGACTGCAACAATTTATATAACACAGATTTCTGAAGCAAGAGGTACATATGCTGAATTTAAAGACCCTAGAAGTTTGGATTTATGCTTTATTACAAAATCTGCTAGTGTATTATCTGTGGATGACAGCACCAATTCCATTTAACTTTGTGAGCTTTTGCATAGATATACATGGGCTTTGCATTTTCATGCATTATTGACTATGCACCAATATATATAGGTGTATATATACATATATAGTTATATATATATATACCTATATATATTTCTGAAGCAGATAAATGTTTTTAAACTGACTTAGCTGAGAAAACAATTAGGATATGGTTGAGTTAATGATAAAGTAACAGATTGCACTAACTTACAGCTTAATGTTAACCACTCTGTATTTATGCAGCATGTCGATTGAGGTAGCAGCCTGCATGCATATTTATTGCTCCATATCACATGAGAAAAACCATATCTCTATCCTCCACTAGAAGGAAGCCAACTCTGCCACTCACAACTTGTGCTAATTACTAATATTACATGCAGTGACTCCAAACTTTTGCTTTTGTGTAATTATATATAGGTATAATTTTATTAGAAAATGCAATCTGTAGTTGATTGCCTGGCTCAATTGGTGCAATATATATAATTGACAGAATTTATCATAGCCACCCAACCATAACCATAATTTAATTTACTATGATCATCAATTTTAAATGGCAAATCAGGTGTGTAATTTATAAAACTCAATATATGGCAAATTAATTTCATATATTGAGTTACATCCATAGCTAAACCAGATGCGTACTTGTTAAATAATAGGTGGCATGCATGCTAAAATAGGGTGAAAAGACATGTATATATATATGTTATACATATATATATGGTATATTTATAATAGAAGAGGGTATAGTTGAAATAAGATCCCGTACCCTGTAATAGCTCTCAAACATAATGGTAACCAAAGGAAAGTTGGTTTATTTAAAAAAAAAAAAACAAACAAACCATGCGTACAGTTGGATAATATGTTAATTTAACATATTGAGAGGAAATATTTGGGCGGGATAAAATTTGGTGGGGCAAGAGTTTGAGTGGGAAATGGCGCCATAGCTGGGGTCCACAGCAAGGCTCAATTGCAGAAAACAAAATGTGGGCTTAACACGTGGCAAAGTTGGTAGATGCAATCAGTAGAAAGACATGTGTGCTCAGACTCCAAACTGCGTACGCCTTCCCATGCAGTTTTCTATATTGCCAGCAGAGAACTTCATAATTTTCCACTTATCTTGGGTTTGCTGAGGTTGGGCGCCTTAGTTACCACTGGAGCTGCTAACCAGGTGCTTACAACAGAGCTTGGTAAAACTTCAGAGTTCCAGCACTCACAGATCAATAGAGTGATTTAAGCACAATCTTCTCTGTTCTGCCACGCAACCAGTTGGAGCTGCAAGCAGGTACAAATAAATTTCAGATTACTGCTTCTACTCCTTCTAAATGCTTTCTAAAAAATGCTTCCATTTAATATTGTTGGACTTGAGGTTTTACACTATCCATGGGAACAAAATGATTGGTTGCCATTCCACTTATATTAGCGGTATGGTGGTGTTAGGAAGAGAGAGTTGGAGTTTAAAAATGTAACAAAGGAATTGTTTTAAGGCTAGCATGCCAAAACACCGAGAATTTATTGTCCACTACAGCAGGGGAAAATAGTTTCTGATATTTAACATTCTTCAAACAATGTTGGTACATGGCTATTTATATGGATGTTGTTGTAGATGCTGGAGTTTAAATTTTCTGTATAACTTGTTCACCTCGTACAACAGTATAACAAAGCCCAAATTCTGTTATATTTTTCAAAGTGTTTTACACTTTCCACCAACCAAAAATTATTTTGATGTAAGACATGTAATCTTCAAGCCATGTTATGTATACTAACAACAAAAGATCAGTGGTTCGATTTTCTTCCCATCATAGCACTGTTATAGAACAGAAGAAAATGCTTGTTAGTGCATGGTTTACAATATGGAGTACACTAATTAAGTTATACACTGTAATATGTTTGTTAGGCAGAGAGTTGGGGTTCATGGTGATAGTAGTGAGGAGTTTGTTGTAAGGTTTGCATGCCAAAAGTAAGATATCTTCTTGTGCAGCAAATTCAGGACAAAATAGACAAAGTTTTGGATGCATATAATATACATAACATAGTAGATACTTGGCTGTAAGATGTAAGGCTTGTTGTAGATTGTAAATAACAAATTTTAGAATTGGATTACTCCTCATTTTACAGCAGTTTAAAAACGATTTACAAGTGTTTCTGAGAATAACACCGGCTTTAATACAAGTCCTGCAAGAATATTTTAAACTGGCCTGCATTGATGTTATTTCTTCATAGGTTGCGCTTGATCATTTCAACTGAAAAATACTGCTTGTACTCCTTCTAAAGTGATTTAGAAAAGGCCAAACATTAATTGGATTGTTATGCATGACAATACAAACACATCAACAACCTTATTGAATGGCAGGTTGTTGTTAAATAGGGCTCTTGTACTTCTTAATCTGGGAAACTTGTAGAACTTGCCTAGATTCCAAATCAATCTCTGTTAGCTTCAGACGATGTTCAATCACACGCAAGATTATATTTATAAATTGTATTCCTCTAAAATTAGAAAGTATAGTAATACCTGGACATGCTTATTGGATGTTGATGTAGATGTTATGTACGCAGTAGGAGATTGCATACTCTCCTACTTATTTGGCAATTTAAAAAAGGCAAAAAACTTAACACATTCCAACGACTGTTACACAATCCAAAGGGTGGTTTATATTCTACTCTAGTTAGTAGGAAGAATTTTCTGGCAAGGCTGGGATTATTCTTCTCTGTTTTTTCCCACATGCTATATGATAGGCAACAATAATTCCCACATGCATACAAAATCATAGTCTGAAATATGAGTTGTTGAGAAATTGAGTATGGATATATACCATTCAATACAATCCAGATGTTTACGTGTTTTGTTGGTTGAACAGGGTGTAAAAACAAGTTTAAGGTATTTCCACCCAAACAGGGTGTAAAAACAAGTTTAAGGTATTTCCACCCAGCAGAGAAGGCAAGTATGGTGAGATCAATAAAGTTTAAGGGGGGCTGGGTCAGACACGGTAGAGTAGAGATATCTCACAGTCCAGTAGCAGAAGCCTTGCCTCCTCAAACCATGTTGCGGGACGAGCCGGAGTCAAATGATGAAACTCAGGATGTAGGAGCCATTGCTGCACAAGAGGCAATGGGTGGAGCACTCGTTGGAGAGGGGCAAACTAATACAGGTATGTGATCGATTTTCAGATTTGATTTGAAAAATTGATGTGTTATAAATTCATATACAACTACAAGTATTCAATCTTGGTACATGCATGGTATCCAACATTAAGTTGAAATGCATATTGATATCCCATCAATTGATGTCTAGATGTAGATCCACCTAGGAAGAAAAGAGATCGAAGGCCAGCGAAGGACACGCTATTTGAAAGAATGAGGAAAGTGGGTAAGATACCGCTGGTAATACAAGATGGTCATCGAGGGCCATCTTGCGAGAATGCATCCATATTCACTGGCCGGCTAACAGGCATCATTAAAGTACATGCTGACATGAGTCATGCTAGTTGGAGTTATGTACCTAAATCTGAGAAGCAAGAGCTGATAGATCGTGTCAGGATACGACTTTATGTCATAATAACAAACTTAATAAGTTGGCTAGTTACGCAATTGTCGTCCTTTAACATGTTAACTTTCAAATTGATAGTAATAGGTTCTATAATGTGATGCAGGAGGATTTTGTTCTGGATTGGACTAGAGACAACCATCGAGAGATGGTTGTAACGCATTTGGCCGACAAGTATAATGCATATCATTATGCATTACACAAAAAGTATAATAAATATGCATCACATGAAGAGGCCCAACGTGGTGGGATAGACAAGGTGGAGAAACAAGTATGGGGAAAATTATGTGAAAGGTGGGCAAGTGCAACATTCAAGGTAATTTGTCCATTTGTTTAACTTTCAGAATTGATTATTAATTGAGTAATAAAATGAGATAAAATTTCCATGTGTACATAGTTTATGGTTGGTTAAAAACAATAAGGGTTTTTGCCTATTTATTATTATTGCCTTCCTTAAGCTTAAAGCAAGCTGCAAATCACAAAAACTGAAGGGGCATTAATTTCTTACACCCAAATGCAGGAGAAGTCCAAAAGGAACATTTCAAATAGGCAAAAACTGAAGGTTGCTCATACCGGTGGGCGGAAATCCTTTATACAGATATTAGAGGAGAATGTATGTGATAGTAGGGGGGTATAGTTTTAATTTCCAACTGAGGTAAAATCTGGAATAACTTTACATCAAATTGTGTTTTTTCAACGACCAACAGCTCCAAATATGGTTGCATTCTATAAGGAAACACACTGGTCTACACGGAAGGGGAAATTTGTAAATGAAGCAACTGAACACAATTACGTAAGAGAGTGTATAACATTTAATTTAATTTATATTGACAGTTAGCAATGCTATATGTTTATAGAATAATAATAAATTTTGGTTTTTGTAACAGCCCGCTAAAATTATCAGTTTTGGATTCTTTCCCGACAGCAATCACATTTCTCTCGTCTTTACCCTCATCTGGAATCACGCGTATAGATTATCTTTTCCGTAAATCACGTAATTTGTTCTTCACCGACAGCTGTAAAATCATGAACAGTTTTATCCTAAGCGTTGTACCTCGATGGCGTTTTCCCGGATCTTATCCATCGAATTTCAAAGTATTAGATAAGCTTGTTTTTAAAGTAGCACAATTATAATAATTTAATGAGCTCTGAAAATATTATAATTGTGGATAATTACTTAGATTAAATATTTTAGTTGTTTTAAGATATTAAGATGTTTAATTTTACGTTGAAAACTCTTATTTAAATTAATTGGTTTTATCATCTTCGATTAATTAACGGTACTTTATCATTTTATATAATGATGAGGAAATATTATTTTATAAATTTTAGTTTATAAAATAATATTCTACCTTAATTCATCGTGGTGTTTTATTTAAAGTGTTTTATTTAAAATAAAACATTTACGCGTTTTTAATCAGTGTTTTAATTCACCGTTGAATTATTTGAGGATCCCAAAACGTAGGATTGAAGTTTATTACCTAGGCTCCTACCCTTTTTCCTTCATTTTTCCTTTTTTCTTTTTTTTTTTCCTTCTCTTTCCTCTCCTTCTCTCCATGGTCGACTTACACCCTTCCACCATAGCTGATCGGTTCTAGCTTCCTACCGGCGCCACCTCCGGCCGCCGTGCCTCACCTCCACCTCCGGCATGTCCCTCCCTCACCGGCGAACACATCTGCACCGGAGGTGTGCAACGCCGGCCACCAATTCTCTCTCTCTTCCCGTGCTCTTCCTTCTTGTCTCATTACCGTCGCCGCCCCTTTGACCGCCCGTTTCTCCGCCGTCCGGTGGAGGTGTCGTACACCACCCCCGCCATTCTCTTCCCCTTTCACCATAGTTCATACACACCAATTTTCAGAGCCATCGGACCAGCCGTTAGTCGCCGAGAGCCCCCGGAAGTTGCTGCCCCTGCCCTGTTTTCTCCCCTGTTGCCGATTTCTTTCTCCGCCCAGAACCGCCGCTCGCCGGCGGCGTGGACTACACCACCCACCCAGATTTCTTCCCCTCTCACCGGTGAACATCCCCTCCAAGTTTCACCTCCATCCGAGCCACGGTTAGCCGCCACTCTCGCCTCCAAACAAATGGGTTTTTAAGGCTTTTCACCATTTTGGACCACCATACACGGCCAAATCAGCCACCAAGCACCACCATTGGATTCACCACATCAAGGGCTTCCTCCCCATGTCTTTCTTTTTCCCAAACTCTCACTTTTTCTCATATGGGTTTCTCAAAACACCCGTGGTGTTTCACCACCATCTTTTCCTCTCATCCTCATGAACCTCTCCAAGAAATTTCATGGCCAACGGAGCTTCGTAGAGCTCACACTCTCCCGCACTCTCCAAGGCCAAAAATGGTTTCAAACGGCCGATCTGCCGCCGTTAGCCACCGTCCGACCACCACCTCGCCACCACAGCTCCACCACATGTTCCTCTACCTTTCCCTAGCTTTCCATGAAGTTCTATGGCTTTTCGCTACCTCGCGTCTCCTCCGCTCACCGTTCGGAGTTACTGTTCACGGCGTGATGCCGCCGTGCTCCGCCACCTTTGACCATCACAAGGCGACCGTGAGTCTTCCAAGACCACGCCTAGCCTTTCTCAAGCCCAAACTACCACTTTATGTGGTGGACAGACACCGTTCACCGCCACGTATGCTCCTCCGACGCATGTTCGTGACGAGCAGCGAGCGACGCACGGGTTATCCCGTCGATGGTATAACCCTCTATCTTTAGTTATTTATGTTTAACATAGTTGATTTGGTTGGCTGTAGACTGTGTAGTTAGTGTTTGTGGAGTTCGCTGCGTAGTTGTGAAACGAAGTGTGGTTGTGAAGTGTTAGGCTTGATTTTGTAGTTTTGTGGACTGTGCTGTGAAGTATAGGCGTGAGATGGATGCCGTAGATGTGATACGGCGGGTTGTGTGAAGAGAATACGCGTGTAGCGTATTCTGTGTAATGCAGCGACGCGCCGCGCGACGTGCGCTGTAGTGATGTGGGTCGTAGAAGGAAGGGAGTACGCATGTAGTGTACTCCGTGTGGTATGGCGATGCATCGTGTGATGTGCATCGTGTTGATGAGTGTTGTAGCGAAGGAAGTACGCGTAGCGCGTACTCCGTGTCGCGTAGCGATGCACCGTGAGACGTGTATCGCAGTGATGGGTTTTGTAGTGTGAATGGAAGAGAGTTCACGTGAGTGTACTCTGTACTAAGTCGTGATACACCGGATGGCGTGTCACGAAGGGTTGGATGGCGTAGCAGAGAAGTGTGGAGCGTATGGTGTAGTGTTGGGAAACTGTATGACAGTGTCCCGAAGCAGTGATGATATGGATTATAGTCCGGGGTGACTGGTGTCATCTTGTGGTTGACTATGGCTAAGAGTATATGGATTGAGAAATGAGTTGTTTGTTTGGTTGTTATTGATAATTTTAATGAACTTGTTTTAGTGCAAAGGCTTTCTGAAGTCAATTTATCTCTTCCGAGTATAGTGAAACCTCAAGTTGGCCGTGGTGTTGCAAGTGCTTACAATATGGCAATTGAGTTCAGAAGTGAAAATCTTAAGGACTTGAGTGTTCCTCTTCCAGCTGTTGTGCAGTTCCTCGTGTTTCGCGCTCTATTCTCATAGAACGCGACGATCGAGGTAAGTTAGCCTCTAACTTACTATCAGTTTATTGTGTATGTGTGATGGGTAAGGGAACTACAATTTATGTATGTATGTTATCGTATATGCCATGTCATGCTATGTCATTACATGTTTATCTGTTACGTATGATTTAATCTCTCATGAATATTTATCTGTTACACAATCTTTTCTGTCATACAATGCTGTATGTTATAAGTATGCCATATGATACATGTATGCCATGAAATGTTTATGATTAAATCATATTGTGCCATTTACAAGTATACGCCATGTTAGAAAAGTATATGATATTAAATAATATCTCATGCATTAAGAAAGATAAGACATGTTATGTTATGATAATACGTGGGGCCACAACAACTGTGGAGTACGTATTATATTTTATGTTACTTATAATGCGTGGGGCCACAACAACTGTGGAGTACGTATTATATTTTATGTTACTTATAATGCGTGGGGCCACAACAACTGTGGAGTACGTATTATATTTATGTTACTTATAATGCGTGGGGCCACAACAACTGTGGAGTACGTATTATATTTATGTTACTTATAATGCGTGGGGCCACAACAACTGTGGAGTACGTATTATATTTTATGTTACTTATAATGCGTGGGGCCACAACAACTGTGGAGTACGTATTATATTTTATGTTACTTATAATGCGTGGGGCCACAACAACTGTGGAGTACGTATTATATTTATGTTACTTATAATGCGTGGGGCCACAACAACTGTGGAGTACGTATTATATTTTATGTTACATGAAGTATGGGGCCACAACAACTGTGGAGCATACACTACATGAGACACAGCAATTGTGACATGTAGAATACGTGGGGCCACAACAACTGTGGAGTACGTATTATATTTTATGTTATGTGTATTCATGGGGCCACAACAACTGTGGAGTACGTATTATATTTTATGTTATGTGTATTCATGGGGCCACAACAACTGTGGAGCATGAAGTATGGGGCCACAACAACTGTGGAGCATACACTACATGAGACACAGCAATTGTGACATGTAGAATACGTGGGGCCACAACAACTGTGGAGTACGTATTATGTTTTATGTTACTTGAATACGTGGGGCCACAACAACTGTGGAGTACGTATTAACGCACGTTATTAATCAAGACAATTGAATAAGATTCCAAGTTTATGTTAAGTCCAGTTTCAGATCAAATACATGATAAGTCAAGTTTTAGATCAAGTCCATGTTATGTTATACTCACGTACATGTTATGTTCAAGTTTATGTTATTTTCAAGTTCTTATTTATGTTATGCAGGTTTACGTTCATGCTATATTTCAAGTCCATGTTATGTTTCACGTTCATGTTATGTTGTTTGTTCATGTTATGTTTTAAGCTTAAGTTCATGCCATGTTAAGTCAAGTTCAGTTCACGCTTAAGTTCTGGTTAAGTCATGCTATATGTCAAGTTATACTATGTTTATGTATGACTATAATTATGCATTTATGCTTTTACTGCCATGCATGCATTTTTAACCTGTTGTGAGTTTTATGTTAACTTACTGAGATTTGTAATCAAATCTCACTGTGGTAGTCCCAACTACCATTCCCCCCGAATGGTAGATCTTGTTACAGGACCCAAAGGAGAATTGGAATCTGACCAACTGAATACGGTCGACTAGGCCACGGTGCGATGTTGATGATGGTATAGTATTTAACTTAGGTTAATACTTGTACTTTTGGAGTTGTATCTCAAGTATTCTTTTGATCACAACCATTTTGGACTAGTGTGATGATCACGGCTTTTTAGTATGCCTTTATGTATGAATTATGTTTCAAGTATTTGGGATATATTTAGTTTGGTGCATAGTATTGCTAAAGAAAAAGATTATCCGCTGCGAATATTGCATAATGCTAGATGCATGTTAGGAACATTGCATCTTATATGTCATGAACGGGGGCAGGTAACCTTGTGTTGCATTTCTCGACGCTTCAAATGTCCGTTCAATCCCAAGCGGAATTTGGGGGCGTCACAGTTTTACCATGCAATTTTCAGAATCTAATGATGGAGAGGTTAGCTGAAAAAGAGTCTGAAGAGGATGTTGAAGAAGCAGCTGAGACTATCTTCAAAGAAGTGTTGGGCAAAAAATCTGGTTACACATCCGGGTTGGGCCACATGGTGATTCCAGAACCCTCTCCTTCAATTCTGAAGAGTAGAGCATTTATTCATCTCTCGGAGGAGAATCAGCGGAACAAGAGCGATGCGGAAATGTACAAGAGCAAACTAGATGGAATGATGGCTGATATTGCATAATTGAGGAGGAATTTTTCTGAGCATGAGAAGTTCTTGATGAGCTATCGGAGCACTGACATACTTGATGGAGCTGAGTCTCATAGAGAGACTCAGCTGGATGATTAGCCTTTAACATGGATAAGTTTTTTGTGGAGGGAATTCTTTTTGTGTTAGCTGACATTTTTGGTGGGGAGTTTAGAACACATATGTAACATTCTAAATCCAAAGCGACATCCATGTTAATGAAACAAATATGGTACAAAAGGTAATGTTTATTTCTGAGCACAATTTTGCATAAGTTGTGATAAAAAACTTTAGATATATATATGCTGATTGGCTTCACTTACATGCTAAATTACAGGTTAGCAGTTATTTTGGGAGTTTATTTCAGACTGCATAGTTATGACAATGTAGAGCAGGAGGATGTGAGCTGCGTGAAGCACATTTTCAGATTCCAGGTAATTACAATCTATACTTTTAATTCAATAGTAGATATCTTAATTAATACTTGGAGATTATTGAAGAAAAAGCAAGATAATTGAAGGAGCAAATTGAGGGTAATGTATTTACATAAATACATGTTTCTGGCTGCAAACATGCCTGAGGTTTTACAATCTTTTAAACAATGTGGAGCAAGTTTTAAGGAACCCCACATTCATAAACACCTTTGGAGTAGTTAGGAAACCCACTGTCCTAACACACAAATGGTGCTTGGTCAGTAGAATTGTGCCATAATGAAGTATATAATTATCAAAACCTGGAATTTTGGTACAGTACACAGTTTTAGTATAACTGTATAGTTTTGTAACACAATTCTAGTATTCAATAATTATTGAGAAGAAAACATGCGGGAAGGGTGGAAACCCACAAAATTTCAGAGTTGGGTTGTGGGGAAATTAAAGTAATGTGTAATTACCTTTTTTAGGTTATCTCTATCCGTGAACCTTGGGATGAGAAGGGGAACTTTGGTTGCCAAAACGCCCAGTATATTTGTTTATACTCTCATATCCAATTATACAAGATATGGTAGATGGGAAGTAATATAATAAGTTTATAGTATAGACCAATTTTCCTACACACTTATCATAACTTGAATTCAGATTGGGTGCTCTGTTTTGGGGTATACCCATGAGATATACAACACTACTACATCTGTTTGGATTTTGATATAGCAAACTGTATACTTCAGCTTTTGCAACTGTAGTATATTGCAAAAGCATAACTGTAATGGTAGATTAGATTATTGTGGGCAGTTGTATAGGAATATCAACTATAAATATAGATGAAAACCTTTGTAGAAAAATTATAGGTACAAGAGTAATAAAAACAATCTGTGTATGATATATGGGCAAAATTACATTGCAGACCCTCATAATGTATATGGGAAACTGATACATCCATATATGTAGAACCTATACATTACATGTCATGTATTCTATTCTACCATAATAAGATTATAATGTTTGACATGTAGGTTGTTTCTTATGGATTTTCAGGAAACATAAGTGGAGTGCTCTGTGGAGCAACAAGCATTAACCTGAATGTTGGAAGCAGAAAGTGGTGAAATGCATAAAAAACATGCTTAGTCATCCATCTATATGTCCTTCATCCCATCCTATAAAGTCATGAATTTGGGTCAAGCTAGAATTCCCTCATGTACTTAGAATATAAGTTGTAAATGAAACTGTAGGTCTCCATGGCCTTGAACAAATTCTGGATGAATTACCATTATAGAATCAATCAGATATGTACAATGGTTGGAAATTTCATGAGATCATATTGGGAGATTGCATGTCCATGTAGAAGTGATCTTTATGAATTTTTGCATTCCAATAGTATATTGTTAGATTAGTATGTTGAGTAAATCATAAGTGATATCTGTATGAATGTTTGGTATTTAAATTATGCGGGAAATACTTGGATTCTGAGTTGGAATAACAGGATTTTGTAGCATTGTGGGAAATAGGTGATGGTTTCTTTTCATCAAAACAAAAGAATCCCCACAGGTGCAAATTGGAGACTTTTTCCATATTCCCAATTCGTGGGAAAAAATGTACAATTCTGTAAACCAACAGGGTTTTGCCACCACTTTGATGGTATACCAATCGAATGCATTAGTTTTTTTCCCACTAGCAATTCCTAAGCACAAAATACTTGCCATTACAACAAACTAGCAGCAATAACTAAATAGCCACGAAATGGGGGTGCATAGTTTCTACCCCCAGTTAATTTTTCACATGACAATAATGTATGGAAAAAGGTTTTTCTGGCTAATTTGGTTATTTGGAAAATAGTAATTTTCAATTACACAAAGTGGAAAGAAATCAAAGTATGCCACAACTGTGATAACATGGGTAATAGTTAATTCCCACAAAAACTATTTGTGCAGAAAATAAGTTTTTTGAAGATAGCATTTAGTGGGAAAAAGGGTTTGCCAGGTCATCTCTCTCGATTGTAATCATGGATAATACAAATACCCGACTATTGGTGTCATCACTAATAATATATTAGTGATCATACATTATAGTGGGAAAATATGGGGTTATAAAATTCAAACAGTGGTTATCATATAATAGGCACCACGATGGTTACAATTTAGTTTTGGTAACCAAAAGGTTTAGTTGCAAAATATTTTCTGCCACGATATATGTCATGAAGTACATCGTGGAAAATACATAATTGCGGCAACAAAAATGAGTGGGTAATGGTATTTCAACGACCAGAAGGGAAAAAATCCAAATGCCGTTTGCCACAAGTCCTTCATCTTATTTCCACAAACTGTTTTCGTGGGAAATATATATTATTTTCCATGAAAAAAAAAGTCGGTGGAAAAAATATTTTTCCCCACTTATTATATGCCACCAACCTCTCACGAATGCACATTGGTGGGAAATACACGATTTTCGACTAAAAAGTACTTTTTTCCGACCACTCTCACCCATGGCATAATTCCCAGAATATTGTAGTGATAGAAAGTATACTATTAATACACTTATCTTGAAGGAGGGAAAAAATAGGAAATCATGAAAATTAAGTCCGGTAAGGTCTCTATAGGCTGTCCAAAGGAAGAGAGTACTTACTCTCTTGTGTAAACAAACCTGAGCGTAGAATGTAATACTCCCTTCTCAATCAGGTTAGGAGTACTAGACTACTTTCCACAGCACTAAGTAATAAGAGTTCTGTAAATATTAAAACCTCAAAAGAATAAAATGTAACAAATCAAATATATCTAATCTTAAGCAAAAATGATAATGCCAGACAAAACCTAAAAGCCTTGGTGGTAAAACTTAATTCAATCCTTCACTAGTCAACGTCTGCTCTACTTTGGCTAGTAGACTCGTCATTATTGTTATAACTTTCATAACCGGAGTCTTTTCATGACCTTTCAAATCACGACATTTCTCACAGCTTTCATAGCCTAGAGATATGCATGGCACATATTTCACGTTAAAGCATTTGCCGACTGTAGCTTTCACGTTAACCGATTTAAAAAAAAAAAAAAAAAAATCCATCTGGGGAAGGTGGGCAGTTGTATTTCATTTGAACCATTGAAATTTTCAATAATTCTTCCCCACGTCGCCTTTTTTATCCTCCTTGTTATACTTTAAAAAAAAAAAAAGCATTTGCAGACTGACTTTCATAACGTATGATATAATAGTGCATAACAAGGGGGTTTACAAGAGAAGGCTAACAATATGGCATGTAACTTAGAAATAGAAAACATAACATTTTGGCTTCAACATCAACGGATGCTTACTCACCTCCTTGAGTTGTAAAATGGCAACACTTTCTTTGCAACCTGAGATAATAAGCTATGTATTAAAGGAAGTGATAAGTGGCACAATATGCCCACTTGAATTTCGAACGTATGGATCGAGTTCTTGCACCTTCTTGTGGTTGTTTTAGGTTTCTGAGTCAGAAACATTAAGAAAGAATTGGTACTGTTACAAAAGGACGAAATTTCCAATTTTGATGCAATTTCGCCTGAAAACTCACCTTTGCTTGGTTTAGAGGTTTCCCAGCAACTTGCAGCCTCTAGGGCTCTTTTCTCTGGTTTGATGTTGGCTGTTTGGTGTGTCTAGAGAATAGGAAAGCTCAAGTAATGCTAGCACTTTGAACTTCGATCTTGGAATAACATCTTAAAACTGAACTTTCAAGTGTTGCAGCAAGGAAAGAACAAGAAGTCCTCTTCTTGCAATAGGTTTTGAAGGATATAAACAAGGTCTACAGGTCTATTTTCGAGATATCTGAAGAGAACACTTGATTGAAAGACCATGGGTTTTCTTACCTCAGAGGTGTGCCTCGGAAGCACCTTAAATAAGTTCTTTGCTGGGTTTTTGGGTGAAAGATTGAAGAAAATAGGTGGTTTACATATTAAAAAAAGGGTGGTTATGGGAGTGGCAGATTTCCAGAGACTAAGGTTTCATTTAACTTTCTTTTTCGGGGGTTCCTGGCAACCTGTGCTTACACGTATGAACCTGGCCAATCCCTTGTCAACATGGTATTTATGTCAACCCAAATGTTTATTATACTTTTCATTGATACTGCAGAGAAAACAAGAGTTTGACTGGAACTGCTAGATATGCAAGTATGAACACTCACCTTGGTATAGGTATGCTTTTCCTTATCATTTTGCCCTTGGTTCTCTTTCTAATGAGTGGCCTTTCCTGTTAAATGTCCCTTCTGGATTTTCTTATAATGGTTCTTTGTTTCCTGATGTTTTGAACTCAATAGAACAAAGCCGGAGGGATGATTTAGAATCCCTTGGATATGTCCTTACGTACTTCTTGAGAGGAAGGTGATTGTTGGTCCTTGTTGTTCCTTTGATTCTTGCATTGGTTTCTGCAATTAATTACCTATTCCTCTTTCTCTTTAGTCTTTCTTGGCAGGGACTGAAAGCAGGAACTAAGAAACAGAAGTACGACAAAATTAGTGAAAAGAAAGTTTCTACCTCAATTGAGGTTTGTTGTTTGTAAATAGTGGCATTCTATTCTATATGTCCAGCTTCTGCAAGTTGTAAATGTTGTACCTAATGCTTCTTTCAGGCCTTGAGTCGGGGGTATCCAACAGAATTTGCATCATACTTCCACCATTGTCGCTCCATACGATTTGATGACAAACCAGATTATGCTTATTTGAAAAGAATATTTCGTGACCTTTTTATCCGTGAAGGCTAGAGATTTTTTTTTAAAACACCTTTCCTTTGACTTTCACACATTCATTTTTGCAAGGTGAAAGCCGGTATCAGATAACTTGTCTGAAAGTTGTATGGAATAGCATCAGTATTTCAGCTTCTCATTAGTACTCTCTTTGATTCTCTACAGGCTTCCAGTTTGATTATGTATTTGATTGGACCATTTTGAAGTATCAGCAATCACAGCTGGCCAATCCCCCAGTCCGTGTCATTGTAATTGATTTGTACTCATGTCTTTTCATCAGCATTAAATGCATTTTGTAATACCATGCTTTTGTTAGGGTGCTGGTGCTGGTGCTGGAATGCCCACTGCCATTGCCAATGCTGATAGACAGACAGGTATTTTCCTAGTGTTCTTCTTAAGTTGATACATTTTTTTTTTTTTCGATGAATACATAGGTATTAATAACCTTATTCTCTTCTATAGTTTCTTAAGTACTGTTGATCATGTCGATAGATTCTCACTTCTTATGATTTGCTTACTTGCTATTTAAAGGATATATCTGGCTTCTTCTTTTAATCATTTTCAACTCCTATTACTACTTATAAAAAAAATCAAACTCCTATTACTTTCCTCCCGTCGCTTTTTATAATACTTTCTGACATCTGGTCATTCGTCCAAACTATAAAAAAATCTGCATAAGTCTTGAACATAAGCTTTGGGGTTTATGCTGCTTACTTCTATTATTTTGTTACAGGTGGGGAGGATGGGCTAGCTGCTGGTTTGTCTCCAATGGATTCTTCACGAAGCAGAATATCAGGACCTGCTTTGACTTCTGGAACTTTTACAAGGCAGAGAAGTCCACTTGTTAATGATTCTGCTATTTCGAACAATGCTGTGGTGAGTTGATCGGAATGTATATTGTGTCTAAGTCAAGAGTGTTTTTTATTTTTATTTTTATTTATTTTTTGTTTCTTGTAGGTTTCATGAACTTCATTGATTTTCATCTGATACCTTATCTAACTTGGATAGTTCCCTATTGCTTTTTATTTCAGTGAGATCTTTTAAAACTTGGCAAAAAGGCATAAGCCTTTCTACCCCCCAACCCCGCTTTTTCTCTTTGGTTCTCTGAATTACATAATAGGTTGCTGCCAAGTTATCCCTTGCAGTGTGGCAGTAGCTTAATTTTCCCAGATTGTTTCATTAAGTTTACTGACATCTTACCATCTTCATTTCTTTTGTTGGCGCTTCCCACTTCAGATATAAGGCATGGAATAAAATATAGCATGATTTTCACTGTAAAGTTGTCCTGCCCCTTTTGTCACTTTCTATCCTGAAACTAATGCACATTATCCTTGGACCATGCAGTTATCAAATAGTTTGGGCTTGCCAAGTGGATCATCAAGACGAGCTGCTGTTTCTAGCAGCCGTGATGCATTTGTTGAGAGTGAGTCAGATCCCAGTCAATCTCGTACCACTGAGGCGAGCCCTGGAGCAGCGCACAGAATTTCAGGTGGGCAAAGGAATTTACCAGTTGGATCCTCAGATCCCAGGCGTACACCGACTGGGAGAAATACCTCACGGAACTATGAAGGTGTCCTCAGGGGCATCGGGACCCCGCAGTTAGACAATTGATGAGTGCTTTATCTTGGTGCATTCTTGTAAAGCACGAATTCTAGTATGCTATTATGCTGCTGCAGTAGGAATAGGTGTGATGGAGGTTGGAGTTGAGTTGTTGGGACTTGAAACGCGGTGGGATTCTGGGTTTGGATGCCAGCTTAAACCAGACGTTGAATCCGTTGTGAAAAGTAGAGGTTCATATGAACTTACCCCAGGCACGGCTGTCTATATAAAGCTCAGGCTATGTTCACATGGCTTGGCTTCCCTATTCTGGCTAACAACTATTCAACTTTTAATACCTGATGAAGTCCTGATTTATGATGTCTTACAATGTTTCTCCAGCTTGTTGGAGATTTGCCGATGTGTTCATATTCCTCTTTAGGTTCTTTCTTTCTTTCTTTCTTTCTTTTTATTTTTTTTTTATTTTTTTTTTATATTTTATTCAATTTTCAAATAGCTATTTTTTGTGTTTTCTATTTTTATTTATTTTTTATTTTGATGGACATCCTTTGAGTTGCTCAACATTTGTAATTTTTAATTCTTTTATTTTTGTTGTCATTCCTCACTCTCCATACTAGCAATTATTGTATTCTTTGTAGCATGAATAATCCCTTCTGCATTAAGTGGTTTTTTCTGACAAGAGAGAATAGTCTTTCATTTTTCATAGCTGCCAATTTCCATAAAATTCTTTCAATTATGTCTTCTTATAATTTTGTGAATAGCAATGAAATGTTTTGACTGAAGATCTTTTATTGGATTTTGGAAAAGGAGAGACAAAAAATTAAATAAAAATATTATGAAGTTAAAAAATTATTTGAATGTAATTTTTAGTATTATTTTTGTTTTAAAAGTTGTATTGATTTTTGTATTTGAATAATGATTAGTTAATGATTATATAGAAAAGTTGATAATTTAAAATTAAAAAGTGTTTTATATTTGAATGATGCTTGGAAATCAAATTAGAGTAGTGTTAGGTGTCTTTACAATTTTACTTACAACAAACTTATAAATAATCATTTTGTCAGTTTCCGTTTGAATATTCAGCCTTTTTTAAAAGTGGTTTTTTTTAATTTATTTTATTTAATGAATGTCAAGCTTTTGACTTTATGGTAAGTAAGTATATGAGTTCATATGACTTTAAAGGGGTATTTGTATACTTGTTTTAATTGTATGAACTGAAGTTAATACGTCTTTTTTCAAGTAGAGGAAGGATCAGCCTGAACTGAAGTAACAAATGAAAGAAAGTTAAGTTTCTGAAATTGATGGGTTGGAGACTTGGAGTTTAAGATTGAAGTGATTATAATTTATTTAACTTATATTAAAAAAAAAAAAAGGATTATAGGACATTAGTCCAAATAGGGATTTTCTTGAATTAAATAGTCAATTATGAAGAGACACATCTGGGTTTTACACATTGTCGGTGTCATTTTCAGACTTTACATGAGTATTTTGTGTGTACTCTGTATATGCATTAAACCTTGTAATTTCGGCCAAACAATTGGAAAATATCTCAATTTGTTGGTGATAATTTGGAGTTCCTGTACCCATTTTGTTGTCAACGTATTTATCACTCCACTCCGAAAGAAAAGTTAAAACCAGTAAAGTTGCCCCATCACTCTTCCAAAAAAAAGGTATTTGGGTACGAGGATGTCTGTCTAAAGACCAGAATAAATCAGGGCAATCCAGAACATCTCTACTAACATAAAAGCCTAATCCAAAAGCCCCTCCATTAATTTATTACTCACACAAGATGACTAATCCTAAAGCTCCTCCACCTCCAAAAACAGAGGCAAAGCATATCTAATTGATGCTACATCTGTGGTTATCAGTAGTTAGCATTGACAACAAAATCAAAATTTTCTCTAATTTTTTGACCAAATTGGACGATTCAATACAAAGCAAAGACAAAGAAAGCATCACATTGTCCAAAGATCGATGTTGTAAGTTTATTAGATCCATATAATGTTTATGTGGTTCTAAAATTGGACCATCTAATTTACTCAGAATCCCAACAATTTCCTTATGGCCAATGGAGGGACTAAAGTAAACACAATCTCTTACTTTCACATTGCTTATATTCATTCCCTTTTGCATATCAATCCCAACATACAGAAACATACACTAATCGAGAAGACTTCCAAATTGGTATAAATCAATTGCATAATATACAAACCATACCCAACATTATTCACCGAAAAAGGCAAAGTCCAAACATTTCCTTCGAATCCATAAAACCTCATACCTATAAATACCCAACATTCCATTCAAAGACATACACAGTACACCAACCAAGTCGAATTGAACAGCCTTAGAAGACAAAGACAAGACAAGCACCCAAAACTGGCAAAAGAACACTTTCTTACTACCACCCATCCAAAACCCTGGAGTACCTGTCCTTAAGCCACCTAAAGGTCTTTCTCAGCGACCCTTTGACCTTCCCTTCCACCGTATATACCTTATAGCTAGCGACCCTCTTCTTCCTCTGCAACTCCGGATCACTGAAACTCCAGCTCTTCGACACCGACCCATTTGTGGACTTTCCCTTCTTGAACTTGGCATCATTTCCCACCTGGGTTTGGTTTGTTTGCGCCGAGGTTGCGTATGAAGCACTGTAGCACCTGAGATCTTGCATGCTGTTGAACCCAGATGTAGTGGGTCCCACCGCACCACCACCACCACGGTAGCTCTCCATCTGCATCCTTCCATCTGCAACCGATTTGGATCTGAAATCTTCCATGATTTTGGTTTCCCCGATGGATCTGTTTTTCTTCAATCTCTGAAAAGCTTTTAAAAACTATTGTCTTCAGGGAAGGGAATGGAAGTAGGAGGCGCTGACTACAATTCTGTCAGCGTAGGTGGTGATGATAGCAATGAAAGAAAGACAGAAAAGATTGAAAGTGAAAGGCTTTATTTATTTATTTGGGATTGCTGCCAGGAACACCCTCGCTTGAAAGGGCCAGTGAGATTTAACCACGTAATACGTGTCACATGATAAGCACGTGATCAAACAAAAAGGTCTAATGGATGTATTTAACCATACATTGAAAGACCCACCTTTATTTTTCGAACTAATGCTATACATCTTGAGTTGTATTCGAGTGGTGTTAAATCAATTCCAGATCGGGTAATGTTATAAACTATAATTTTTATTATTTTAAATAAGATGTAACATATTTATTATTATTGGATGATAAAAATATATATAATAAATGATCATTCAGTAATGATAAATGTGTCATATTTTATTTAATAAGATGAAAATTAAATGATAGTATAATATATAAAATTTTCTTTTCAGATCATATACATGTGAACTATGACCTAAAATTTATGGTTAGATTGAATCTGTTACTCGGAATATTAACTTTGTATTAAACTTTAAAGTCGTGTCAAAACTAATAAATCCTGATTTAAAAGTATTGTATAGGCTGATAATTAAATTATTATATGTTAAAAAAAATAAGAAAAGAAAAAAGAAAATATAAGTGTAATATAATTTGGTTAAAGTGAAAGCTTTATGGTATTAAAACAAAGTTGATTAGAAGTCAAAAGTTGGAGGCTACTTCCGAAAGCATCGTCAACTTTGAAAAAAGATGGGAACAGGCAGACAGTAAATAAGGCACTCAAGGTATGGGAAAAAGGAGGTTTGAGTGGGAAAGTCGTGAAAAAGAAATCAAACAAGTAGTAGTAATAGTCAACAGATTGCGATTCTCCATCCAATACTTAATTCAAACTTCAATTTGTATTTTTATTTATTTATTTATTTTTACCTCAAATACTCGGAAATAACTTCAATCTCATGTGTTCTGCTAAAGATTTTTGTGTTTTTATTTTTTATTTTTTACATCATATTTTGATCTCAAAATGTCCATTATTCCATTCTATGTTGGAAGAAAAAAAAAAAGTGGTGGAATTAAGTTATTTCTGTTATGAAACTAATGAAAAGATAGAGAGCAAAAGAGAGAGATGTTTAGAGAACTTTGTTTTCTCTTATTTCTTGGGGTCTTACACAAATGAGGACTCCCTCTATTTATAGGGATTTCTTGGTACAAAGGATGGTTAGGATTGTTACACTTGTCATCAATCTAATGGTAAAGAGTACAAAGGAGGTTAGGTGTACCTAAAATCACTATTGGGGGTTAGGTGTACCTAAGATTACTATTGGGGGCTAAATGTGGTCATACAATACAATTTGAACTTGGTTTCTAACAATTTCCAGCCGAGATAATTGAATAAAACCATATTTCCATTGATGACAGTTATGACTCAAGACTTGAATTCTAGATTCTTGACTAGGTATTGGAGTGAACAGCTAAGCAAGGTTTGGGACTAGAGGGAGAAAACAATATAATATGAATAATAATAATAATAATAATACATTTCCTCCCTATTTACGGTCAAAAGAGCTTAGTTTATCCTTGCCCGGCTATAAGCTTAAAGCTTGAAGAGTAGTAAAGGTGAAACACTCGACTAATGTTAGATACAAACATTGCACATTCTTTTTACATCTGCCCCCTCCTTTAAGATCCAACCATTATGATATTGCCAGGTCCTATTTTTCATCCATCTAATGATCAAATCTTAAATGTTCAAGCAGTTAAACCTAGAATTTCCAATTACCTAGGTTTCATGTTTAGGCATTTCTAAAAGTACAAAAAATAGAGAAGACAGAAGACAAAAACCTTAGACTATCAACATTTTCCAATCTGAATCATTTATATTGTGAACAAATTAAGTCAGTACTACAATTGAATTGTGGCACTAATCATTGCTAGAGCATTGAGCATCAAAATTGCACCTAGACCAATTCAATTTGTAAGGAATTCTTCATTCAGCAGGAAAAAGTACATGGCACATGACCAAATGGCCCCGGCATGGAAGCAGAAATGAATGAATGAAATCAAGTCATGTTACCCTTGGGAAAACAATGGAAGCACCATATCTACAGCAACTATACTTCCAGAGTGAAAGGGTTTGTTGATAGTTTATTCAGTCTGCCCTTTTCGGTTCATCAAGTCGTGGTAGTATAGAAGCACACACATGGGTTGACCCAGAATACAGAAAATGAACCAGAAGATCATATTTCCCACCTGGTATACAAGATCATATTAATATAGTACACCAATTTGAATGGCATAAGAAATTCAGTGATGCATAAGGTTGAATTAAATTATTATGCGTGAAAACTGATACGTACCATGGAGTTTCTGAACTTGTTTTGCAGGTAATTTGTGATCATAACCAAGGGGACCTATTGAGAAGGAACGATAATTATCATTAACCTCATGTCCAGATATAATCTTTGCTGTAATAAAGAGCACATGCCTAACTATGAAAACTGCAATCAATATTCTTCATTTTTCGGGTGTAGGATAATTCTGTGGAAAAAGGTCATAAAAATTTCACCTGAAACATAATGCCAATAAAAGCCCACAACTTGAACATATGGCATGGAACAGCAATGCACAACTGCAGAGGAATAAAACAAACTTAAGTTCCAACATAAGTAGATATGCTTTTTTTTTTTTTTTTTTTAAATTATAAGTAACATAAGTAGACATGCTTGAAGCACTACATCTATGAAACAACAAATCATTTAAGGATTTAGATTGAGGCAGATATATAAGCATAACTTCTCTCTTTTATAGGTATAAACGGGGTTTACTCTGCAGGAGTGGGTCCAAAAGGCCCTGCCTTGGGGAGGTTCCCCAACATAAAATAAAAAATAAAAATAAAAAGTAAATTTTGATTACTTTTTCTATAAAAGGCTTCTTTGACCATAAAGAGAGAGCATGAGCGTATATAGATCGGCAAAGCCAACATGGAAAGTCACATTCAAATGACTTTGAAGTTGTGGTTTTGTGGTGATCACCCTGAGCCCTGAGGTATGTTCTAGCTCCAACATTTTGGCTACTGCAATTTCTATATGTGAACGGTCATATTGTGACAATGAAACATCATTCCATCATTCTCTCTCATTCCCACTATTTTTAATGTTGATCTATTCCTTTCTCAAAACATGTTTTTTTTTTTTATAAATACACCAATATAAATCTGACACACCAAACAAGAAATATAGGATAAATGCTCCCTTGAAGATTGTGGTCTATGTCAGGATCAGTATTAATACCAAATGCTTGCTATTGGACACACAGCAAAATTTCTGAATATAGATTTACTGGATGAAAGCAGCTCTCTTGGTTTGGCATGCAAGAGCCTATTATGGTTTTTGATGCGTTTATGGTATGACCTACGTCAAATTTATGCGAAGCCAATGAGTCACAATATCATGTACAGCTCCAACCTTCCCCTCCCTCTTCCTTTTTTCATGAATAAAAAACTCCAGAAAACATAAATTTACACCGAAGACAAAGGTGTGCATGTACTTTAAGGAAAAGTTTGTTCTTACAATGCCCAAAAAATATAAATATCAAAGACAGGAGCAAAACCCTAATTATCCCTTGAATATACTAGCCGACAACTGTGGTAAATTGTAATATATAAAGAATAAAGAACATATTCCAATCAGCTTCTACTACCACAAGGGGCTGAAAGATAGAATTGTCATTGGAAACACAAACTAGGAACAAAAGGAAAACAAAAGGCAACGTTACCTCATGGAATACAGCAGACACAAGGAAGGCAATTAGACTGGCCGCTCCCTGAATTACAAATAACATAAGAGAACAAGATTATTGAGTCATTAAAGGTGGGACCGAACCAACTAAATTAATCTGAAGAATGTTATTAAAGCCTTGGCTATAAACAATATTGCCAATGAAGCCAATGATTTTCATAATTTCATTCCAAGGTCACTATCTCTATTGAAGTTGAGAAGAACTGAGGCCGGAATATAAACATTCTTAATTCTTTTTAAGCATTAACAAATCTGTATAATTATAATTTAATTATGTGAATATAAAGAGATACTATTGTTTTTCTTTTTTTGATGAGGAATCCCAGAGACCGTGCAAATGCAACATGCCTTTGACCAGGTTAAACCCTGGACCCATGTAATGCGTACTCATCGCTTGACTAAGGTAAATCATTGGCTTTTCACCAGACGTGACCCCTAGAAATTGTTTGCACCCAGGGTTTGAATCTTAGACTTGGGGGAGCATACCACTAGGACTTAGGCCCTTTACAATTGAGCCAACCCCTGTGGGTTATTAGGAGATATTAATGTTAAAAGAAATAAGATCAACAATGAAGGCTAATTCACATTAAAGGATGTATCTATAGACTTCCTTAAAAGAAATAACTAGAAAAATGTGGGGGAGCAGATAATTTGATCAAGCACATTTGATGGAATGCCATTGTGGTAACTAGAAGTGAAACTGTGCATCTCCTTAGCATGGGCACATAACAGAGCTACTATCATATATTTCCTTAAACAACTCTTGTAGAATATAATGCGAGAGAAAAATTTACAAGGATGACATACGTTAAACCCAACAAGGTGACAAAAAAGATGCATTAATCTACCACTGCTTACAATCTTTGGTGAGATTGGTATTACCTTCGATATCCCATTCCGTAGGCATGGAAAATATATATGGCGAACCATCCATTTATGAACAGGCTGAAATGAAAACAAACATGATCAGTACTAAAGTTCCTTTTCTTTAGCGTGCTTGTACATTAGGAAGCCAGTCTCATAACCTCAGTCAAAGAATAATGAAACATACAAAACCACTTGCAAATAGTTCCTCCCATGAATGTACTAAACTTATGTTTCACCATTTTTACATCATCCAAACGCTACAATCTTTTTGTCTATCATAAAATACATAGCATGAACTCAAGTATTAGTTCCGTTTCTTTCCTTAAAGTCAATACCATACCACCCTAAATATGAAGTCAAAACAAGAGCATCATGACTTGGTATAAAACTCAAGATCTAAACCCTGTAGAATAGAAAGAAGAGCCCAATAAAGAAAAACATTATAACCTACCTAAGAAACTAATCGCACAAAATCTAAATTTTGAGAAAAGAAACTTACCATATTCCACATTCTCCAATACTGATGACAGCCACAGAACCCCAAGATTTATGCAACAAACACAATGCTGTCAGCATAGCATGGTGAAAAAATGACCCAAGGGCTACATATTGCAAGATATAAGACCTACCTCTTCAACTGTTTTAGCATTCCACCAATCTTTGTAAAACTCACGATCACCAAATCGAAGAAGTTCAGCCAGTATATTTAACCTAAAAAATTCAGCCCTCGCTTAAGCATTTGATTATCTCAAAATAACATGATTCTCAGAAGTAAAAAGCTTCTAATGTGTAAATCTTGTCTTGATTTTGAAATAAGGCATATAAAAGGGGGAGTGAGAGAAGACATATTTCCTCCAAAAAAGCAAATTCTAAAAAAAAAAAAAGTAATTTCTATGCAAAAAGAGCTGAAAGTCCAGTATTCTCCAATTAATTAGAATGGTTGCAGACTGGCCCATGAATTACAGAAACTCAATCAATTATATACATACTGCTACAGCAAGAAGCCTAACAAGTTGATGAGCAAATTTTCCGCAAAAATATAAAAACAAAATAAAAAGGAGAGAAATTATCCAGAGAGATTTTATACAATAACTAAGTCTTTATCACATAGCTAAACCAAAAGGTCAAGTGAAAATATTCATAATTACTGGAAAAAGCTTTTAAAAGATCATAAGAAATATATGCCTTTGGAAAAAAGGAGAATAGACACACCAGAGGTGAAAGAAGCAGTAAAACATGCAAAGCCACACGTATAAATTTGGCACTGACAGCTTCAAAACCCTCTCTATGGCATATAAAAGGTTCCCTTTTAAGGGGTGCTGTGAATTCTTGACAATAGGATTTATATACTGCAGCATTATACCAAAAAATTCAAGTCAGAACATCTCCACGGTATGTTCTAATGAACAAGGAAATCTAGCTTTTCAATTAAAAACAGCAACTTACTTGTTCTATTATGAATCCCATGACTCCTGTAAAAATTATCAACTTCAAAAGTTGACGAACCACCCAACCCTTTCGAATGGCTGGCGTACGAGGATAGCATGGCTACAATGACAATACATCAATATGAAGGTCAAAGAACACCAATTCAAATTCATGAGAACTTCTAACACTCAGAAAACAAAGACATACCTTAGAACTAGAGAATTTCGTACAATTGCAAATATAGAAACAAATTTTATGGAGAAATCCCTTGACTATACCCAATTATAGAAGGTGAAATACTGTGAACATTTGCTAGCCTAGAACTCTACGCTAAACCTGAGAATTGACCCAAACCAACGCACAAACTTGATTGATGGTCGGTCTAGGTTAAAAAATTTGATAACCAATTTCAAAATGATTTATATTTCAGTCAAAGTGTCTAGTTAACCAAACCCCAGATACCTTACATAACCTCCCTCAAAAATGTCCATATAACAACTAAAATTTAATTGGATTCTTTCTAATGATTTGATCATTTGACTGTCTGATTTCAGAAAGGTCAAATTTCACAATAAAATACTTGAGTTGTAGGGTCTGTCACATAGATGATCACTTAAATAGAATCCTAACCATTATATGTAAAGAAGGGAATCAAATAAGATGTGCCATCAATACTGCACATAAATTTACTGAAGTCAAGATCTGCACACAAACGCAGCCCTTTCAGCTCACAAACATGCGAAAGTGTGATTTCAAGAAGACACCGTGAAATGAAGCAGTGAACACCAAAAGTGTGTCAAACCACAACCAGTAAGCATTTAAAAATAAAAATAAAAAATCCCATGTGTGGCAGCATCTTAAGATTTGCAGAATGTCAAACAGATCAAACAATGCGTTATACCCAGATGCTCAAAGACATCCATAGATTCCATACCCATACAACTTGTATGAGAATTTGAATACCAAAAAGAAAATGACTTGTACTGATAACGCATACTGAGAAAGTTAGAAGGAAAGTATATATCATGAAAGAGAGGTGCTAAAATGGATCAATCTGAGCATTGGTATACCATGATGAATGCAACAGAAATCATTGAGTGCAATTACCTGGTAACATAAGGTTGGGGCAACCATGAAGTAAGTTAAACTCTTAAAGCTAACATTGTGAGGATAATCTGGATTCGGAGAATTGGGCAGGACATCCTCCTAAAATCAAAACAGGATTCAGTGAATAAAAGAAAATAGACATTCATACGTCACCCATCACAAAGATTTCACAGAGATTAAACATCCATTGCAGAAAAAAAGGAAGGGAGAAAGGAACATCAACTTGATTTTTATTCTAATGAAGAACACTCATAATGCATTTGACACAGTTGCGATGACGTATTTATAAAGAGTTGCTTGCATTTTCATTTCATGAACTACCACCCCATTCTCACTTGCACTTATAAAACTTGAATCCTAAAGTTATCCCTAAAAAATCACCTTTAACTTCAATTGAAGTATTTTATAAATATTTCTATAAAAAGAGTTTAAAATTAATGTTAAGGGTATTTTTGTCTTCTTACAGATATTTATATTTTAGTCATTTAATACACATTTCCATCCACATCAATGATGGTTCTTTTAACAAATGGGATATATATAGTGAGAATGGAGTGGACTGGTTTTTTGTTCTAATGAAACACACTCATAATGTGCTTCTGAGTCTTTATCAAGTGTGACGAGTTAATAAATTGTTACTCACATTTTCCCCTCATGAACTACTATCCCATTCTCACATTAACTTAGAAACTTCGACACGGAAAAATTCAAACCCTAAAACTACCCTTTAAAAATTACCGTTAACTTTAACGGTGATTTAATGTTAAAAGACTTGGGGCCCATTTGGATACTTAGAATATCTCAACAAATATGTGAGTAGTGAAATAGTTGGAGTTAAGATGATGTTTTATTGGGGTTTTGGGAAAGGAGAGTGAAAAAGTTGAATAAAAATATTATAAAGCTAAAAAATTGTTTGAATATTATTTTTTAATAATATTTTGGTTTTGAAATTTGTACAAGTAGTATTGTTTTTTGTGTTGTGTTTGAGAGTTTGGGAAAGTTGTTATGATTAGGTAAAAATTAGATGAAAAAATTGAAAATTTGAAATTGAAAAGTATTTTATGTTTTAAGTGAGCTTAGGAAGGAAATATCAGAGAAAATTTGAGAATACTTGAGATATGTTGTGTTGCCAAATGGGGCCTCAGTTTTAATGTTAAGGCTATTTTTTTTAATATATATTTCCATTCATATTAATGATTTTTTTAACGAGTGGGATAATTTAAGCGAGAAAAAAGTGGTAGTTCAAGAGAGGAAAATGTCATTAGCCTGTTATTAAAATAAAGGAACCAGTGATTGCTGTGGTGACACTCACATAGCTTCTGACCAACTTTTCTCGATTACCCAATTACAAAAAACATATATATAGCATGAAATTTCCTTCACATCAAGTTTCAGGAAGAAACCTAATGAATTTCATTTATGCATAAAGATTAACATGATTTTTGTCTCCTTTGTTCAATCGAATATTTTTCTAGTAGGAAGCTTCTATAAGCATTTCAAGGGAATATCCTTTACCTTTTCAATTGATTTGGTAAGTGCTCTCATATCATAGTTTGTGTGCGCGTAAGATACCAATTTTAGCCATACAATGCAAGCAAAGAGCATCAACACAACGCCAAATAAAACAGCCGAGTCACACCTGCACGGTTTAAAGTCATAAATGAATATAAACTTCAACATGTATCCTTGTCAATGAAGTAACCAAGGAGAATATTTTACATGCACAATTTCTTGAATAAAGAAAATAAAAGATACTCTGTGCACTCCCAAGTGTCACCCCTGTGGTAATGTCTGATGGTGCAGTGTCAGAAGGGGTAGTCTGGATGCTACATAACAACTGGGGATGACAATTTGGAGGTACAAAGTGTGTTTTTTCTAAACATTAATTCTAAATAGAAAAAAGTTGAGCATCCATGTATAAAAACATGGGTATTATTCTTCAGCATTGTTCAAACGGATAAACAGTCATACTTTCCAAAAGGGTATTACAAGACTAATAAGTAAATACCAAAGTCTAAATGAAATATCAGATAACATGAAACATGAAAGCGAGAAAAAACATACCTCAGTATAACAAAAACTGGGTAACAAATTGAAGCTGTGATAATGATTAAATGCAGTAAAACGACAACCTGCAATTATGAAATAAAAGTCAACTTTTGAGGATACCAGTAGTTCAACTTGTTATTCTCTTGGAAGGATTTCAAATACCAACTCTGCAACTTGCACTATATGAGATTCAACCCCAACTATCGAAATGCCAAAAAGATCTCAAGGCCACAATTAATTTTCATTGTAGAGTAAGAAAGACTGTTGATTTTCAGCTCTGAAACTTGAATAACTTACAGGTTCAGAGATATACTTCTGTTGCACTAATCTTTCCACTATAAAGGCAGCAAGTGGGAATATCGGGAGGGTAAGACTGCAATAGAAGCATAATGAAAGATGCATTCTGGGTCAGATGCTCATTGGACCAGATCAAACCCAAAAAAATGTGCAATAATTAATCCAATATCAGAGTAGGAATGAAACAAAGGTAAAGGAATCATTACCAACACATAAGAAGGGGCCAATCTCTCAATGATCTCGAACTAAACCAAAAGCCAGTCCTAATTAACCAACCGTACTGCAAAGACAGTAAAAAGTAGCCATCAAGATTATGGGCCCTAAAACAGCATCGCCCCCCGCCCCCCAAAAAAAAACTAAAAACAATAATTAAAAAAAAAAAAAAAAAACTGTGTATGATTAAGAAGGTGAATACAGGGACATGCTCATGCACAAGTTTCGATGTAACCACCATTCAGTTAAGGTTTCCTAAATTCGGAGGAACACAAACCTTCATAAGATTCTCAATGATTAGTCGGCTGTTTACAGCAACAAGTACTACTATACAGAGATTAAAGAGCCCCGCGTGACTCTGCATGAAAATTAAAACAATAGAATTAGCATTGCATTACAAAGTTTTAATACGACATGATCTAAACAGAACTTATTTTTAACAGCTCCTTCAGAAACGGCATCTCACTCAGTTTACATCCGTGAGCTAATTTTGTATCGATCTAAACATTGCCTAACGTAACTCCACCACATGAAAATCAAACCACCGCAGAATAGAAGTTAAATAGGCAGTATCAGTTAAAATAAATCAATTACCCAGTAAAAGAGCGATTTACATTCACACCGTTCAATTACCTAAAAACATGGACCAAATTCGATGAAAGAAAACTCAGCTGTCTATTCCAAACACAACTCTGGTCATATAATACTTTACTCGCCTCAAGAGTTGAAAAGGAAAAAATTACTGACTTTAACCCAGGCAGCCTAATCTCTGATCAACAATATATGCTTTTTAAGTAAAAAGCGGATAAAGCAGCTGGACCTTACCTGTCTGAAGATTAAGTCGGAGCTAAGAGGGCTCTCCTTTATTCTCCTATGAGCAGGAGCAGATGGCCGATACGAGAGTTTCGCCGCATTGAAATCAGTTCCCCGATCCTGACCGTTCGCAATCTTCTCACCTCCGTCGTTTACAGTAGTCGTACGATTTTCCGACTCAATTGCAGCTCCAGTGTGATTCCTGTCGTCCTCGCAGCTCTTCCCTAATAACGAATCTTCGCTGCCGGAGTATGTGACGGATTCTCTAGCCGAGTCATCGGACTCGGAATCCTTAATCTTGGAAGTACAATCGGAGACTTCTCTGGTAACGGCGGCGGCAGGCCGTTTCCGAAGATCAGAGCCGGTGTGAGGGAGAGTGGTGGTGGTAGCGGCTGTGGTGTCCTTGCTTTCAAGCATATCCGAAATCGCCATTGCAACAGCCGTATGGCGTCGTATAACACCGTATTCGTTGCAGAGAGTAGAAATCACGATTAACAATTGCAGAGATGGAATTTTCGGAGACAGAGACAGAAAGAGAGAGGAGATGAAAGAGAAGCGAATACAGGGGAATCGCGAGAGAGAAGTGGGAAATTGGAATGGGATATGTGGTGGAGTCGAGGCCCTTGCCCTTTTTTTTCTTAATTAAATAAATAAATAATGAAAAACAGAAGGAGAGCTGGCGATGATGATGTAGGAGACAGGAAACTGCGGTGGGGGTGCGTAGTGACAAAAGCTGCTACTGCTTGCTTGGCCCACATATGTCAAAGCCGCACCCCCCCCCCCCCCCNCCCCCCCCCCCCCCCCCCCCCCGCCCTTTTCAGGTCGGCGTACTTGCTAATCATATTTCCCAATCAATACCGAATTCCCCCCCTTTGATAACAATGATCACCTACTATTTTATTTCAGAAATATTTGGGACCCGAATTTGGGTCTCAAAAAGTGTCTCAATTTTATTTATTTTTACTTAATAATTAAAAAATATTTTTAATAATATTATGAATTTTTTTATTTTTAAAAAAAATATTTAAAAATTTTAAAAAATAAATAATTAAAAAAAATTTAACTTATTTAGTAAGTTTTCGAGCTACATCCTTCGATAAATGTAGTACCACTTATTTTATTTTTATAATATTTTATATAATTATATTTTAAATTAAAAATATTTTTATAAACTGGTTTAAGTTATTACATGATTATAAAAAAGAAAGAAAAATATATTCATCATCTATTTTTTTTTATCATTCTCTTATCATTTTATTATATGGTGATGAGAGACTATTTATTATATTTCACTTATAAAATTACTCGTTTATTTATTTATTTAATAAATCTGAATACAAAATATTTAGTGCTAACTTTTTTGTTTTCCTATAATGATAGAGACCATCGAAAACGTTAATATACAAATAAATAGATAATTAATCCCTTTTTTGTATTGATTTATAAGTCATAGAATTAATAACGGCGTGTTTATGGAGAATAACACATGATGATAATTCCTTTTTAGCGGTAAGGTAAGCCTCACTTAAAAGCGAAGGCATAAGGTGTTCTAGAAGAAGTAGGGAGAAAGAGAAGTGGTCAAAGATTGAGCATAAATGAATGAAATTTGGGATTTAGTACTAGTAAACAGCATTATTCAATGAATTTATGAATCCGTTTTCATCACACGCTTTACCGAAACAATGACTCATTCACTAAGAGGTCAATACGCATTTTTTCCCCCCAATTGGGATGCTTAACTTAAAAGATATTGCGTGACGTCAACGTTAATAAGTACTCTGGTACAGAATTTTTTTTTTTTTTTTTTTTTCGTGAGAAATGCTTGGAACGGGGAACCGATATTGGGCCTAACATTTCTCATCATTTTTTTTTTTTTAAATCTAACGATTAAGTAAGTATTCTTTTATTAATATTATGATTTTTTTAAATATTTTAAAAATACATAAAAAGGAAAAAAAATTTACACTTGTCGAAACTTAAATTTAAATTAATACTATTTTTATTAAAATTTACGTTTTAACTAATGTATTACATTAGATTAATACACAATTATGCTTATAACTAGATTTTTCTTTATTATTATTTTTGATTGGTCACATATAATGATGTAATATGTAATGTATATATATATATTTATAGTGTTAATCTGTGGAGAATATCAAAATTAATTAAAAAAATTAATATCATTCACTCACAATTAGGTACTTCCTATCCATCTCCGGTTAATCGACCAGCAAATATAATGATGGGTGGATCTGAAAATTAAAATGAAAATAACCTAATCCACTTTACTACTGAAACTTGACACAATATATGTAATTAAATTTAAAATTTTATTTTTGTAAGATATATACAGCACTTCTCAATTCAGAAAGAGGAAAGAAAATAAAATTATAATAGAAACAATGCAAAATGACTGAAAAAAAAAAGTATAACAGTGGTTTAGGTCAAGGAGATCAGACCAGACCAGACCAGAACCACATCAACATGACGGGGTAGAGCTGAAAGACACAGAAATAACCCTCAGAAAGCTTTAATGACAAAATTGAACTTGCTTTATAATAAAAACACATACAGCCATCAATGCCAAATCAAGCAATGATGGATTCTACCATATGCAAGTACCACTTAGAGAACAGTCACAAAACTCAAACTCTGGAAATAAAGACACCATACCCTATAAGACATGACACTGGAAAGGAAAGAAAAGGAAAGGAAAAGAAAATAAAAGAAACACATCAACAACGGTAACCAAAGAGAGAATCCGATTCTCAACTAAATTGGCAAAATCTCATTAGAGAAGATCGGCGACATTTGATGGCAGCTCCTCAACTACGACATTATAAAACTTCTGGATGTCAAACAGCATCCTTTCGTCATCCTTCGTTACGAAGTTGATGGCAACACCCTTCCTCCCAAACCGTCCACTACGTCCGATACGATGGAGATAGTTCTCTGGCTGTGTAGGGAGATCATAATTTATTACAAGGGAGACTTGCTGGACATCAATACCACGTGCCAAAAGATCAGTGGTTATAAGAACACGAGATGATCCAGAACGAAATTCACGCATGATAATGTCTCTCGTGTTCTGGTCCATATCTCCGTGGGTGGCAGAGACCGTGTGGTCACGGCTCCGCATCTTGTCAGTTAGCCAATCAACCTTGCGCCTGGTGTTCACAAAAATGACACTCTGGGTGATGGCCAGAGTTTCATAAAGGTCGCAGAGGGTCTCAAGTTTCCATTCCTCTTTATCAACATTGACATAAAACTGCTTTATACCCTCCAGGGTAAGCTCATCACGCTTCACAAGAATTCTTACAGGTTTGTTCATGAACTTCCTTGTAATCTCAAGCGCCTCAGGTGGCATTGTGGCGGAGAATACCCCAACCTGAATCTTTGATGGCAGAAGCTGGAAAATGTCATAGATCTGATAACAAGAACAATCCATTTTAGAACTAATAACATCAAAGAAGTTTTCAAAAGGATAAAGTCTTAGTAAAAGATATAGCCATACCCTCCGGTATATACTTATTTATGAAATTAAATTGATTATTTAAATGGGTTATATGCCTTGGTTGATAAAAATCAACAGGCAAAAAAGAATTTCATAATTAAAAAAAAAAAACATATTTTGGATCATAAAGAGCATTGAGTGATAAAGGACCTGATCCTTGAATCCTCGGGAAAGCATTTCATCTGCCTCATCCAATACAAACATCTTTATGTAATCAGGACGAAGTGACTGTCTTCGCAGCATATCAAATACACGTCCAGGAGTTCCAACAACAACATGAACCCCACTGGACAGAATGCGCTGGTCTTCACGAACACTTGTTCCACCAACACAAGCATGTACCCTCACACCAAGATAATCTCCAAGTGCCCGCATAACCTTCTCAATCTGTTGGGCAAGTTCTCTAGTTGGAGCCAGAACCAAAGCCTGGCACTCCATCATGCTATAATCGAGTTGTTGCAGAATACCAGAGCAGAAAGTTGCAGTCTTCCCAGTTCCAGATTGAGCCTGTTGAATAACATCTAGACCCTTGCAGAAGGGAACGATTCCCCTTTGCTGAATAGCTGAGGGTTTTTCGAAACCTAGACAAGGAAATATCCAACTTAATCATTTAACCACGTACTTGCAAGTGCAAAAAAACAAAAGGCAAGATAGGTTAAAAAGACACATAGAATACTACCTTTCAAAAGAAAAAGATGCATACAAACCTTTAGAAGCACATATTCAAGAAAACTTTCATATTCTCTCACCATTCACAAGTACTCATACAGACCAACAACAGAACCACATCGGCTCTTGAATCATTGCAGTGGAGATAGAGAAGAGGAATTCAAATTGATAAGTAATATAAGATGACAAAATTCAACTGGCAAGACCAATATTATCAACAGCTATCAAAGAAAAGCTCAATGATAAATTATCACATAACTTAAATACGAGCAGAAAAAAACTATGAAAGCATGATGAGATCTACCATAAGCATAAATGCCCCTCAGAAGATTCTCTTGCAGTCCCATAGCATCAAAACTTTCGAAGACCTCATCATAGGATGTAAAGAAATCCTGTCCATCAGCTGATAGTCTGCAGACATCAATAAATCAAACAAAACAGAAGAAATTAGATCTAATTGCAATCCTGCATGATAAAGTTGAAGGGAAAATATACACATGAAAAAAAAAAAAAAAAAAAAATTGGGAGGGAAATATATACACTTCCTCTTATAAACCACCATTTTTTTTTTATCGGTACTCCTATAAACCAACATGTAATTTTGAAGAATCATAGGAGATGGGAGAAATTCTTACAACTCATTCATTTTGGTATCGAACTGACGAGCATCAAATTGCGACCCCTCTGGTGCCAAGCCTGCCATGACTGCAGAAGGTACAACAATAGTCCAAAGAAAAACATCACCACCAACCCATATATCTATATGTAAGCATTCAAATTAGAGGTATTAAATCTGCATATTTGGGTGTGCTCACATGAGAGGGAGACAGACAGACAGAGCCCAGTGACTTGAAACTTTGTAAGTGTGGCATTTATTACTAAATCATATACATCACAATCCAAAAACAGCTAACAAAGTAATTCAGCAATGCCTAAAATTTCAGGTTTCTAGTGTTCACCAAATTACTTTCTTTGTATTTTTTTCTTTGCCCTTTCTCACAAACATGATAAACCAAAACTGTGAATAGAAAAATTCATCTGCATGATATCAATCCACCTAAAGACTCGTGAGAATATTCCTTTCAGCACTTCACATTAGAATAGTCATTTATGACTAAAGTTATAAAAAACGTGTCCTAACACCATAATAAAAAGTAAAAAATAGCATAGGATTAACAGCATTAGCTTATTAAACAGTCAAATAAGAGCCATAGTGGAACAAATTAATTTTCTAAGAGTTAATGCAATGAAGTTCCTGCTCTGTTTGGTTGCATAATATATATAAAAAGTAATATACTTGATTTACTATTATTTATATATACAGATTAGGATACCTTGGATTCAAAGGTCTTCAACAAAATAATCTAAACAAACAAATTAGTTTAATAAAAGATATTCCCATCGAAAATTTTTAGGTAACATACCAGAAGAAAAATTCTATTTTTACAAATAAAGAAAACAAAATTTTCTTTTTATTCTCTTCAACTTTCTCGGCAGCCAAACAGGACATCAAAACCAAAACTATTACGACTAGAGTCTCAAGATTAAAAGACTAGCCATAACTCAATGAATTAATTTTCTTACAGAAAGAAAAACTTTCGTACGGTTTAGGGGCTTCTAAAATTCATCAAATCCAGATAAAAAAAACCACATGCAGATTCCAGAAACATGTACAGATCGAATAACCAAAACCGAAATATGTATCACAGATGATAGATCGAATAAGCAAAAACATATTTTACCAAAAAATATCCAGGAAAGACATGGTTGTCAGATAATTTTGAGATTCATATAAAAAACCAGTCTGATAAAGAAGAAAAGCAGGAGAGAGAGAGAGAGAGAGAGAGAGAGAGAGACCTGTTGATCTGTAAAAAGCGAAAGTCGAAGAGAGATTTGTTTTGCGAAGGAATTAGGGTTTCCCAAACTCCTCGGATCTACGCCGCGGAGTCGAGGAACAACAGCGATAAAAATGAATTCTTTAGAAAGTGAAGAGAGAAAGCGAAAGCGAGAGCAAGAGTGAGTGTTGGGGGAGATTAATACAAGAGTGACTACACTTGGAATTGGAAGCTTATTTGTTATTTCTGTTTCCGGATTTGCCCCTGGTTTGGTTTGTAACTTTGTACGGAATGCAGGTTGGAGATCATATGGACTCAAGCCCAACTCGTGTGAGAACATGTACGGATACTAGGCCCATTAGTGCAAATTGGAACAAGTCAAAGCCCAGACCTGATTGTATCATGTTGGAAAAATATAAATAATGTTTCTTTTTTTTCTTTTTTTCTTTTTTTTATATGGGAAGATTTAGATGGTGCATCCAGACTATGAATTGAAATAAAATTTAAATAAAATATGTTAAAATATTATTTTTTAATATTATTTTAATTTTGATATTTAAAATAGTTAAATTATTTATTATATTTTTGTTTATGAATTTTAAAAAATTATAATAATTCGATGAGATGAGATGAATTAAATTCTAAATCCAAATAAGGTCCAATTTTCTTTTAATAATAATTCAAACACTTGCTATCCTGATGACGAGTGCCATTAATATACTAAAAAATATATATATATCATCATAATTTGAGTTGTTCTAGAACACTTATAAAAAAAATTTATAAACGTGTATATTTTTTTCATGCTAACTAATGTGGTAGACTTTCACATTAATAATATTTTTAACATGCCAATAAGCATATATTGATAACTTTTACCAGTTATTAGTCATACATAATCATATCGATTATTATGAGATCCTGCACAATTATATAAAGAAAAAACTCAAAACATTTTGTTTAAAGAAATGTTTTGCCCACAGAGAGATCCCACAAAGCAAACCTATAAACTAATGTAATTTCATATGATACGATAAATTGTAAATCTACCTTTATTATAAAATAAATCTAACATATCATATAAAATTACGTCAATTTATATGTTTACTTTTATAAAATCTCTTTATGACTATATCACTTCTATATTTTTTTTACTTTTACACTAAAAGTAGTTTTTCGTATGCTAATAAACAAACTTATAAATAATTTTTATTTTGTACGACTTACCAAAGTAATTAGTAGTTAGTACTCTCTAATGATTAAATTGTTCAATAATTTTGTTGGGCTTGAACAACGGTCAAATGTGAAGCCCAGCTCTGACTTGCCAAATCTTCTATCATTTATAAAAGAAAAATTTTATTCATTATCCCTATACTACAAACCACAACATCTACAAGACCTAGAATACCTAGAATTTTCAAAGATATAAAATTGCATATTTCGAAAATGTTCAAAATCAAGCTCATACCAGTTTCACCAATTCATGTGCCGCTATAACAGCATACACTCGGGTAAGACAGACCAGACGTATCACATTTTTATGGCAGAATTGAACCCATATCCTCACAAAAACTTATAGTAGTGTAACATAGATGCTTGCTGACCTATAAATCCTAAGATTTTCAAGCATGCAATTTGAACTGAGTCAGATCAATAAGCTCTTTTTATACACATTTGCAGCGAAATGTGCAAAGGTGGCTTCCAAACTCTGAGATAGCATCTACAAGACCTCCATAACCTCCAACTGCTGTAACCTGTAGCCAGTGGGTTTGACATCACGAGAATTAGGTTGAGCATTAACGTATAAGGAGTCATACATATTCTGATATAAGCATAGTTTTTTCTCTTGAGTTGACCAAACATTAACAAGTGCAAAGAAACATTAAACACTTGTAAACAGGAATTGACCTGAATCCAAAATTCAGAAAACCATTATCATTTTGGTTTGTTTAGTTTCATGTAACCGAGTAGGAAAATGCCACAAAAGGCGAACATTTGCTATTGTGATAGAGCAAAAAATATTAGGAAGGCATGAGATTCAATTCTGAAAACAGCTGAACAACTCTCAACACCAATGTCACATGGTCAAAAGACTCGAGTTAACTAAAACCTATTCCCCACCAATATGATTGGCTACAATGCCAGTTGGCCTAAGTACATCGCAAAAAGACAATGGGATAGTTTTAGTGACATATGGCATGGCCAAACTAAGTATCATTTTGCAAGGACAAAACTCTGGTGGTTTAGATTAAGCTGCATCTTTATCAGGAGCAAGGATATGAGCTGTATCATTTACACCAGAGATAAGTTTTTGACAGGTAATCAGTAAGTTTTATTCATGAGTGAAAAAGGCATAGCCCAAGAACACAAGAAGTAGAAGTATACATGAGAAGTACCTACTTTCTAATGCACAATGCCTATAAAAAGAAGACGAGGGCCAAATTCTATATCACTTGTTAATAATCACCGAAATTAAAGAAGTTCAAAGAAAAGATACCTGTAACCATAAAGGAAGGAAGAAATTAAATCAGAACATACCCCAGATGGATGTATGGAGACAGAAAATGCCGACAGAGGAGCACATTGTATTTGTGAAAGAACATCCCCATTTATGGCAAAACGACTGAGGAGAGGTTCTGCTCCAACAGCTAAAATCTGTGTAATTTCTTCTTAATAAGATCAATCACATCACTAACGGGAGAAATGGAAGAAAAATATCTGAAGGTGAAAATTTAAGTGATAGTTCATTCACAGCATATGTGATGAACGTTAACACATATGGGCAACTAACAGGTTTAGTGCTAAAGCAGCAGCACATTCACAAATCAAATCAATCAGGCCGATTTCATGAGTTTGGCTCATTTAATAAATGAGTCTAGATATTTGTCAAGTTTGATTCATTTATTTATTTTTTTATAAGTAAGATAAAGCAATTGCCACTCAAGATAAAGCAAGTTTGATTCATTTATTAAGCGACCTGAACTCAATTTTCTTTTTAAAAGTACGAACTGAACTCAAATTGAGTTTAAACGAATTGAGCTTGAGTGGCTCATGAATAGCTTTGTTCATTTACAGCCCTAGTAACACCTCAATCAAACAAGAGAACCGGAAATCAACAGATCAACTAAGATAAAGCAATTGCCACTCATTATTATTATTATTATTATTATTATTTTGACAAGCACTCATACATTATCACACAATCAATAATGCATAACAGAAAATTTCTTGCATTTGCCAAATTTCCAGCAATTCACCTTACCTATTTGGGTGGAGAAAATTCATCAACAAGTTTGTGGAAACCACAACACCAGATTAATACCCACCCCAAAAAGAGAAGGGAAAGTTCCTGGCTTTGCAGCTGTTTAGAATAAATTGATTCCCTTATGAAATAGAAATCCTTAACACCTTTACTTAAGCAACTCTATGTTCTAAGACCAATCAATTATAGAAAAATACTAATCAAAGGCTGCTTTGATAAGATAAATAAGAAGACATCTTATTTATCATGGGACCTTAAAATGACATAACAAGTGTGTTCAATTTTAGTCAATTATCACTTTTAGCAGTGAACACCATTTTTTTTATGATGAGAAACCAGGAGATCGTGCGAATGCAACATGTCTTTTACCCAGTTAAACCCCAGATCAGGTAAGCCATCGACTAGAAGTTGTTTGCAGGGCATACCTCCAAGACCATGGCCCTTACCACTTGAGTCAACTCCTAGGGTTTACAACTAATTTTGTATCCCAAAAAAGATCCACTTACTTGATTATCTTCAAACAATACATCCTGCACAGAAGCACGAGTTGAAATCCTTGAAACGCACTCAGAAGCAGGAAGATTCCAAATGGATAAACTCCGACCTCTGCCACAAGCCTATGAAGGTAAAGGGGCTTAGTTAGGTCATAGCATTAGCAAACCATAGTGAGACAATTATTACTTTTTTTCCCCTGGGGAGGGAATTATTCTTGATTCTAAATGATAATCTTTATACCAAATTCATCTTTGTTTCATCAATTTTGCCAATAATTCATGTGCAACCTTATAATATGAGCATGATCAACACATCACACATTATGCAGTTAAAATGAGAATTTCACAAAATTTTACTTTCTTTCATGAAAATTAAATTGCAAGTTGAGTAGGAGAAACAATATAGGCCATAAAATCACACAGTTTCTCACCACCAGATGTCGAGTATCATAAAGTTATATAGATCAACATAATTTATTATATAAACTCATGATGGGCTTCCTTAGACCTGAATGTAAGCTTTAAGGAAGTTGTCAATCGATGATACTATATGAGAAATATTGAGTCATCCTAAAATATGAGTCTTGAATAAAATTAAAAAATCACAGTACTCACAATGATGTGGACATACAAAGAACAAAACAAAAGAAAAGCAGAATGTAATTACATCCTTATCACATAAAATCTTACCAACCAGCTCTCACTTCCATCAAGAGCAATGCAACTAACGCATGAGAAGAAACCTTTCAACTTTGTTTTTTCTGCCGGATCAATTACTTGAATACACTTTCCACTTTTGCAATCTAGGAAACACCACATACAGAAGTAACTAGCATAATCACTTCTAACCACACCAACATCATAATAATAATTAATATTCATAAAAAGAATTGCAGAGATATTACTGAACCTACTAGAAATTTAAAACAACAATCTTGTTCTGAGTAAATTCCGCCTAAGTTTTAAATTAGTGAATATTAATATATTTGGTTTTACCCCAGATTCGTGCAGTCCCATCCTCTGAACCAGTTATAACCTGCAAAACATTAAGAAAATCATGATAAGAACAAATAGTAAAAGAAATCCAGCAGTGCATATATTACTTCAACTGCATTGTGATGCATTAGTGTTGGTTGCGCTGACAATTACTTACAAACTATATGAAGTAGTACCCTCTAATAAATAAGTTAAAAAGGGAACTTAGTAAAAAAATCACTAATTTGTATAGCTTAAACACCAGGGAAACGGTCAGATAGAAATAAAAGAATTATTTGCAGGAATTCACTTTTACTAGACTGAAAAATATGATTGGCACAAAAAATTATGAACAAGGTCACAACTATCTGCCAGGCCAGGATCTGAAAAACCATATGTTCATACAACTATTTTTAACCACAGTTAGAGAACACTTTCTTTGTATCAAGCCTAGTATTATGTCAAACTATCTAGTAAGACACTAAGAATATAATTCCTAGACCATCTTGCGATAAGTGGCTTATGAAAATATGCATTATAGATTTAGGCCAGATATAATTCCAAAAAATTCTTAGATGCTCCATCAACTTTCACTTCTTTAAAGAAAAATCCCAGAGTCCTGCTCCCAGTCTTTCTTGTCCTTTTAAGTTCTTCCAATTGGACTAGTTTGCTCCCTTTTCTGTTTCTTACAGGTGTTGTTTGTTTTCCTAAGAAGTATGATGTTAACCAACAAATACAAGTATTAAAACATTACCAAAGGAGCCTTCATACCAATATCGATAATTGAGGACAAGTTAAATGATCTTCATGAAGAAAAAGAAAGGACTTAACCTGATTGGCAGTGTTTCGGGCTGCTATACAATGCAAGTAATCTGAATGCCCTTTAAAAACTGTTTTGATTTTACCAGTTTCCTGAAAAATACCGATTACAATCATGCAGAAATCAAGAGCAGCTAGGAAAAAAATCAAGAAAACTTAAATCATCTACAAGGGTATAAACTCCTCACATGTTTCTGTGAGGAAAGTCCCTAAGACAAGTAATATATTCACCTTGAACAAATACGTACCACATCCCAGCAATATGCACAAGAATCACCGGAAGCTGAAAAAATAGACCCCCCCTACAGCAGAAGAAACTCCTTCTAAATAGATAGAATATATTGCCAAGAAAATCGTTAAGGGGAAGGTTAATATAACAAAAGAACGAAGAGATAACAGACCTGCATATTAACATCAATGGAATTATTTTCAGGGATTGGAGAAAGAGCACCCCAAGGACCTCTAGGAGACAAAAATAAGACCAGAGACATTCAGGGGTTGAAAAACAAATGAAAGAAGTTGTATGGTAGAATGGAGAGAACTGAAATAGACATATGTATAGATATCTTACTTATGTTGACGATTAGCCAGGTCAAGGACTGGCTTCACTTGATTCCCTGCTGAGAGAGAGAGAGAATAAAATATATTCATAAACTTTATTCATTTTGAGAAGCAAAAGAAACAACAATTAAAAACTATGAAATCATAGAATTTGAAGCAAAAAACAACAGGCATGTCATTTAAAAGGAAGCAGTAAATTAATTTCAACAGAAAGCAGGCATCAGATTAATGCTAATATTGGAAGACAATACAAAAGTTTAAGGTAGTTAACATGAATCATGTTCTAATCCAGTGGACAGCAAAATGCTTACAATATTTGCATATTCTTTTCAATTCTACGGTATCTTCTAAGAAGAAGATGCCAACTTGAAGCAACCTAACAGATTATACTTTTCACAATCCCTTCACATAGATATGGTGAAAGCACAATTAAGTTCCATTTGGGAAGAAAGTTAAAGCCTACCCAGATCACCAAATATGTATGTCCCCTAATTACATTCCTGTCTGAAAAAAAATGCAAAGGCCCTAAAGAAGATAAATGGTTTCAAATACTCTGAATAACCTATAAATGCTTATGAGACTTCTAAAGGGGCTGAAGTTTATGAACTTTTCCGTCATTGAACATCTGAATTTGAACTTACTACCAATTTAGGCCAAGTTCCTTGGTACCCTCAGCTAAGACAAACTGTATAGAAGTCTTTCCATTATACAACACATAAAATAAACGATATATCAATCACTGAAAAGAAACTATTATCAGTCCATTTTTCTGGTGGACCAAGTAAGAACATAAAAATGACAATAGTATTTACACATGCCAAAATGGGTACAATACCAATCTGATGCTTTACATGGTATGCCCTTTTGAAGACCAGAAACAGACTTTCATGTTTAGTACCTTGCAAAGGAATGGGCACATCTGAGTTTGTAAACTCCTTCCACCTCCACCCTCGAATCCGACCATCATCACCACAACTACAAGGAACCACAGACGTAGTCAGAAATTTTTACACCATTTCAATACTTCATTTTCATTTAGATCAACTTCATGCAACAACTAACATGTCTCTGTGTGTATGTTTGTATTTGTGTATTATGCTCTCTACTTGCAAGTTACACGTGTAGGCGTCTTACTGCTGAAGCATAGATTTTCTTTGCAATACACATGTAAAGATACGAACAGAAGAAAGGGAAATGAAGTAATGAGATCGATGAGAAGATAAATAAGCTTTCAGAAACCTATGGGCACTAATAGGATTGGACATCTAAGACTTATGTCTTATATGGATGTTGGGCTAAGCCATCAAGCAAACCCAATGGAGATAGTGTTTGATCTCAAGGCCACCAAGACCTTCCAAATACAAACGAACAAGAGACCTGAATGATGTTCAAACTTAATACAAGCTCAACCAGACAGAGGTTAAACAGTTAAGCTCAATTCAATGAATCAGCCCAATTGATATAGCATGTTCAAAGAATATTGATACGATTTGACCTTTTATTTTATTTTTTTATTTTTGTATATGTATTTCCTGTGCGGGAACATAATTATTAAAAAAAACGAAATATAACACACAAGCATTAAGGAAAAGTCGCAAAATTTTAAGGCAACCGTAAGAACAGCAATGCTAAAAGATTTCTAGTAATAATTAATAGTCTGCCAAAAAGCAGCGCTCTAGGACCCTGTATAGATAGTTACCAAGAAAAATTCAAACGAGTTCACTATGCCACATTGATGCACATTAGCCATTATCTAAATAACGTGGTAGTGCAACGCAGCTTGCGGAAACGCCACATTATTACCATTGTATTTTGGTCATAGCAAGTATCAAATAGGATGATCGCACGAATACCTTAGCAACAAGGTATCTTCACCATGGCCATAGAATTTGATATCATATGCAGGTCCATCATGTCCTTGCAGAAAGAACTGAGGCTCAGCCACTAAGAAGCTACAGAAATTCCAATCACATGTAAGCGGAGATTGAAAACTTTAACCATTTAAGTATGTGTGCCCATGCATACTTACTGTTGCGACCTCGTATTGTTAAAACCATATCGCTGCAACCTCAAAAAATAAAAATAAAAAATATATAAATAACTATATCTCTTGAATTAATTCGATATTAATTTGGTCGAAGTGAAACACAGCGAAAAAACAAAGACTCACGAGTTTGGAAATGCAGGAAGAGATAGAGTAGGAGGCGAGCGAACCGTCACTCGAGGCCACGACAATGGCGTCAGGATTAGGGTTTTGGGAGGGTGCCCAAACAGTCCGGAAAACGGTTCGGGTTCGGATCTCCCTCTCCTTCAATATGCTTTCCCTGTACGCATCTTCGTCCCAGTTCGTCGCGTCTCCACACATTATGCTCTTGTACTGGTTTGTTTTGTTTCAACTCTTCGAAACTCTCGAGTCCCTAGACGTTTCTAAGCTCCGGTACACTCGCTCTGTACCAGCTAGGTTGTAGAATGGTAAAAAAATACGAACTTGTAAACGGTGCCGTTTTTTGGGAAAAGGCAACGTTTTTTCTTTTTAAAAGAAAATTAGTATTGTTTTATTCGATCGTATTTTCTCTCCTGATGTGGCGCGTGGCCGGCACGTGCCGTCACCGCCAATATCTTCCCCTACCTGGTGATTCATCACAATGTTTGGTTGTTACGTTATGTTCCTATTTTCCCTAACTAAGGATCGAGTGAAAGTTAATATGATAATTCCTTTCAATCAATCCAGATCAACATGTTATAGCACACCCCTCTATACTATGGCTTCCAACTGTAATTTTATAGTTTGTTCATCAGATTATTTAAAAACAATTACCAAGCGGTCTTCCTTTATAGAAATTGGATGGGAGCCAACTTTTTTGTTCCGATCAACTTTTTTTTTTTCTTTTGTGATGTAATGTATATTAGTTTTGGGAAAAGTGTAAGGGACTTCCACTCCATTAAACTTGTATCTTGTATCCATTAATTTATCTATAAATATCTTATTTGCTAAGGAAAAAAAAATCAACACAAGCTTTTTCCTTTACAATTAAATAATCTATATGTTGTGGTCTTTCTTCTATCCAACAAATTTCACTTTTCTCCCCTTTACAGCCAATTTTGCTAGCTTGTATGCTACTTCAATTCCTTCTATATGAATAAAGACTGAAGACCATCTTGAATTTGACTTTAATGTCTTGAGATCCTGAATCACTTGTCCCTTACCTGATTCATCTGCTATCTTAGAATTAATTGCATCAATAATCTCTTTTGCATCTCCTTCAAAGATGGCATCCCTCATTCCCAGCTCCTCTCACAATTCCAATGATCTCCACAAAGCATTGCATTAAGCCAAAATAGGTGAGGTCACATACCTCATTTGAGAGCACATAGCAGCCAATATTTCACCTTCACGATTTATGGCTATAATCCCCATACCTATCTGCTGGTTCTTTATGTCCAATGATGCATCAAAGTTGACTTTGCATGTGCTTTTAACAAGCTTCTTCCATTTCTGCTCACTTCTATTAATTACTTGCCCTACCTGCTCGTTACTCACCATGTTATTTGCCTCATGGTATGCCTTCAAACCTACTACAACCCCTTACACTACCCTTCTAGAACTCTAGAATTTATTTTCAAATAAGAATCTGTTCCTCCTCCCCCATATTTTGTTCATAATAGTCATTGTTAGTTCCAGCTTTTCCTTCGTGAGGCCTTCATACATCTCCATCCACAGTTGCTGGAACTCCTTCCCATCAGATTGCCATTTCTGCACAAGACTCGCTTTTTCTGCCCATACATCCCTTATAGCTAGGCAACTCCATAAAGCGTGGGACACGGATTCCTCTTCACTTTTGCACAAAGGGCACATTGGATCATCAATAATTCTTCTTTTATACAAATTAACCCTTGTTGGCAAAGTGTTGCTCATAGCTTTTCCATAGAACGTGTTTGCACCTACCAGGGACTTCAAGATCCCATATTTGTTTCCACTGCTTTAGCTCCCTACTTCCATCTGAAATCTCCCACTCACTCTCATTCAGCCTCTATAAATCACTTAAATATGCACTCGTTACTGAGAATTTCCCCTTTTTGGTTAGACCCAAATACAATTTGTCAATACTCCCCAGTCAACTGATTGGAATTGAACATATTACTTCTGCTTCTTCCCTTTGATATATTGTTGATAAGCTCTTTCTTCCATTCTCTTTTTCCTTCATCAATTAGCTCACTTACCCTTGAATCAGCATTCAAAATACTTATGGGAGATTGAACACAAAAAGTTGTTGGAGTTGGTAGCCACTTTTGACCCCAAATTTTTATCTTTTTTCCATTCCCTACCCTCTACCTTAACTCCTTCATCACCACTTCCCTCGCTGACCAAATACTCCTCCATATCAAAGAATAGGCATTTCCACTCTTGGACTCTGCAAATTGAATAGTTTTAAAGTATTTTTCTTTAAAAATTGTTGCCACTAAGGAGTTGTTTGTCGCATTAATCTCCAGCCTTATTTTTCCAATATTGCCCTACTGAAAAATTTCATATTTCTAAATCTCAATCATCCCATAGCTTTTGAATTGCTCATTTTATCCCAGATCCACCAATGTATGTGCTTCGATTATGCCTCCACCAAAACCTCGAGAACATAGCCTCCAAATCCCTACACAGTTTCTTCGAGAGTTTAAAAACACTTATAGAGTACGTAGAAATAGCCTGTAGAACAGCCTTAATAAGTACCTCATTTCCAACTTTTGAGAGGAAATTATTTTTCCAGTTATGTATCCTCTACCACACCTTTTCTTTTATACAGCTGAAAGTATTATATTTGGCCTTCCCAACAACTTCTGGTAACCCCAGATATGTCTCATAGTTTTTACATGATATTGCCCCAACTTCACTGACTATCTGATCCTTAATAGCCCTATTTGTATTAGAGCTAAACATAATTGAGCTAAACATATTGCCCCACCTTTTCTTTTCATAGCTGCTCAATACTATTTGCATCTGCTTCCATTCCTCATACCTTGCTCTACTAAAGATCACACAATCATCTGCAAACATTATGTGATTTACACTTGTGCGCCCCCCCCCCCCCCCCGGAAGCCACAACAACTCTCCTTATTTCACCACTCATTTCTATTGTTTTGAACAACTGACTCAAATCTTCAGTACAAATTATAAAAACGTAAGGGTAAAAGGGGTCCCCTTGCCTTTATCCTCTTGAAGGAGTAATCATCATCCCAGGCCTCCCATTTATCAAGACTAAATACTTCACTGAGCCCACACTTTCCATAATCAACTTGGTTAACTTCTGTCCAAAACCTAATCTTCTCATAAATGCTTTTAGAAAAGGCCATTCAATTTTGTCATAGGCCTTAGCCCTATCTAACTTAATTGCCATACTACCAGTACCCCATTTCTTCCTTTTCTTCATGCTATGCAGCAGCTCATAGGCTATCGTAATGTTGTCAGCAATTAGCCTTCCAGGGATAAAGATATTCTGGTTAGAGGCAATAATCTCATTTAACACCCCTTTGATCCTATTTGCTAACACTTTTGATATCGGCTTATAAATTGCATTACATAAGCTGATAGGTCTATATTCCTTCACAGAAACAACTTCCTTAACCTTTGGAATCAAGGCTAAGTACATTTGATTAAGCCTAGCCTACATCTTCCATTCTTTCAAGAACTCAAGCACTACCTTGCATGTCTCTTTCCTTACTATCCTCGAGTGGTTTTTATAGAATCCAGCTCCAAACCTATCTGAGCTAGGTGATTTAAGAGCTAACATTTGCTTCAGAGCCCTTTCCACGTCATCATCATTGAACTATCTTTCTAACGTACCCCTCATTTCATAAGAAATTCTCACCTTAACTGCACCAACACACTCTTCTATCTGTTCTGTCATGGGTTAGAAGAAGTATAGACTTCTGCAAAATACTTTCTGAAAGTCTATTCAACCCGTTCTCTTTCAGTTACTACCCTTCCACTTGGATCTTAAATCCTCACTATAGCATTCTTCCTCCTTCTTTGGTTTGTACATGCATGAAAAAATTTCGTATTCCTATCACCTTCTTTGAGCCAGTGTTTTTTTGCCCTCTGCTTCCATCTCAGTTTTGCTTGATCAAAAAGCACTTCAAGTTCCTTTTGTCTACTTTTAATCTCCATCATCTACTCAGGACCCTCTGCCTCTTGGAGAAGCTTTATTTGTTCAGTTTTTTCTTTTATGGCCTTGTCCTTCTCTCTCATTAAGTTCCTACTCCAACAACTTAGAGCACTCCTACAGCCCGAAACTAGTCTCTGGACCCTCTTCATAGAGCTCTCGGCACCATCGCCTTAACCTCATTCCTCTTTATTACTTTCTTACACCCCTCTTCCAATTTTCAACTCAATTCATACTTGAAATTTCTCTTTCTGGTGCCCACTTATCTTGTATGCCCCTACAAAATTTTAGGAGCAACTGACTATGATCTGAACCATGGCCACCATTACCTCATTTCTCACTTCAGAAAACATACTCAGCCAAGCTTTATTTGCTACAACCCGATCTAGCATTTCTTCAGTAAAAGAATTATCCACATGTCCATTACACCAAGTGAATTTATTTCCAAACCACCCTAAACCTACTAAATTTCCCCACTTCAACACCCTTCTAAACTAGTCTATCTGCTCCTCCCCCCTTTGTCTTCCACCCTGTTTTTCACTTTAACATAATATCTCATTGAAATTACCCACTACACACCACCCCATATCGGCCTCACGTTTAAAAGACGCCAACAAATCCAACGAGCCTCTTATTGTACTAGTTTTTGGATTCCCATTAAACCCCATTAACATCCATTTAGTATCCCCTCTTCCTTCTACACACCATACATTTATCTGCCTCCGTGAGTAGTTTATTAACTCAACACTATCCTCTTTTTTCCACAATAGTATCAACCCACCACTTAACCCCATAGGGTCCACCACTACACACCCCTCAAACCCCAACCTCCTCCTTAGAAAACTAGCCTTACTCCCCTTTATTTTGGTCTCCATCAGAAAAACAACATTGGGTTGTTTCTCTTTCACTATCAAGCAAAGCGCCTGAATTGTCCAGGGGTTCCCAAGCCCCCGAAAGTTCCATATTTTCATGGCTCCTGGTTAGGTTACTTAACAGCCTCTGTCAATCCTTGCATAATATTTTTACCCTTCCTTCCATCATCTTGTTTTACCTTCTTTAAGCCTGCAATCTTCTCTTCCCCCACCCCCCCTTCATGCACACTTCTTTTCTTTGAACCAGATTCTTCTATCATTTTTCCCTCCTTCCCTTTCTCTCTAGCTCTACGTTTTCATCTCCTCTTAGGTTCATTTTTTCCTTCCTCCCCTTGTCCATCCACCTTATTAAGACTCCATTCCCTCACTTCTTTCCCCTCTTCTTTCTTTTGGGGTGCTTGTTCTTCTACTACACATCTCCTTCATTCTGCCCCTGTGTTTCTTTTGTTCTCGCCATCACCATCTCCACCAACCACCCATCATCATGATTATCTTCTGATACCCTCTCATCCCTGTCTTCGTTCCCTTCCTCCAGAACTACTTCCCTGTTATCATTTTTATGCATTTGGCCCAACTCCCACTTCTGATTCCTCTTCATCCCTAGACTGTTGTTTTCCTCGTCAACGTTGTCTTCCCTATGATCCCTCTACTCCTTCCATCCACAGACTCCCCCTTCCCCTATCAAGCCTTCATTTCCAACCTAGCCCTCTTGATTTCAATAGCCCCTTACACTCTGCACTAGATTTTTTTGCCATAATCCATCTCATGGATTCTTCTCAACATGCTGCCATGGACTGAATTGAGCCTTTGCCGCCTTATTCTCTCCCTTCAATGTACAACCGTTTTCATCATGTACCATCCAACCACATCTGAAACACATCCGTGGTAACTTTTCATACTGCATCTTCACCCAAACTCCTTCTATGATATCCCTCATTTTCTCATATTTTTCAAAGATTATTTTACTAATTATTCTTATTGGTCCTCTTAATTTTAAATTGGTTATTATTATTTTGGTTATATTATTTTACTTTTATTATTGCCTAAGTTGTATAATTTATTTATTGTGCTTTTTCTTGTTATTAATTATTATCTATTATTTATTGGCTCTTTGTTTCAAATTATTTTACTGTTGGGTTTTACTATTTTACTTTATTATTACTAAGTTGTGTTTTTAATTGTCATCTTATTTATCTATTCTTTTTAAGTCAGTTAATTCTATATTTAATTCATTACCGTTAGATTAAATTGGGAACCCTAGGATAAAGGGTCTAGATTAAATACCCAAACCCTTCACTTTTCCCCCACTTTCCCTCTCCCTTCACGGCTTCTCCCTCTCTCTCCCTTTGCAGCACATTGGAAACCCATGTGGGTTTCTCCTCCATGCAACGTCGTGCGCCACCTTGTGACTCCACCGAACCCAACCCCTCTCGGTAGCCCCCTTTCCCTTATGCGAGCACAACCCGAATGGGTTTCCTCCCACTCGGTTTTCACCACTGCATTGCCTTAGCACAGCTGCCAGCAGCCACGCTTGTCTCGCTTGACCACCATCAACCTCTCCCAAGCTTCCCAACACCTCCCCCTTCCCCAACTGAGACCCAAGACCTTTCCCTTTCTTTCATGCATGAGATCTATAAATCCATTACTGTGTACCCCCACCCACGACCTTCAGCCGCCACCATCAACTCCACAACACTTCCTTAGCTCCTCCATACCCAACCCAAGCCTCCCCTTAGCTCCCCCTCAATATTCCCTATTTTGAGACCCACGACCAGCCCTTGAAAACACTGCTTCGCCACTGCTCCACCACTTTTGACGTCACCCATGATCTAGCTCACCCTTGATCTTTCAGAGTTGCCCTTCCATTGTTGTAAGTAATTTTTTAAAGAATTTTCTTAAGATTTAAATATATTTTTACACTAACTTGTTTTTGCAGTCTCATTGGTTATGATGGGCCTTGGGTCTGTGAAGTGTTGGGAAAATAAATGTACTTATTGTTGGATGTTGAGCCTTGGGCCAGATTGGAGGATAGGTTTACTTGTCGAGTTGTAGGTTTACTTGTGGAGTTGGTTTGTAAAATTTAGCACTTTGTGACTGCTCGTGATGTATATTGCCTGATGTGTTTCTTGTCATGTCATCCAATATACTGCCTATCATGCATTTGGATTTTTGTATTGATAATTGTTTGGCTTATTATTGATAAATACTATTCCCTTTGATAGTATTTGTGAAATGGGTGAAAATTGCATTTTGGTGTGGAAGTGTCGAGAAATAATTTTAGGTGCGTGCATATCATGACCCCTAGCCGAGATGAGACATTATCTCGGTGGAACTCATCTGGTCACTCAGAAAAGTAATAAACTGAGGTGACATCCCCTGAATTGTCACCAGGCAACAACGAGATCAGACGAGATGGTAACGCTCTAATGCCGACTCTATGGCCCCCTTTACTGGTGAGGGCTAAAGGATGCTTGGTCACAAACGCGCTGGGAGCGGAGCTAGGCATCGCTTGTTACAAAGTCACGTGCACTGTTGTTACCCGTGGTGTGACGAAGGGAGTCAGGGAGTGCAGATAGTCCCTAAGAGAGACCATGGTGCATGCATAATAAATTGATATGTTTGGGCCATTTTTTGGGAAAATGGTGGATTGTAATAAATGGATATATATGGGCCATTTTTTGAAAAAATAGCGGATGGAAATAAATAAACGTGTTCTGGGCCAAATGAGTTTTTGGTGTGTGTTGGAAAAATGTGTCATTTTCGAAAAAAAAAATGATGGTTTTGTTTCTTGCATGTTTTATCATTTGGATGCATACATGTTGGCTGTATTAATATGTTTTTATCTCTTGGATTATTTGGTTGATTACTTATTGATATTCATAATCTCACAGTGGTATTCCTACCCTATGGTTCCGTTTTATGGAATCGTAGATTTCGATGCAAATGATGACATTGAGCCTGAGGGATCAGCTCCACTGGAGGATTGACTTGTGGTCGCTTGTTGATCATGGGATTAGTTTCCTCTTTTGAATATGTATTTTGGCTTTTTATTTTATTTCGCTAGATAAATGTATAACCTTTTTAAGGATCTTTTACTTTTGTGATTCTGTTTTTAAAATCTGATACTTAGTTGATTATATTTTATTTCTCATTTGCGATTATTACTGTACACTTAATTGCATGTTCACACGCTAAGCACTTGATGATTTGGGTGTGTGACCCATGTTGTCATCATTCCGGTGTCACGATTCCTGCCAAATCACATTTGGGAGTTAGGGGTGCCACAACTTCACCATTCACTGCTATGAACCCTCCTCGAGTAATTGCCTTTTGGATTGGTATCTCAAGCCTTACCCTCAAGAACCTCTCCCAACCAATTCCATCCTCTAGGACATCCATCTCCATCTCCCTTCCTACATATCCTCCAACTTGTATTCCACATTCCTCGTTCATACAACCCAGGGGTAAGTTATTTATCTAGATCTAGAAAACCTCTTTGTCAAACTTCAAGTTACTTGACTGAGTAAATGCATCGAATAGTTGGAGTATGAATAGGTGATTATCGAAGAGGCACGAACGTCCCTCCATCACCCTCATTTTATCCACATTGGTTACGAATGTGACGATGAATACGTTGCTCTCGATCTCTTGGAAGCTTGCCGGTCTACTCACCCTCCATACTTTAGCCATGGTAATAGCAATCACCTCCCTCCCTATCATTCAATCTAGAAAGACGTTACCCACTAAACTCTTGTCTCCTTTATCTTTCATTTTCTCCTCCACTCCATTTATCTCAATCTTTAGACTTTTCTCCTTCGTCAAATGTAAATTTTCCCATAGTTCCTCTAGTTTATCCACTCCTTCACCCACCGTCTCTACCATTCACGGAGAAAGTTAGTTAGAATATTCCTCAACTCCCACCACCTCTGTTTCTCGAGAGAATCCAGAGAGGAGACTATTCAAGGAGACGTTGACTTTAAACAATGGCAAACTATTTTGAGTTTATAAGTTAAGTTATCGTCTTAATAAAATGTCTTTAGCGAGATTCAATTTGTTATGAAGTTTAGAGACCAGATGTCATTCAATGAGCATCCTCAATAGATGATGTAAAACACACATATTTGATGTGAAATACATATTTATAACATATGAAAATATTTATCAAAAAGGGGCTCCAATGTTATAGTTTTCAATTTGCTACAATGATCAGCATACTGTTTATGTGTAAAAGATTTTTAATTCGTTCCTCTCTCATCTAAATTATTTTTTCCCCACTACCGAGCTTTGTTCCTAATTTCATTTTAGCTCCTGTCGTTTGGCGCAAGCTTCCATTGTGTTTGGCACCATCTTCTGTGGAGCCTATAGAGCATATCTCATCACCAATCTTTGTTGTTCTTTAGATCTCACCACCGATCGTAAACTCTATAGAATAGACTGCATATGGTTATGGTAGTCCTTACAAAAAGTCTTCATTGCTTCTTTGGTTCTAAGAAAGATTAGGTATGCTTTTAGCTCTTCTTTCTCAATCTCTCTATTATGTGACTGTTGAGCTGTTTTAAGCTTTTTAGGGGATCTAATATGAGATTTATGAGCATCTTGGTATGTTTTTTGAGAGACTTCTTAAGCAAATTAGGGGATGATTTCATTTTTAGGGATTTTTGTTTATTTTCCTTGGTTCAGTAGCTTCTACCTCTTCAGACTCAATCTCCTTATTTTCAATATGATTATTTTTCTGGGTTTAACTCTTGAGATGCAATGATCCAATTAAAGCATAAAAGATTCCATATATGCATTTCCTTTTCTGGTTTTTATGGTTTGAGTATGTTGTTGTCGTCTTCCCAAAGAACTAAATGACATATGAAGTTTGAGTCTGTTTGCTGTTGAGTCTGTTGTTGTCGTCTCCATTGTCCATTCATGCTCTAAATTGCATAAGAAGTTTTGATACTTTTCTTCATAGGATGACATTTTAGCTAATATGAAGGCAATTTACTTATTACTACATGAGATGCCCCTTCTTAAACTTGCAATGCTCAATAAGCATATTGCTTATAGAAATATTATAGTAGTATTAGAAGCTATGTAGAAAGTTTAGGAAGCTATAGAAAGTCTTTTATATAGTTTGTAGAAAGCTTATTGTAGAAAGCATATTGGTCTTAAAATTTATTTATTTATTTATTTTATCTGTGGGTGTCCAGACCATATTGCACACATCTCGACTAATCTCACGAGGCCTTGAAGTTAACGACCAGGTAAACCTCCAATGATCTTGAGAGGACTTGAACTGATGACCATTGGGAGCAAACCCAAGGCCTAACTAACTGAGATACCCCTCAGGGTTTTAGAATTTATTTTACAGCTATGTAACTCCAAGAAACATGTCAATAAAGCTATATAACTCCAAGAAACATGTCAATGAAGCTGTGCTAGAAGTTATTCAAGTGATTATAGCTTAGGTGTCAAATGGAATTAAGACTTTGGGATTAGGACACCCTTTTAGTACTTATATATATGGTGTGTACTATGTAATCTTTTGTAACATCAGATACTAATATCAATTTGAGCACCGCTTATCAACAAGCTAGATATACCCTACGCAACTACAATTACCATGAAGATTACTTAGCCTTCACCAAACTTTTAGACATTACCATGAAGATTACTTTGTCATCTGATCAACCAAGGAATTAAGCTACATTTCTACATATAGCTTCTCTTCTTGTAACAAAGAATATTTTTTAAGAGTTTTGTTACGTATAAGTAAAATTGCATACTAATCTATGTATCAATACTGATCTCTTTATATTCAAAATTTAAATTAGCACTATTTTCAATAAAATCTACTTTTTAGTTAATTATATTAGATTGATACACATATTAGTATGTAATTATACTTGTAACTAGATTTTTCTCTTTTTTAATTGTGAATCGAGTGATTACAGAAAGTATTATTTTAGTTTATTTTGTTTATCTTCCCAAGTTAGAAACTATTCCATCTAAGAAACAAAAAGGCTATCCCAAGTCAGATTATTTAAAAACCATAATGCCACTAATTTTTTTTTTTTTTTCGCAGATGCTGTATATATGTAGAAACTATATTGCCTCTGTATTTTTATAATAATGACTACAGATATTTGCCTCTACTTTTCGCTATACTGCCAATGAAGTCTCTAAAAAACTAATGCGATATATGAAATTTTCTGCAATAGCGAGATGTCATATCACTTTTACATTTCCTTGCATATATTTGAATCATCTCTTTTATTGTTAAATTATAAATTGTCAAAACAATTGAGTTTTGTTTGGATGGTACTTATCAAAACATAACAAACAAAGTTTGACCATCGAGGTTGATTGAGTTGCATGCCCACGGCTTTTTTTTATTTTGAAAGATAGATTCACAACTCAACAAAGTTCCTTCCTTCACTACCCTCTTACAAGAGGGTGAAGCTAGAAAGCTACAATAACTACCTCACAGTATCATTGAATGAAAACCTTGAATTCAAGTTTCTCCTCCCAAATCCAAACAAGCGAATACCACAAAAGAGTCAAGATAATGAAACTTTAGAGGATGCTTGGGGAATGAGATGAGATGAGAATTTTGTAAATAGTAATAAAATGATTTGTGAATAGTAGAAAGATAGTTTGGGTTAAATATTTAATGGATTTTGGAAAATGAGAGGGAATAAGTTGAATAAAAATATTATAAAGTTAAAATATTACTAGAATATAATTTTTGTTTAATATAAAAAAAATTTGTTTTGAAATTTGAAAAAGTTGAATTGTTTTTCGTTTGAAAATTTGGGAAAGTTATAATGAATAGTTTGAAAAAATTGTAATGATTAGTTTGAAAGTATTTGTATTTTAATGATATTTGAGAAAGAAATGAGATGAGATGGGATATGATGGTATAAGATATGTTTCCAAACATCCCCAGTGTAAAAGAGGACAATTTAGTAGTATCGGCTTAACTCAATATTAGTTTGAACCCAATCGATGGGATTGATCAATCTAAACATTCATTTTGGGCCAGAGTACATAAATACTATGAGGAAAACAAGAAGTACACTTCTTGTGATCGCAGCTTGAGCTCTCTCATGAATAGGGCTGAGCATTGACTGAGTTGGAGTCAGTATCTAGGAAATTCGACTCTGACTCATACACCAACTTCGACTCCAACTTACATAGGCTCCGATCCAACTCTGATTTTAATAAGTTAGATTTGAGTTTTTTTGTTTTAGCTTCATATTTAGCCTATTTTTAAGTAAGACTATATATAATAGATCATTTTTCGTGAGCTTTAAAGTTTCAAGTTTACGAAACACATTTTTTTTAAAAAAAAGTTTCAGATATGAAAAAGTACAAGATATTAAAAGTATTTCATATGCTATTTAAACATGAAAAGTAAACTTTGTATTTCATATGCATTAGAGGGCAAGAAATCCACTAGTATCCATGAAAACAAAAATATAACCAAATATGGAGAATGTGCTTTCCACGCTCTTCACTAAGAATAAACAACCATACATAATTATCAATCATATGCTCGATCATTAGGCAAATACTCACACAAACAAACTTTCAAGAGTCCAATCCTCGAAGGCCTGTACCATGAAGTTCACAAGTCTTCTTGAGATCTACTCTCGAAGATCTTCATTGCATCATGTTACAATGAAAAATCAAGGAAAAGTTTCCAAACTTTATTTTTCTAAATTTTTCATAGACGGTCTCTAGCATGCGTGGTTGACTTGAATATTCTCAAAGCCTTTTGATTGGATAAGTTGACTTTAAGAATCATGGTCATTTATTGGATTTGAAATGAATTGGATCCAACCCATTACCAAGAATAAAGGAAGATATAAGATAAGGAAGATATAACACAAGGAAGAGATAAAATCAAAAGAAATTGACTCGTACAAAAATGTAAAAGTGATATAAGACAAATAAAACTTAGCTACTCCAAAATAGGAAAGAAATCTCTATAAATCAAGGCAGATTTATCATCTCTCTCCTCTAGATTTCTACAGGGACAACACATTCTTTAACCTCCCACAACTCTAATTCTTCTGTTGCATTGAAAACAACTATGAGAGGCTCTAAAATCACAACATATAGTGGATTTTCCTCCCATACAACCCGTAAAAATAGGCTTTTATGTCGAACCATGAAAATCTCTGTGTCTATCTTTATTTATATTTTATATACTTTATTTATTATTATTTCATGGATGAAAGTCCTTGAATCATATTAACATCCAAACCATCATTGTGACTATTCAACCTTATTGTTGGGCTCTAAACCCGTTGAAAAAATGCATCAACGCCATATAATTTGAATAAGAAGTTCAGTGTACTCAAAACGGAATATAACTTAAAATATAATTTTGGACAAAATTTTTTCTAATCATTGGTTAATACTTAAATCTTTACATTATTTTAAAAAGTACTTATTTTAAATCATTATCCATATCCAAAAACAACTATAACTTAAAAACTTTTAAATATATGTTATCAATATTTAAAGTTTTTTTTTATATATAAAAAGAAAATAAATATGAGAAAAATGTTACTTTTCATTTCAGATTTTGTCACACATATTAGTAGATGGGTCACATTTAATGACATTTCATTTACATGGTTGACCTATAAAATTCATTAATAATGCTAACCATATTAATTCGGGTTGAGACCAATGTTTTTAATTCCGTTATGTACCGGTTGGAACTTTTTTGTTCTAGTATAGTGTCTGGTATATTATACCATCCCGTTCCATTTCGCTTCAAATCCTGGTTCGTTTCGAACTGTTTTTGTAATTTTCTTATACTCAAATAACATTTTGTAAAGTTTAAATTTAGATGGTATTTAATTAATTCTAGAATATAAAATGTATTTTTATCATTTTAATTTTTTTGTAACTTTAAATATGTCCCCTCATTCTCTCTATTTTTAAATATCATTATTTTTAATAATTTATCTATTATTTTATTTTTTTTTCTGTGTTTGTGTCTCAACTCAAATTTGTGATTTTTCAACATATATTCGTTTTATAAATATTCAGTTTTTCTATATATATACACATACACATGATATACACACTTACATATATATGTATTTAATCTATTAGTTGATAGTTTATTTATACATATAAATATTTATATGTAATATATAATTAATCTCAAAACGATATACCAAGACAGTACCGATATCAAAATATTTCATTACAGTATTTTAATCGAAACAGTATTCAAAACTTTGGTTGATACATTTTTTTTTTGATGGGGCTTAATAATTAAGTACCATGCACGAGGTTTTAAATTTTTAACACTTTAACACTACTAGTAGTGTTAAAATTTTAAATAGTACTATTTATAATTTTTTTTTCTCTTCATGAGTTTACATTCACGCTTCTAAAAAAAGAGTGGTAATTTAAGGGTACTATTATTGAACTTTGAAATTGCTATATAATCCTCATGTACAATCACATGCCTAAAGAAGTCCTCATGGAAACATGCATACATAATACATGATATTTAACGTTCAATCTTAAAACTACAACTTGGGAACTGAAAGTAAATGAAATTGTAAATTTATTTTAGTAAGATCCCTTTGTGAACCAAACATTTTTCAATGAAATTAAACCAGATCTGCCATGCAGTTTTTTTTTCTTTTGGAATAACAGATCACATTCCAATGATTCCATTCATTAAAGAAGACATACAACTTTGACTTAAAACAACAAGCCAATTACAAATGTTAGTAGCTTTTCAACACACTACTGTGGTTGATATGGTCTAGTCCAAACGGCCAACCTCTAAAGACCTAAGTCTAAGAGACAGCACAACTCTATCCATGATAGAGTTACCAAATCCCCATACCCGACTGAACAGGATATGGAAAACCAACCCCACCATAAGCACCGACGAGCGGAGGGGGGACCACTCCATTCAGACCAAAGTCCGAAGGTACTATTTTTAAATTTTTATTTTTTGAAAAGAAAAGACAAGACACAAAATAAACTACAATGGAAAAACTGTACACGAAAACTAGTGTAACCACTAGGTACTGTAGCGCGTGCATAACACGCGCCACGCTGGGAGGGAACCGACAGCCAATCTTGGAAGTCCTCGACTCACAGGCCCCAGAAACGATCGGCCATGCAGGTTGCCCTCTCATTCGATCATGAAGGATATATATAAACCTTTTGAATAAAGTCTGGAAAGCGTAGGTCTCTCCAGAGAAAGATCCTGAAAATCACTTTGTATTAAATCAATTTTCTGTACTAGGAATCATCAGACAAGGTTTCATCAAACAAACCGTCGTCATCCAAAGTTTTCACAGAAAATGAATAATCAAAATTAACCCCTTTGCTGCCTTTGTCTAGGATGCTGACAGAGGGTCCTTCTTGCTTAATATTAGCAAGCATTTGATTAACCTTATCGAGAGTACTATCAACCAGTTTAAAAGCAATTTTTGGTCTTCTCTCAAGTAAGATAACCAAAGGTTTTTCCATAATTTTGGCAGGTTTTTGGAAAACAAGATGTTCAACCATGTTCTCTATACGGTCCAGTTGTTGACCTATTGTATGGAGAGATTGGTTGACAAAATTGTTTTATTCAATAATCTTTTTCGTTTCGAACAAAATATTTTTTCTTGGTTTTGAAATCTTAAAAGTAGAAGCTTTTACTTCAAATCCTTTGTAAGAAACAAGGATGGTTTCTAAAGGAGGGTGGCTGGTTTTAATAATAGTCCTGCCTTCTTCTTTAGTAAAACTTGATTTTAAAACATTTAAATTCTTCTTTGAATCATCCTTCTTTGAAGCATAATAATTCTCAAGAAAATCGAAAAATAAAATGTGCTTGTTAATAATATATATATATATATATCATAAAAACAAGTACATACATGTATCCCTAAAACTCAAATTAACCAGTTTATAGGGTGTGTACCCAGCTCGATCGATCGTTCCCCTCAATCTAATGACGTTCTTGATTATTAGCTTTTAGGATTACGAATCTGAGACTTTTTTTAATTAATGCTTATAATAATAAACTAATGCTAGCGCTCTTCAGATTTTCAATTACCTTAAACCGATCCTGCATGCATCCAAATAAAAGTTGTGCTAAAGGATGGAGCTAGCATCAAATCTCATAAAAAAAAAAATACAAACAAGACTTATAAACCAGAGCTCAATACAAAGGATCGAATGTTATAACGTAAGCGTGCATTCATGCATGACGTACGTGATATTATATCTTAAATTCCACCTATACCATATATATATGTATAGTAATCTTTTGTGCATGGGGGATCATAGAACATATCATTTACTATAATATTGCTGCTTGGGTTTTGAGAAGCATACACATTGGACAGGACAATCCCTAAAGCGAGAGTAAATTCTTGATCATGTGTTTCTTTTATATTAATATCAGAGCTTAATTCGACTCTCATGGCAAATTAACTCACATTGGATGATCCGATATTGCACAGAGAAAACTAAATGCTCTTTCTTTTATTAGTCTTCCTCTAAAAAGACAGCAATATATAGTTGATCTGATCAAACAAATATTCTAGGGCTTGAGTTTCAAAGAGGACAAATTAAACCCACCAATTAATGATGTTGTTGTATTTATACTTAATATCTCAGCATTAGCATCTCATGCATGCATGCAATGGTTTAAAATCCTCATTCTAGAGGGATGATGGATGATGAATTGTTGATCAGTTTGCTTATATTAGTTAAATTGATGATGAGTATAGGAATCCAAATACATGGACCACTTGTCTTTGCATCAGATTACATATCTGGTCAATTCACATAGTTTTTTCCCCCAATGTCTTACTTTAAAGTTTGGCATGGGGACCCATGCAGTACTAACTTTAATTGGAACAAGCCAACCATTTGTTCTTTGACAAAGTTACTGAATTATTTCAACAATATATGGTTAACTACATTAAAGGAGTTCCCACATCTCACTATATTGATCTTATTCAAGGCATGCACTCTATCTTTGCACTTTTTCTCAAAACTTATTTCATGGCGGGGACTCCTTAAAGAAACTTAAAATCATTTTTTTATTAATTAATTATGTGTTTATATAAAATGTCTTCAATATTAATTATATATATATAAAAGAATTCTACATAACCAGAATTAAATTATATTAACTTGGTGACGTAGCTTTTATACTATTAATTACTTTGTGGTTGCACTCTGCAAACTTTGTGACTCAAAGGCTAGACATTCGTTAATGCAAAGCTAGCTAATTATTAAACTAGTAAAACTGGATGGAGATCACGTACAAGTAATTAAGAGCCAAAGCTAGCTAGCTAGGGCGCCAATGTTAATATATAATCAGTCAATGAACCAATTAATTAAGACGCAGTTTGGATGCCTAGATGAGATACAAGCGTTGTATGGCAATCTAGTCTGTTTATCTAAAAGGCATGAGTTATTTGTATTTCATCTCTGGGTTTCGAAATTAACAACTGATATAAACAGTAAAAAATGAAGGAAAAGTGATTGTATAAATGATAGAAAACCTTAAATAAATAGTAAAAAATGACAAAAATAGTAAATGAATAGTGCAAAATAGTAAGTGAACGGTTGCTATCAAAATAGTGGGACCCACCCCTTTATCAAATCCTAAAAAGTAAAAACTATATCATCTCATCTCACTATCCAAACACACTTTTTTATGGAAAAAAACCTTCTCATTTCATCTTAATTCAAAAATCTCAAAACTATTCAAAATATCTCATCTCATCTCATCTGAACTGCATAAGCGCAGATATTCCTGCACCATGAATATGCTTGAGAGATTTAGGATTTAAACCGCAGATATTCCTGCACCATGAATTTGATCTCCATTTTCTTTTTCCTCCCCCCACCCCTCTCTAGCTATAAATTAAGTCACAGAAATCATGTCTTCATATGCATAACTAAACGAAGGTTTCTTTCTTTCTATATATATATATGTGTGTGTGTGTGTGTGTGTGTGTGTGTGTGTGATAATGATATATCCTAGCTAGGCTACTGCATGCTTAAGGAGTTGGCAAGGTGGAAACTAGGAAGAATGCTAGCTACTTGTATGCGCGTACATTAAGATTATTAAAGGGGTTTGTATGACAAGGTGGTAGAAGAGAGTGAGCACATAAGGTGTTTTTCGTGCATGAACTTGATCCTAGCATGAGGCTCTGCATGTTTACTCTCTATCTGTCACCCACCGTCCTCCCCTTGATCTCCCATCTCTCTCTCCCACACACACTTGATCATGTTCTTTCCGGTTCAAGATAGCTAAAGATAATACTTTTCATTTTTCTCATGTTTGTCTACTTCCTTGTAAGGTAATATTTAATCATATGCATATATATATATATATGAGTGTTTAAATATAAAAACTTGTATTTCTCTTATCTTGCCTTTACAGTAGCATTTAGCCTCTATTTATGTACATTTTTCTAATAAAGAATATTCTAGAATAACAAAAAATTACAGCTAGCAAAAAATGTACAACGATATACACGATACATGCTACAATGGGTGATTGGTTGTAGGCAGCTTAATGGGTGCAAATGCTCTGGAGAATTTTATCGAGTGCTACATGTGAGTGGAGTCTGCTGCAGTGCTTTCCTTAATTGCTAGCTGTGTGTGCTCCATTGTCAATGATAGGCATAGCATGGGCTGTGTGTGTTGCATGGGTGGGCATAGCTCTAATAGACCACCTCAAGTCAAGCGGCAGTTGCTTCAAGTGCAGACTTGAACACAATTGAGTGAACCTTGCAGCTGAAAGTGGCTTCGTTAGCACGTCAACTAATTGATCTTTTCCTGAAATAAATGACACGATGAGTGATTTGTTTAGGACCCAATGTCTGACAAAGTGGAAATCAATCTCCACGTGCTTTGTCCAAGCATGAAAAACTGTGTTGGAAGAGAGGTAAGTTGCCCTTAAATTATCACAGTAAAGGCGAGGAGCAGTGGTCAGTGTAAGACCAAGGTCTCAGCATAAATGTTGTAGCCAAATTATCTTTGCGGTTGCGTTTGCAACTGCTTTGAACTCAGCCTCGGTAGATGATCTTGCCAGCATTGGTTGCTTTTTGGAGGACCATGAGATGAGATTGGATCTAGAGTAAATAAGGTAGGCACTTGTGGAACGTCTGTCATCGGTGCACTCGGCCCAGTCTACGTCTGTGAATGCAGTGAGATTCATCGTGGCAGTTTTAGAGAAAAATAAGCCAACTTCAAAGGTGTGCTTGAGGTATCTTAAAATTCATTTCATAGCTTTCTAGTGAGGGACTCTCAGATCATGCATGTATTGTGACACTTTACTTATGTCAAAGGCAAGGTCAGGTCTGGTAAATGAGAGATATTGAAGAGAGCTAACAGTACTTTTGTAGAGGGAAGGATCTTGATGAGTTTCACGACATGTTAGAAAGCGTAGGGTCAGAACTAAAGTGGAACAGAGGCATGAACTAATAAAGCTAAGCCCGAATCAACTATATGCCTATGCTTGCGTTCGACAATGTTGTTTCTGGTATGAGCATGAGGGCAAGTGATTGGATGTTTGATGCCAGAAATGGAGAGAATCTAAGAAAAAGACCTGAACTCACCTCCCCCATCCATTTGTAGTTGTTTTATTTTGGTGTTAAATTGTAACTCAACGTAGGCTTTGAATTTTATAAACATGGATAATGCTTGTGATTTATGTTGCAATGGGAATAGCCAGGTGTACCTAAAAAAATCATCAACAAAAGAGATGTAATACCGAAAAACTCTCATTGGATATATGAGGGGAGGGACCCCATAAATCACTAAAGACAAGATTAAAAAGTTCTACAGATCTATTGATATGGGTGGGAGAAGGTATGCGATGGTGTTTAGCCATTGCACACACATTACAAAATAAAGGGAAAGACAAAGGATCAAAAGGTATGCCATGTTGTTTGAGAGTTGACTGGACAATTTTGAGGGATGGATGGCCAAGTCTGGAGTGCCATATTGAAATGGAATTAGAACCAGTAGCGAGATTGCTTGAGTGAGCGTGAGGGGAGGTCGGTGTGAAGGTGTACAAACCATTACTGGTTTTGCCGTGAAGAAGAGGACTCCCCATTTTGCAATCCTTAAGACAAAAATGATCAGAGTAAAAAGTAAAGTAAACATTATTGTCTCAGCAAAATTATTGTACTGAAATGAGATTTTAGTTAAACAAAGGAACACATAGAAGTTTAGTTAAAATAAAGGGAGAAGATGAGGAAGGGAAAGTAGTTGAACCCGATTGAGAAATAACGATTGGTGAACCATCACTAACTTGAAGGTGCTCATCACCAAGATGTTCTGTAGCATGCAGGTTCAATTTGGCAAGTTCACTTATGACATGGTTGGTGGCTGAGATGTTGGGGTACCAAGCATTATCAGGCATAGAAAAGTTGGAGCTGTAGTGAGTGGAGGGTGAAGGTTGTGCCATGTAAACTTGGTTGAATCAATAGAGACAAGAGAGAGCAATGTGGCCATCTCTGTTGCACACTTGACAGATTGGGTGACCATTAGTAAAAGAGGAAGAAGAAGTATTAGGAGTACCTTGATAACCAGATGAACCACGACCGTGATTTGATGAATAGTGGCCTCCACGACCTCGATTGCCATTGTTATGACCATGATTTCCATTGTTATGACCACAGCCATGAGCTGAAAAATATGCACTAATTTCTGGAGGAGAAAATAGAGATAGATTGGCAGCACGATGCTGCAGACTTGCTTCACGTGCAAGCAGATGGCTTAGTAGCTCTTCAGTGGAGATAGATTCAATGCGTGTAGTAACAGAGGAGAATAAGGCATCATAATCTGGATCAAGTCTAGCTAGCAGATATGGGACGAACTCAGAGGAGGGTAAGGGACATCCAGAAGCAGCCATGGTGTCAGCAAGGGTCTTGGCTTTTCTAAAATAAACAAAAATGGTATCAGCTCCCTTTTTAAGGGATGCTAGTTGAAACTGAGTTTGAACAACTTGGGCTTGGGAAGCAGAGGCAAAGGTTTTCTCAAGAGAAATCCATACATCACGCGCAGAGAGTCACCCTACGACTTGGGCGATGATGGGCTCAGAAAGAGATGAGCTTAATGCAAACATGACTAGCTGGTCATTTTGCATCCATACGTCGTAGGGTTAGGGGAGTTGTTTGGTAATTTGGAGGGAGGAGTGGGATAGGTACCATCAACATATTTGAAGAGACATTGGCCTTTCAAATATGGAACAATTTGCACCTTCCATAGAAGGTAGTTCTTGGGACTGAGCTTTACAAAGATTATATGAGAAAGATTTGATGGGAAGGATGAGAGAGAGGAAGGAGTAGGAGGAGGAGGAGGGGGAGTAGACGGTTTGTCCTAGCATTGCTCTGATACGATGTTTGAATATTATAAACTTGTATTTCTCTTATCTCGCCTTTACAGTAGCATTCAACCTTTATTTATATACATTGTTCTAACAAAGAATATTCTAGAATAACAGAAAATTACAGCTAGCGGAAAATGTACAACGATATGCACGGTATGTGCTACAATGGGTGATTGGTTGCAGGCAGCTTAGTGGGTGCAGATGCCTTGGAGAATTTTTTCAAGTGCTGCATGTGAGTGGAGTCTACTGCAGTGCTTTCCTTGCTAGCTGTGTGTGCTCTATTGTCAATGATAGGCGTAGCATGGGCTGCGTGTGCTGCATGGGCGAGCATAGCTCTAACAATGAGCATATCGATGTATTTGTTCAAATGAGTAAACAGAGAACGATCTGTAATCCTATCCAGGGCAAAAAGCACATAAAACTATTATTATACTCTCTCTCTCTTACTGAGAATTATCTTGTAGTACATCATGAAAGCTTTAGAGTCTTAACTTTCCCCCAATTAATTATACATGTACTGATGTACATCAATGCACTTTTGCACTTGAAAGACGTTGTAGAGCATGCATCATACTGACATGAAAGTTAATTTGTAGACAGTACTTGAGTCCATTCACATGACTATCTATAGTCAAGGTGATAATTTAACAACATTTATATAGCGGTGGTCACAAAAGAAGTACCGTTATATATATATATATATAGGATGATACACTTTCTTTCTTTTTTTCTAAGCAAGCATGCATATATTATAAATGAATATTACAAAGCATCTAAGGGGGGTCTTTTTCACTGTTTATAAGCAAAATACTAGAAGGAATAATATCTAATGGAATGCAACCAAACATAGAATTTGTAGCTACCCATTGCGCAACTAAATGTGCAAGTCAATTTTGAGATTGATCAATCTTGTTAAAGCTCCAGCCAATGTGGGACTTCAAAGAAATTGCAATGTCACCCGAGATGGTGGATATTTTTCAAACTACTTCCGCTTTAGAGATAGAAGAAATAACCAATTGAGAGTCTCCAACTAATGAGATAGAAGGAGAGTTGATAAATTCTGCCATTTTGAACTCCAATTTTTCCGCCAGAGCTTCCGGCATCACGGGGATAGTAGTGGGGTTTTCCTCAGTCTAGATTTCAATGCTTCCCCCTTTGAGTTTCTACTTACTGTCGAGGACAAAGAGAAGGAGTTTCTAACTGCTGCATTGAAAGATATACAAATTTGGTTTGTAGAAGGGTTGCCATTTTTCCCCCATTTTGGTGCTAATATTTTCTTTCCAAGCCTGCAAATTTTTTTCATATGAGAGATTTAGCTACTATGATATCTTTTGGAGAGAGAACTCCTTTTGATTGTGAACCAAATCATTTCGAAGTCTCCAAATAAAATCTAAGATCTGGCCTGTAAAAACTTTGAAAGGATGTTCTTCCTGGGAGATTAGGCTTAGTTTTTGCATGGGGTATAATATGAACTGAAACCAATCATTCATTGAAGTTAAATCCAAGGAAGAGAGATTCAATGGCCATTTGGCCTGACTCCATAGAATTCTAGATATAGGAAATTCTACGAAAAGGTGAAGCAAGGTTTCTTCTGTTTCATCACAAAGAGGGCAATTTATGGAGGTTAAACTTGAGATAAAACGTTTAAGGCACTCATTTCTCGGTAGAATATCCCACAAAATTTTTCATAAAAGGAGCTTATGCCGATCGTGGATTCTGAGGTTCCAAAATTTCCTCCATTGGATATTTAGAATTGCTTCCCTAATAGGAAAGGCAATATTGGAAGCAAGGTGATGGGCGGATTTTACTGAGAAAATCTCATTTTGTGTTTTGGTCTAGATGAGGCTATCCAAGCCTTGGTTGGAAACAGGCAAAGGGATTTTTAGGATTTCATTTATGCTATCCTGTTGAAAGAGAGATGTTAAGATAGAATATTCCAAAGTTGGCATGAGTAATCAACTCTGAGACTTTGAGAGTAGTCGATAGATCCAATGTATGGTCTAGGGGAGAAGGCTTGAAATCTTCCAAAGTCAGAATCCAGGGATCAAGCCAAGCTATAACAGACAAGCCATTTGTAATTTTGAAACACATACCTTTTTTCTAGAAAAGATCTGGTCTTAAGTAATCCTTTCCAAAAATGTGAATCAGTGACCTTTGGAGCTGTTTTTTCAAAGACACTTGATTTCAAATATTTATTTGATAAGAGCTTTTGCCAAATACTATTATTTGTTTTGCACATTTCTCATCTTGTCTTTACTAGCAAAGCTACATTCATATTTTCCATCAGACATAAACCCAATCCTCCATCTTTTTTTGGTTGGCATATGGTTTTCCAAGATTTTAGGTAAAGCTTGTGCTTTTGATCTTCTGATTTTCCCCACCAAAAATTTCTAAATCTAGCTTTCAGTGTCTTACAAATGGATTTTGGAAGCATGTGTATTGACATTTGGTATGTGGAGATAGCGCTTGCGACTGATCTTGAGCATAGTTCTACCCGCTTGAGAGAGCATTTTTTATTTCCAACCATCCAGTTTTTTATTTATTTTCCCCAGCAATTCTTTGTAGTCCTCTTTCTTGGATCGACCAAACATTGTCAGCATTCCCAAATATTTCATTTTTTAGGCTGATTCTTTGTATGGTAAATTAGTCGAGGTTAACCTTCTGGTTGCTTGACTTGTATTGTGGGTAATGAAAATGGAGGACTTACTTTGATTGATGCATTGGCCAGAACAAGCTTGATATTTCTCTAGGACATTATTGATTGCCTGGATCGACTTTGCCTTTGATTTCCCAAAGATAATTAAATCATTTGCAAAAATAATGTGAGAAATTGGGGGGGGGCATTCTCTGCTAATTTTAATACCTTCTAGATTCCTTAATGTTTCTGATCTCGCCAGTAGTCTTGAGAGATCTATGCACAGAATGAAGAGAAAATGTGAAATTGAGTCACCTTGCCAGAGTTCTCTTTGAGCTTTAAGAAAACCTTTTAGGGATCCATTGATAAGAATTGAGAATGAAGCCGTCGTAATACATTCCTTGATGAGATTTATCTAAGTCAAACCGAAACCCAAAGCTTTCATCACTACAAATAGAAAGTTCCATTCTATATAGTCAAACGCTTTTTCCATATCAAGTTTTAAAGCCATCTAACCTTTTTTTCCCTTTATGATGTTTTAGATGATGAAAAATCTTATGAGCTATTATGGAATTTTCCTTTATATTACGACTAGGAACAAAAGCTGTTTGGAATGGGGATATGATGCTTGGGAGAGATTTCTTTAAACGTGTTTGTAAGGATTTTTGTGATAACTTTGTATATAATATTTGTCAAATTTATGGGTCTATAATGTTAAGGAGAGCTTGGGCTTACAATTTTTGGAATGAGAGTTATATGGGTATGATCATCTGTTTCAGAAGTTTCCCGTTTCTAAAAAACTTTTGCACTGCCGCAACCACATCTATTTTGATGATGTGCCAGTAATGTTTGTAAAAAAGGACTGTCATCCCATCTGGTCCTGGAGCTTTATTGTTTGGGATTTGCTTTAAAGCTCCATGAATTTTAGTTTTTGAAGGCAAGGCTGTTAGAAGTTCATTTTCTTCGTCTGAAATCTAATTTTCAAAAAGATTTTCAAGATGCTCTGGGAAAATAGGAGTTGTGGAGATATAGGTGGATTCAAAATAATTCATGAAAGTAGATTCAATAATATTCTGATCCATAGTCCAAATGTCTGGGTTTATCTTGATCGAATCAATCCCATTTCTTCTACGACAGATGGTTAGTTGACAAATGATAGAACTTTGTGTTTAGATCCGTTGTGGTGAGCTAATTTGTTCTTGACTTTTGCCTCCATAGAATTTCTTCATTCTTTAGTTGCTCTTGAATTTTGAGATGAAGAAATTTTTCTCTTGGTAAGCTCCATTGGTTTGGTAGATTGCTCTGAAGGTTCCTAAGCTCCATTTCAAGTTGTTGAATATTTGTTTGGATTCTCCCGAAATGATTTTTGTTCCAAAGTTTGAGTGCCTTTTTTGTTTCCTTGATTTTTGTTGTAGAGGATGAATGCTGGATTCCCATAGAATTGTTGACGCCAAGCTTCTTCCTAGTCCAGAATTCCTTAAATTTGAAAGGAGAGAGATTCTTCCTTGTCTTCATAGTATTTAGTAAGAGAGGATTATGATCTGAGGCTGCATAAATTATGTGCTGGATAGTGGCATCCAGGAAGAGTAGGCGCCATTGTGCATTTGCTATACCACTATCCAGCCATTCTCTAATCATCGCCATGAGAATCCATTAGGTTTTGCAACCCACCTATGGAAGTTGACGTTACTAGCCTTCCTCCATACTTATCATGTTGGCTTAATAAGTCATTGAAATCCCCTATACAAAGCCAAGGACCTATAAATGAGCTATTAGTTGAGTCCAAATGATTCCAGAAGTTCACTTTATGTTTTCATTGGGCCAGAGCATATACAAAAGAAACTAACCAAGGATGATTAGGAGGATCAGAATAAACCAAAATAGAAATAGCATTAGTATTAGTATGAACCGGTTTGATATCTACACCTGGTCTCCATAATAACAAAAGGCCTCCCTTTTTTCCCGAGGCTGGGACATTTACAAAATAGTGGAAACCTAGTCTATTTACAATATAGTAGGGGTGCTATCATTAGCCACCAAGGTTTCCGACAAAAAGATAATATCCGGATTGTACTTATTAATAAAAGCCCTTGTACTTCTGATTGCTCTAGGGCGGGCTAATCTCCTGCAGTTCCATACCAAAGACTTCATGGATTAACTGGAGGCATGGTTGAGCCTGCCTCATCAGGTTTCTTGTATTTTCCAGACTGTGGTGCCTTTGGTGTAACTCTGCTATAGGGTTTTGATCTCTTTACTTCCTTTGTTTTTTTTAGCTTTCCTAGATGATTTTGATTTAATAGATAGATGCATGATTGCCACTTCTTTTTCTTCATCCCCAATTTTTTTGATTATGATTCCAAATTGTGGGTTCCCAACCTCTGAAATTTTTTGCGCTTTTGATCTCTGTGAATTAGGATCATTGGAACCATAAGGAGTCAACCTTTTTTGTGAAACTTCTATCTCAGATATAGGGATCAAACTTACTAAGCCTTCAGAAGAGAAGTGCAATAAGTCGTAGTCTAAAGGGCCATCTGAAGTAGAGGCTCTATTCTTTGCCACATAACGAATGGTTGGCCCAGGTTCCTTTGGTTTCTTTGAAATAGATTGAGAGCTAGAGATTGGATCAGATGGAGTAATCAGTTAGACTGGATGATAAGTGATAGAAGGCACATAATTTAATACCTTGGGCTTTACATCCAGCAAGGCATGAGCATTGTACAGGGGACCAGTTTTCCTTATAAGTCTTTGGGCCTTACTGTCTAAATGAAGCTGATCCTCATCTAGGCCTTGAGCGCCCTTCATATTCTCCCATGGGCCCATTAGACGTGGTCCAACCACAAGCTTTGGAGGCTTCTTATCTTCAACCAACGAGAAGCCACTCGGTTTAGTTGGCTTAAACACAGTAGAAGAGATCACCTCCCCCATCGGATCCGAAGGATTGATGGTGTCTTGAACGCCACAGCATGGAGCTGAGAATTATGCTGGAAGCCCTTGATTGGGTCAGAGACCCTTTGCCTTTCCGACTGCTAGTAGGTGAGCTTACTGTTTTCATGGTTGCTACTTGCTTGTTTCTGGGAACTGAGATGATCGGATGTTGGGCTTGGAATTAGTTCATAGGGATTTTTAACTCTGATTGGATGCTTCACAAGAATAGAGACTTCATGCATGATTTGATTTTTTCCTTGATAAAATTCCTTGCTATTCTTCAATTCGCCCCACAAATAAATTTCCTCTAACTGAGAAGCTACTATCTTTGACCACCTATTTCCCTTTCCCAATTGTTACTTCTACTAATGACAAACAGAGGAGACAATGGCAGAGTTAGAGCTGCAGAAACAAATATCCTGTTTTCCCTTAAATCAGTGTTATATTATGGAGTATCTTGGCACATATCTTTCTCTACACATTGAGTCATCGGGAGTCTGGGGACACTTTCTTGACCATGATGCATCGGTTGAACAGTCATGAATATAGCAGATTCTGCATGTAGCCAAGGCCCAAATGGCATTTGTTTCGGGATGGAGTTTAGGAACTTGTAGAAAAATTTGGGAGTGCCCAATCCTACCACAAGCATAACAGAAGTCGGATAATCGTTCGTATTTAAAAGAAACCCCAAGTGTCAAAATTATAGTCCCTTGGTTCCCAAAGACCTTATTTCAAAGGTTTGGTGATGTCAATCTCCACCTTAATCTCGATGAATTTCTTACATGCCAAACCAAACAAAAGGTCTACATCCACTCCAAGAAAAGTACCTAGAGCACTCCCTATCTTGAAAGTGTTTTTTTTCTGTCATATGATTTCTGGTGAGGCCATGTATTTGAACATGAAATGGTGAAGTACTAAGACTAATCTCTTTCCATGTAGATTCTGCAGGGCAACTTTTAAGAATGAGGAGATGCCCCTTGAAGTTCCAAGGAATTTGATTCAAGACTCTCCTTTTGTCACTAGCATTTTGAAAAGTAAAAAGAAACAGATTTACATCTAAGTCTTCTATGTGGAACTTACTGAGGAAGCTCCAAGCAGCTCTGAATGAAGCATGTAATGAAATTCTATTAAGAGGGCAAGATGCCACTATCCTACCAATGAGTGCTAACTCAGGATCCCCATTTGCTTGTTCCCTTTTAGGGGATAGATTTAAACCTTCCCAATAAATAGCTTCTGTCTGGTGAATGATGAGAAGATTAGAGTGGTTGTGTTCAATTTTCACTATTGAGAGTTGCAGAGAGAACTCTAATATGGAGAGAGCAAGAGCGATTATACTTAGGTTTGGTATGGATGATAATACACTTAGAATCCTCTTACTATCCCTAATTTACTACTCTAGTGTATTTGAAATTTTTAGTTTTTTACTATTTTCTTTTAAGTATTTTTTTTAACATCCTTAATCATTAAGAAAAAATTAAAAAATATACAACTTCACTAATAGTCACTTCCTTAACCATGAAGTAAACAAAAAAATTACAAAAAATAAAAATAAAAAGAGTTGTAAAAGGGTGGTAGTAGGGTAGTAAGCCTATCATTATTCATATGTGTATATATATATATATATCTTTATATATACTAAGCGCCAATAAGCAGGCAGCTGTTGTCTAACATATTTTTTTTTCCAGTTTTGCCCATACATGCATTTCAGAATCACCGTTACATCCCTCCATTCCACTGGCTTCAATTTCTAGAATACCTCTTTCCTCTCACTTCCACAAGCTTCCTATTTTGTTTATAGCCCACTATTCCCAATGTTCCACCGAGCTCTTTCAATTTCTGGATCAATCCACCGCTCACTTTTTTGTCTCCCAGTGTCCTCTACTCACAACAATCCATCTTTCAATTTATGGATCAATCCACCTCACTTTTTCCTCTCCTAGTGTCTTCTACTCACAGCAATCCACCGCCTAATCCCCTCACTTTTCCTATAAATACCCTAGCTACCCAACCAAGAAAAATAAAAAAACCAAAACCCTTATAAAACTTTGTAGAGGAGAAATCTATGCTCTTGAGCTTCGCATCGTCACTAGGAGAGCTTCGATCAGTAGCAACTGTTTTTTCCAATCGCCTCAAAGCATCGGCTCTCCTTTGCCTACCAGCAATAGTAGATGCAACGGCTAAAGTACTATACTTGTTATACATTGCATTTTCTTTTAGAGAAATTCATACTAGGCTTTTATGCAAGATGTTTGATAAAATCTGGGACCTTGTTCATGAATACAGAATCACTAATTAAAGAAATTGCAACTTTTGCTAGAAGATTAGCCACATGGTTAACATTTTTTTTTTCACATAACAAAAGTCCCAAATCGAAAAAATAGACAACAAAGCTAGAATACCCTGTATGAGATGACCACAAGAGCATTATAAACCTACAAGAGCTTTAATAAGATTCACAATATTTTTAGCATCTCACTCAAAGATCTAATTGTCAAAACCCAGCTCCAAACAAAAAACAACAGCTAAGAAAGCTCCATAAGATTCTACAATATGAGTTGTAGTGACTCCCAAACTTGGAAAGCTGTTTTGAAGCAATGACACACCCATTTTCATCCCTTAGAGTAATATCAATACCCATCTTCTTGCTCTGAAAATCCATAGCAATATCCCAATTGCTTTGATACAATTTGCCAATGGGGGTTGCCAAACTTGAGTAGGAGCTTGCTCTTGCCAAGTATCAGGAAATGAAGATTGAATAATTGATTGGAACTCTTCCAAAGAAACATTAACCATATGAAATAATTGAGAGGGACGTTGGAAAATACCATCATACAGAAGTTTATTGCATCTCAGCCACAAAAATCTAGCAATAACCAATAAGAGTTCAAAATCTGCAACTTCTAAATACCCTTCCATAGTAAGAACCAGGTCCATGAAGTTGAGATTAGGAAAACAATTTTTTGAAATTTTTTATAACAAAGACCCAAACATCCTTAGCAGAAGTGAATCCCCAAAGAATATGTGTCACAGTTTCCACGTTAGTTGCACAGATAGGACAAAAGTCTTCCTATAGTACATGCTTGAGTTTAAGATTGCTTCTATTAGAAAGTATATTACAACATGCTTTCCAAATAAAATATTTCACCATTGGTGGTGTGTTGGAATTCCAAACTTTTATCCAAAAATTATTAGTCACAGTAGCATGAGAAGAGGAACAAGAAAGATTGGAGTTTAATTCGAGTTGAAGATAATATTCACTTTTAACATAAAATCCCCCATCATTGGTACACCTCCATACCAATCTATCATCATTTGCCAAAGGGCTAAGACACATATTAAGGAATCATGTCAGCTTCATCTTCATTAAAAATAGTTTGCACCATAGACTTATTCCATTTAGTTATACCTGGAAGAAGAAGTTCTGCAACCAAGAAATTGGTGATTGAACCTTATGAGTAATAGGTTTGGGGATCCATTTATCTTTCCAAATTCTAATGCTAGTACCATTCCCAACTCTCCACCACATACCTTCATTCAATTAATTTCGAGCTAGAAAAATACTTTTCGCAGCATAGGAAACATATCTGGGCAACACAGCCTCAAAAAGGGATGAGTTAGAAAAATACTTAACTTTGAGAATCTCAGTAGATAAAGAAGATGGTTGTTGTAATATTCTACACAGTATCTTAGCCAACATGGCTATGTTAAAAGCCTTCAAATCCCTAAACCCCAAACCTCCAGTTCTTTTTGCAATACTCATGATTCTCTTCCAACTCAACCAATGTATCTTATGGTCATTTTCCTTAGGACTCCAAAAGAATTTCTGCATAATTTGATTAATCTAACAACAAAGAGTTTTGGGCAATCGAAATGTACTCATGCAATAGGTTGGAAGGGCATGAATGACAACTTTGAGTAAGATTTCTTTTCCATCCTGGGACAAGAACTTAGATTTCCAACTATTGAGCTTTCCCCAAATTCTATCAACAATACCTTTGAAAGCAATACTTTTGTTTCTACTAACCATTGATGGTAAGCCAAGGTATTTTTCCAAACATGTAGTTGATCAAAATGTAGAGAGGTCTTCGAAATGTAAGCCAAGGTAAGCCAAGATAAGCCAAGATATCTCTTTGATATTTTTCCTCACTCCCATGTTGTGTTTGTACTGAAATATAGAGAGGTCTTATCCCTATTTAATTTATGTCTAGAAGTTCTCTCATAACACAATAGCATATCTTGTAATCTACTCCATTCTAATGAAGAAGCTTTAATAAAGAGCAACAATCATCAACAAAGAATAGATATGATACTCGAACCAACCCTCTTGCAATTGGCACACTGGTGAGATAACCTTTCAGATGAGCATTTGAAAAAGAGCACTAAACACCTCAGCACAAAAATAAAATATGAGGAGAGGAAGTCACCCTGTCTAAGAGCTCTTATAGGCTAAAAAGTTTGTTATGGTTCACTATTCACTAAAACTGAATAAGATACAGAAGAGACACATTCCATCATCAAACTAACCCATCTCTTCCGAAATCCCATTTTTAACATCACAAGCTTAAGAAAACCCCATTCAACCCTATCATAAGCCTTACTCATATTAAGTTTTACTTCGATAAAACCCTCTCTCCTTTCAAAGAAGAATGCATGGTATGGATTGTTTCATAGGCAACCAACACATTATCAGAAATAAGACAACCAAGAATGAAAGCACTCTAATGAGTAGAGATAATCCAAGGGAGTATAAGTTTGAGTATATTGGCTAAAACTTTAGAAATTATCTTATAGACTACATTACACAAGCTGATAGGCCGAAAGTATGTCATTTTAGTAGGCTTGTTAAGCTTAGGAATAAGGGTGATATAAGGTCTGATTAATGGAGGTTAAGAATGTACCAGAATCTAGGAATTGCATCACCATGTTACACACCTTAGCTCTAATAGTGTCCCAGTGTACTTGGAAAAAAGAGGTAGAATAATCATCCAGACCTGGTGATTTATAAGGAGACATCTGAAAAAGAGCTTGCTTAACATCATTCTTTATGAAAGGCTTAAGCAAAGTAGAATTCATATCAGTTGTCACCACCTCCTCCAATACTTGTAAACAAGCAGCAAAACCCTCAGGATTAGATGAAGTAAAAAGAGTATAGAAGTATTGTGTAAAAGCAGCCTTGATGTCACTGTCTTCTTGCAAAATCCTCCCAGTTTTTTATTCAATTTCCTTTCTGATTCAATTTCCTTTATAGAGTTAATACTTCACCTTTGGTTGGCACATGAATGATAAAACTTGGTGTTTCTATCACCCAATCTAAGCCAATTAATCTTAACTAGCCCTATGCTTCCATCTAATATCACCCTTTTCTAGTAAAGATTTCTCTCCAACTACAATGCCCTCAGTTCAGTCCAAGATGCCTGAGTACAAACATTCTATGGAGCCTCTATCTTTGCTTCTATTTGCAACAATTCTTTCCTTTCATTAACCATTTTATTTTCACTCAACTCTTGCAATGCTACTTGATAGTTGTGCAAAGAATAATTGGAGTCTGCCAAATTATCAGAAGATGAGAATCCACTATTCTAGCCAAGCTTAATAACTTCTTTAAAATCAGCATCTATATTCCAACTGGCCTTATGTCTCCATAATTTCCTTTGAAAAGAAGAAGCCTTACCATGAATCGAGAAGTAACTTAAAATAGGAGTATGATCTAAATAAGAGTTCGACAATATCTGTGCAGGAGTTGTTCCAAATAAATTTAGCCACTCATTATTTGCAACCCTCCTATCCAATCTCTCCAATGTAAAATTGTCATCCATTCTATTATTGCAACATGTAAATTTAGAGCCCTTAATACCCATATCACACAAACCAAAAACTAGTAAAAAACCAAATGGGCCCAATACTATGATGTGCAACTCGAACATGAATGTCTTGAAGAAAAATGAATCAAATTGACATCAGAATTATCATCCCAAAATAATGCTAAACCTGCACCACCAGTACCCATACTATCAGTTAGCAAATTATTATAAGCCAACTTCAATTTCAATGGTTGAATAAGACTACCAAGCAGTTTAGTTTCCACTTAAAAAAGAAAAAGAAAAAGAAAACAACAAAAATAACAACAACAACAGTTTTGGCTTATATATCTTCACCAAATGGCAAAGACTACGAATTGTTTAAGGGTTGCTAAGCTCTCAATAGTTCCAACTTATAAGATTCATTTCTAATGATGAGGTTGGGAGCCAGCCTCTACCAATAAAACAAAGGAGGAATAAGTAGTATGTGACTTCTTAACACAAGATTTTTTAACAATTCATTTGGAAGAAGCAGCATGCCATGTAAAGGCATATCAAGGATATGTTCTTCCTCTTATTAGGCAATACAAATTGTTGGGAAATCAGAGCCTAACGCTTCCATTTTTCATTAGTGTTATGTTGGGGAAAACTGTCACAATGTGCAGAACTAACTACAAGACTTTGAGAATCATTGACATCCATAGCATTCTTTATAGTGAGAGGAGATGGATTAGTGACCACAGGATGCTCCTGAATTGGGACAACCATCAATTTCTCAGACAAACATGAAATCTTAGAACAAGACACAAACATTCCACCAGAACATACAGCCACTCACACTACCATTAACTGCTTTTTGAAATTCAAACTTCTCCACAGAGGAGGCAACTACCACTTTATCTGTCAATTGATCACTACACACTACAAATTGATTCTCTTCAGAACCCTTTAGGATGGTCGAAGTTCCTGCCACCAAAGAGGGGCCCTGGTTGGAAGCCCTCATCCATACCCCATACTGATTCTTAAAACCAACACCATGTAAAGTATTTGTAGTTGTAATGTTACAACCTTTATCTGCACGAGAAATAACCACACATTGAAAGCATGTATGTGGTAACTGTTCATATTGAAAATGAACCCATATAGTTTTTCCTTGAATGATCACAATCCTGTCCTAAAATAAAGGTTGGGTTAAATTTAAAAAGACTTTAATCCTGTCACTTGATGAACCTTATACTTATAAATTATAACCTATATTATATAACTATTTGCTTAGATTTATTTATATTTTCTTTTAATATTCGGATTGTCATATCATGCATGATAGTATATAAAAGTTGAAAGTTGAATAAAATATTGTTAGAATATATTTATTTAATATTATTTTTGTTTTAAAATTTGAAAAAATTGAATTGTTTATTATATTTTATGTCGGAGCTTGAAAAAATTGTAATGATTATATGAGATGAGATGGTTTTGTTACACAAATCAAACCAGCCTTTAATTTTATACAGACAATTACAAAACTAAATAACGCATCATAATGGCTATAACATGTACAAGCTCATAATCACAAACAAGTCAATTAAGTTTATACCAAACCCTATATATATATATATATATATATATATATATAACATACATGATGTTAGGGAGGTGGGCATGTGCATCGATCTTCCCTAGATGATCATAGTGATGATTTAGATGACTGATATGGAAGAAATCTCAAACCAGTTTACAGGGTGTTTATAAAGTATAATTTCTCAATGAAGAAGATCATTCAGATGAAAAAAACTTATAGAATTGCTAAGAAGAATTTGGCACATAGGTTATACCCAGCTCGTTAATTCCACTCAATCTAATGACGTTCTTGATTATTAGCTTTTAGGATTACAAATCTGAGAATTTTTAATTTATTAATGCTTATAATGAATGCTCTTTATATTTTCAATAACCTGATCAAACCGATCCATCCAAATTATAAAAGTTGTGCTAAGGGATCGAGCTAGCATCAAATCTAACAAAAAGACAAACAAGACTTAACGAACTCAATACAAAGGATCGAATGTTAATATAACGTCCTAGGCATGACATGATCGATCTTAAACTCCATATATAGCATAAAGCATATAGATATATACGAACCATATATACAAGAAAAATGGGTTTTTGTGACTTATTTATTGCAACGAAAAGACTATTTACAATCAAAATTGATTATGAATAGTCTTTTCGTTACAATAAATTAGTCTCAAAATTCTGTTTTTCTTGTAGTGATATATATTATATATATCTTATGCTCCTTTCTGAGGCCATAGTACGTAATCTTTTGTGGGGGATCATAGAACATATCATTTACTATAATTTTGCTGCTTAGGTTTTGAGAAGCACACACACGTACTGGACAATCCCTAAAGTGAGAGGAAATTCTTCATGCGTTTCTTTCATATTAATATCAAAGCTTCGACTCTGGCAAATTAACTCATATTAGATGATCCAATTCCGCAAAGAGAAAAACTAAATGCTCTTTCTGTTATTATTCTTCCTCTAAAAAGATCACATGCAGCGCCATAGTTGATCAAACAAATATTCTAGGGGCTTGAGTTTCAAAGACGACAAATTAAACCCACCAACGATGCTGTATTTATACTTAATATCTCAGCATTCGCATCTCATGCATGCAATGGTTTAAAATTCTCATTCTGGAGGGATGATGGATGATGAATTGTTGATCAATTTGCTTATATTAAATTGATGAGTATAGGAATCCAAATACATGGTACTTGTCTTTGCATCAGATTACATATCTGGCCAATTCTCATAGTTTTTTCCCCCAATGTCTCACTTTAAAGTTTGGCATGGGGACCCATGCAGTAACTCTAATTTGAACAAGCCAACCATTTTTTCTTTGACAAAGTTACTGATCAATTATTTCAATAATACATGGTTAACTACATTAAAGGAGTTCCCACATCTCATTCTTGTTCAAGACACCTACGCTTCTCGCTTTTCCTCAAAGATTATTTGATGGAGGATTGATTCCTTGTCGCTACCAATTAAGTACGTATAACCCTAAGAAATTTAAACAATTTTTTTAATTAATATGAGAGATAATTAGTTCTGTGTTTATATAAAATTTCTTCAATATTATACCAAAAAAAAAAAAAAGAAGAAGAATTATTCGTAACCATAAGTAAATATTAACTTGGTGATGGCTTAGCTTTTGTACTATATATTACTTATATACTTTGGTCTACCTGCACTACGCAAACTTTGTGATCGATCGACAAGAAATCATTCGTTAAATATGCAAAGCTAGCTAATTAATATTAAACTAGTAAAAGCTGGATGGAGACGTACAAGTAATTAAGAGCCAAAGCTAGCTAGCTAGTTAGGGCGCCAATTAATTTTAATAATTAATATTGGTGATCAACGAATAAAATATATGTTTTTGGTAATTTATGCTTGAGATCAGATCTAGCTAGCTAGCTAGGGTTTAAACCGCAGATATATTCCACCTGCATGAATGTGATCTCCATTTCTCTTTCCTCAGCTTCTATAAATTAAGTCACAGAAATATCATGTCTTCACATGCACAACTAAATGAAGGTTTCTGTCTTTCTATGTGATAATGATATATCCTAGGCTACCGCATTAAGGATCTGAGCAAGGTGAAATTAGGAAGAAGGCTAGCTGCTTGTACGTGTTAAGATTATTATAGGGGTTTGTATGAGAAGGTGACAAAAGAGAGTGAGCACACAAGGTGTTTTTCGTGCATAGACCTGATCCCAGCATGAAGCTCTGCGTGCTTACTCTCTATCTGTCACCCACCGTCCTCCCCCTCTCCCATCTCTCTCTCTCCCACACATACTTGATCTACATGTTCTTTCCAGTTCAAGATAGCTACAGATAAGTACTTTTCATTTTTCTCATGTTTTTCTACTTGTAGGGTAATAATCATATGCATATGAGCATATCGATCTATTTGTTCAAATGATGAGTTGATAGTACTGAACGATCTGTAATCAAATCCAGGGCGGAAAGCACATAAAACTATTATTATAGTACTCTCTCTCTCTCTCTCTCTCTCTCTCTCTCTCTCACAGAATCATCTTGTCATGAAAGCTTCATAGTCCAACTTTCCCCACCACAAGACCCAATTATTTATATTTTATACATGTACATCAACGCACTTTTGCACTTAAAAGTTGTAGTGCATCATCCTGACATGAAAGTTCTCTAGAGATTAAGCTACTTGCTCCACACCCAGCATATTGCACTTTTTTATTCCCTTGAAATATCCCAGCAGCTGGCCATGATCTGAGCAAGTACTGGTATATTTACACCCAACAGACATGTTTCTGATCTCTTATAAAGTACTTTGTAGACATGACTCGAGTCCATTCACACTAAAATGGTGATCATTCAACAACATTTTTATAGCGGCGGTCACCAAGAAAACAGTCACTACATATATCATAAAGTGTGTGCGTTGCTGCGAAGATCGATCATGTTGGCAACAGCCAGCGATATTGGACCACCGCCGTTTTGTATTTCGAACGAAAATCATGAATAGGATGCCCTAGCGACGGTTTCCTTATTTCGAAAAAAATCCCTATGAATCCATTATACTTAACTGACGATCATATCAACATGAAGGACGACCGGCATATATCAAGTTCAGCTACAACTGTTTTTCCCGATCGCCGGCCTCAAAGCGTCGCTCCTTTGCCTACCATGCAACGACAGTAGATGCAGCGGCAAAAGTACAGTACTTGTTATATACATTTTCTCTTTTAACTCTTACATTGATTTTTCTTTTTACAGTGTTATATTGGAGTAGTTTTAATGCATTTTTTTTTTCACTCTTACACAATCCGCGAACTCTATATCAAAATTATAAGATTTAGTTCAAGTTGGATGTCGAGGTCTGGATCATAGCAAAATCATATAACAGATAAGGAGTTTGATGAATACGAAAATATTATTGTGTTCAATATAAGAAATGTACAGAGAGAGATATATATATATATATATAATATTATATTATATAGTGGGTTCCAGCTCAGCATGCTACTTACATTTCTAATTTATACAAGTTACTGACTACAAAATAGATCAGCTAAATATTTAATACTCCCCCAATTAGATGAAGAGTTCGAACTCCCATCTTGCTTATCAAAGTGATAAATTGTTTATTGCCAAGAGTTTTAGTACGAATCTGATGTTGAGAGGCAATATGAAAAGTTTTGATAACTCCAGTTTGAAGTTTGTCTTATATAAAATGGCAATCAAGCTCAATGCTTTTTGTGCACTCATGAAATGCGGGGTTAATTGGCGGCAATATGTAAAGCAATTGTACTATCACAAAACAAGTGAGCATGATCAGCATGAGAAATTTGAAAATCTAATAATAAAGTGAGAAGCCAAACAATTTCACAAGTAGTGGATATCATCGAACAATATTTGAACTTAGCTGAAGAACATGAAACAGTTTATGTTTCTTAGATTTTCAAGAAACCAAGGAATCATCAAGAAAAACACAATATCTACTTGTGAGTGTAAGAGTATCGAGGTCCAATCTGACTCTGTAAAAGCTTTAATTTATAGAAGGTTGTTAGCAGGAAAGAACAAACCATGAGTAGGGGTAGATTTTACTTACAATAAAATTCTATATGCTACAAGTGAGGCTGTCGAGACTTGTCCATGTATTGGCTAAGCCTATGGACATAATAAGAGAGATCATGTCTTGTAATTGTATGATATAAAAGCCTAAGAATAAGTCTTCGAAAAGCTGTAGGATCTTGCAACAATTCACCATCTTCTTACTTGAGTTTTAGGTTCTTCTTCTTATAAAAAAGAAACTGACGCAACACCAGGCAAACTAGCATCTTGAAGTGTCTCAAGTGCATACTTTCGTTGGTATAAAGAAATGTCTGGAGGAGATCGAGCAACTTCTAGACCAAGGAACTAGTATTTAAGCTACCCAAGATCTTTTAGTTTGGATTTTTCATCAATCAAATGTTTCAGCTAATCAACAGACTGTAAATAATTGTTGGCTAGCAAAATATTATCAACATATACAAATAAAGCAATGACTGAATTGCCATTAGTCTAGTGAAATGGGAATAATCAGTTCTAGACTGAACAAAACTCAATTCAAAAAGTGTTAGAGAACTTGGAAAAGCATTTACATGAGGCATGCTTCCAACCTTAAAGAGACTTATTTAATTTGCAAACTTTGGACTCCCCTTAGTTTGAAAACCATGAGGTAACTTTATGTAAACTTCTTCCAACAAATCACCATGTAAAAAAAGTATTATTTACATCAAGCTGTACTAAATGCCCTTTCTAGGCAGCTGCTATAGCAAGCAAGGTTCAATTAGTGACCATCTTAGTGGTAGGTGAGAAGGTTTCAAAATAATCTAAACCTTCACATTGGCCGGGTATAACCCTTAGCAACCAACCGAGCCTTATATCATTCAATATAAGCATCAGCTTTATATTTGATTTCATATACCATTTACAACCTAATGGGTTGTTTTGTATGGGATAAAGTGTAATAGTCCAGGTATTATTTGTTTCCAAGACTACAATCTCATAAACCATGGCATCTCTTCAATGAGAGTACTGGACTGCCTGATGATAAAATTTAAGCTCAATGTCAACAATAATTTCAAGGGCAAAGTATTTATATTTATGAGAGGAGCAAGCATATGAAATGAATTTAAAAATATCATATTGACTACCTACAGGATGAGAAAAAGAACCTATGGTAGAATAATTGAAATATGATGTAGAGTGTGTAGTAAAAGAGTTATAATAAGTGAAATTCCCCAAGTACCCCTGTAAAACCATGAAACTGTCTATCAATTTCCTTAAACAAATTGGTTAGATCTCAATATTATGATTATTAAACGGATCAAATACTTAAATAAAATAATCAAACTTGCAAGACACGATGATTGGTTACGAAGGGAAACCCTTTAAAGAACTCTTTAAAGGTAAAACCCTACGGGACAACCAAATCCGGGAAAGTTAATCTTATTGTTTAAAAATCAATTACAAGTAATTCTCAATTACAAAACTTTTGTAATTTAACTATCTTACTTGTCCAAACAAATGACTCATTTGTCTTCTACCCCAATAGCAGTCAGAACCTTTAGCGATTTTCAAACTATTGACTTCCCTCTTGAAACTTCGGTGACTGAAATCCAATCAATGATACTTTACACTTGAAGCACGATCACACTCAAAGAGAGATCATAAATATGAAAATTCACCAAGAAATTTTCTCACCAAAAAATACACTAGAAAGTACTCTAGAAAATATGTAGATCTGAATCTCTATAGATCCTAACCAATAGGATCTCTTAAATAAATAATCTGGAAAGAGTTCCAGCTGAAGTAGGATTCTGCTAAAGGATAGAATTTGTCGCGAGAACGTCTCCTAATGAATTACTGATATTTCGCGATAACTCTCTTCTGCAGTGACTTATTTTTGTTCAGCTTCTCTTCTAGATAAATGCTAATCCTCATGGACTCGATTTTTACCTCAATGACTTATCTAAACAACCTCTAAGACTTCAAGATAAATTCAATATTGTTTAAAGATAAATCAATAATTATTTTATTTTTATCCAACAATTTCAAATATAATGATAAGATAAGTCTTATCATATAGTCATCTAATCCTATCCAATTTTTGCCTTTACAATAAGAATTTTACAAATAACCAAGAGTTCCTCGAATTTGAGATGAAATTCAAACTGGTAAAAAGTCAATCTATTTTGAAACTGTATTTGAATATGTAGATAAAGAAGGTCTTATATAAGAGATGTCTCAATGTAGGGATTAAGTTGACAAGAGAGTTGTTGAAGGCAGAACAACATGTTCAACTGTTTATGATTGATTTGGTGATGGTATGAGAAGCAAAAGGCAAAGAGGCCAAGATTTTATGAAGGAAAACATACTCAAGAAAAACAATATTTCTAGAAATAAAATATTCATTTGTAACAGGATCTAAGAGTTTATAACCTTTTATAACAAAATGATAACCAAGGAGAACATATTTTTGTGCTCTTGGATCAAATTTGGATCGGGATCTAGTTAAGGTTGAGGCAAAACAGAGGCATCCAAAAGTTTTGAGGTGATCATAACTAGAAGGAGAATGAAAAAGTAATTCACATGGAGATTTGTTATTCAAAATAGGTGTTGGTGGTTGATTAATGATATGATCAGTGGGTGTAAAAATGGCATCACCCTAAAAAGGAAAAGTTAAGTGAGATTGAAACATAAGAGTTCAAGCTATGTTTAGAATATGTTGGTGGTTGCAGCGCTTGCACTCTACTATAAAATTTTGTTGTAGAGTTTCAACACAAATAAACTGATGTAAGACATCTTTAGACTTTAGAAAAGGGTATAAAGAAAATTTTGTACCAAGATTGGTACAGATTTTCTTAATTTTGGTATTGAGTTGTGTTTTAATTAGTTTGGAAAAAATTTGGAATGATGATGAGACTTCAAATTTGCATTTTAAAAGATATACCTATGTAGCACATGTACAATCATCAACAATATTAGTTAAGAAATATTTGTGACCTTCAACGGTAGGGATGTATAATGATCCCCAAACATCACAATGAACAAGATCAAAAGGGAAGTTAGAAAAATGAGTATTTAAACAACTATTTGTTTATTTTGTATCCTTAAAATACACTTTGGTTAAACTTTGGCATCATAGGTTTGGTCATCCCTCTGTTTTAAGGATGAAATTTCTGAATAAAGTTGTTCCTGAGTTAGTTCTATCCCATTTTCCTTAACAAACTTTGGTACAAGAGGTTAGGGAATGCTAGTTTCTTTTGTTTTGCCAGTGGACAGATAGAAAATTTTCACCGCAGAAAGAAATTTTCTCCCATTGACAAAAGCATCATGGGACTTTGGAATCATCATCTCCATAAACGAACTCACATGCAGGGACTTTGGAGGCTATATATTACAGCCTATTATAAGGCTAATGGGTGAACATCTTTCACATTTGAAGGGAAATGCATTAGGTATTTTTTTCTACCTCCCATAAGATCAATTGAAGTCATGAAAACCTCTCTTATTGAACCTTATACTTCAAAATTATAGCCTATATATATAACTATTTACTAAGACATTATATATTTAATTTTATTTTAATAATCGGATTGTCATATATATCATAAAAGTATATAATTAGAACCTAATTTTATACAGACAATTACAAAACTAAAATATTGTCAAAACGCATCATAATGGCTATATATAACATGTACAAGCTCATAATCACGAACAAGTCGATTGAGTTCATACCAAACCCTAGATATATCCATGTTAGGGAGGTGTTCCCCAGATAGTGATGACTTAGATGACCTAAATGGAAGAAATCTCAAGCCAGTGTACAGGGTGTTTATAAAGTATAACTTCTCGATGAAGAAAATACAGATGAAATTATAAACTTATAACAGAATTACTAGGAAGAATTTGGCACGTACGTACGTACCCAGCTCGATCGTTCCACTCAATCTAATGACGTTCTTGATTATTAGGATGGAGGATTGATTCCTTGTCGCTACCAATTAAGTACGTATAACCCTAAGAAATTTAAACAATTTTTTTAATTAATATGAGAGATAATTAGTTCTGTGTTTATATAAAATTTCTTCAATATTATACCAAAAAAAAAAAAGAAGAATTATTCGTAACCATAAGTAAATATTAACTTGGTGATGGCTTAGCTTTTGTACTATATATTATTATATACTTTGGTCTACCTGCACTACGCAAACTTTGTGATCGATCGACAAGAAAACATTCGTTAAATATGCAAAGCTAGCTAATTAATATTACACTAGTAAAAGTGGATGGAGACGTACAATAATTAAGACCAAAGCTAGCTAGCTAGGGCGCCAATTAATTTTAATAATAATATTGGTATCAACGAATAAAATATATGTTTTTGGTAATTTATGCTTGAGAGATATGGGATTTAAAGTTTAAACCGCAGATATTCCACCATGAACTTGATCTCCATTTCTCTTTCCTCCCACTTCTATAAATAAGTCAAGAAATCATCATGTTTCACATCACAACTAAAGAAGGTTTCTTCCTTTCTATGGATAAGATTACCTAGGCTACTGCATGCTTAATGCATGATCTGAGCAGGCTGGAAATTAGGAAAAGGCTTCTTGTTACGTTAAGATTATTAAGGGGTTTGTATGAGAAGGTGACAGAAGAGAGTGAGCACACAAGGTGTTTTTCGGCATGACCTCCACGCATGAAGCTCTGCGTGCTTACTCTCTATCTGTCACCACCGTCCTCCCCCTCTCCCATCTCTCTCTCTCCCACACATACTTGATCTGCATGTTCTTTCCAGTTCAAGATAGCTACAGATAAGTACTTTTCATTTTTCTCATGTTTTTCTACTTCCTTGTAGGGTAATAATCATATGCATATGAGCATATCGATCTATTTGTTCAAAGATGAGTTGATAGACTGAACGATCTGTAATCAAATCCAGGGCGGAAAGCACATAAAACTATTATTATAGTACTCTCTCTCTCTCTCTCTCTCTCTCTCTCTCTTAGAATCATCTTGTCATGAAAGCTTCATAGTCCAACTTTCCCCACCACAAGACCCAATTATTTATATTTTATACATGTACATCAACGCACTTTTGCACTTAAAAGTTGTAGTGCATCATCCTGACATGAAAGTTCTCTAGAGATTAAGCTACTTGCTCCACACCCAGCATATTGCACTTTTTTATTCCCTTGAAATATCCCAGCAGCTGGCCATGATCTGAGCAAGTACTGGTATATTTACACCCAACAGACAAGTTTCTGATCTCTTATAAAGTACTTTGTAGACATGACTCGAGTCCATTCACACTAAAATGGTGATCATTCAACAACATTTTTATAGCGGCGGTCACCAAGAAAACAGTCACTACATATATCATAAAGTGTGTGCGTTGCTGCGAAGATCGATCATGTTGGCAACAGCCAGCGATATTGGACCACCGCCGTTTTGTATTTCGAACGAAAATGAATAGGATGCCTAGCGACGGTTTCCTTATTTCGAAAAAAATCCCTATGAATCCATTATACTTAACTGACGATCATATCAACATGAAGGACGACCGGCATATATCAAGTTCAGCTGCAACTGTTTTTCCCGATCGCCGGCCTCAAAGCGTCGCTCCTTTGCCTACCATGCACGACAGTAGATGCAGCGGCAAAAGTACAGTACTTGTTATATACATTTTCTCTTTTAACTCTTACATTGATTTTTCTTTTTACAGTGTTATATTGGAGTAGTTTTAATGCATTTTTTTTTTCACTCTTACACAATCCGCGAACTCTATATCAAAATTATAAGATTTAGTTCAAGTTGGATGTCGAGGTCTGGATCATAGCAAAATCATATAACAGATAAGGAGTTTGATGAATACGAAAATATTATTGTGTTCAATATAAGAAATGTACAGAGAGAGATATATATATATATATATAATATTATATTATATAGTGGGTTCCAGCTCAGCATGCTACTTACATTTCTAATTTATACAAGTTACTGACTACAAAATAGATCAGCTAAATATTTAATACTCCCCCAATTAGATGAAGAGTTCGAACTCCCATCTTGCTTATCAAAGTGATAAATTGTTTATTGCCAAGAGTTTTAGTACGAATCTGATGTTGAGAGGCAATATGAAAAGTTTTGATAACTCCAGTTTGAAGTTTGTCTTATATAAAATGGCAATCAAGCTCAATGCTTTTTGTGCACTCATGAAATGCGGGGTTAATTGGCGGCAATATGTAAAGCAATTGTACTATCACAAAACAAGTGAGCATGATCAGCATGAGAAATTTGAAAATCTAATAATAAAGTGAGAAGCCAAACAATTTCACAAGTAGTGGATATCATCGAACAATATTTGAACTTAGCTGAAGAACATGAAATAGTTTATGTTTCTTAGATTTTCAAGAAACCAAGGAATCATCAAGAAAAACGCAATATCTACTTGTGAGTGTAAGAGTATCGAGGTCCAATCTGACTCTGTAAAAGCTTTAATTTATAGAAGGTTGTTAGCAGGAAAGAACAAACCATGAGTAGGGGTAGATTTTACTTACAATAAAATTCTATATGCTACAAGTGAGGCTGTCGAGACTTGTCCATGTATTGGCTAAGCCTATGGACATAATAAGAGAGATCATGTCTTGTAATTGTATGATATAAAAGCCTAAGAATAAGTCTTCGAAAAGCTGTAGGATCTTGCAACAATTCACCATCTTCTTACTTGAGTTTTAGGTTCTTCTTCTTATAAAAAAGAAACTGACGCAACACCAGGCAAACTAGCATCTTGAAGTGTCTCAAGTGCATACTTTCGTTGGTATAAAGAAATGTCTGGAGGAGATCGAGCAACTTCTAGACCAAGGAACTAGTATTTAAGCTATCCAAGATCTTTTAGTTTGGATTTTTCATCAATCAAATGTTTCAGCTAATCAACAGACTGTAAATAATTGTTGGCTAGCAAAATATTATCAACATATACAAATAAAGCAATAACTGAATTGCCATTAGTCTAGTGAAATGGGAATAATCAGTTCTAGACTGAACAAAACTCAATTCAAAAAGTGTTAGAGAACTTGGAAAAGCATTTACATGAGGCATGCTTCCAACCTTAAAGAGACTTATTTAATTTGCAAACTTTGGACTCCCCTTAGTTTGAAAACCATGAGGTAACTTTATGTAAACTTCTTCCAACAAATCACCATGTAAAAAAAGTATTATTTACATCAAGCTGTACTAAATGCCCTTTCTGGGCAGCTGCTATAGCAAGCAAGGTTCAATTAGTGACCATCTTAGTGGTAGGTGAGAAGGTTTCAAAATAATCTAAACCTTCACATTGGCCGGGTATAACCCTTAGCAACCAACCGAGCCTTATATCATTCAATATAAGCATCAGCTTTATATTTGATTTCATATACCATTTACAACCTAATGGGTTGTTTTGTATGGGATAAAGTGTAATAGTCCATGTATTATTTGTTTCCAAGACTACAATCTCATAAACCATGGCATCTCTTCAATGAGAGTACTGGACTGCCTGATGATAAAATTTAAGCTCAATGTCAACAATAATTTCAAGGGCAAAGTATTTATATTTATGAGAGGAGCAAGCATATGAAATGAATTTAAAAATATCATATTGACTACCTACAGGATGAGAAAAAGAACCTATGGTAGAATAATTGAAATATGATGTAGAGTGTGTAGTAAAAGAGTTATAATAAGTGAAATTCCCCAAGTACCCCTGTAAAACCATGAAACTGTCTATCAATTTCCTTAAACAAATTGGTTAGATCTCAATATTATGATTATTAAACGGATCAAATACTTAAATAAAATAATCAAACTTGCAAGACACAATGATTGGTTACGAAGGGAAACCCTTTAAAGAACTCTTTAAAGGTAAAACCCTACGGGACAACCAAATCCGGGAAAGTAATCTTATTGTTTAAAAATCAATTACAAGTAATTCTCTCAGCATTAGCTTCTCATGCATGCAATAGTTAATTTAAAATTCTCATTCTGGAGGGATGATGGATGATGAATTGTTGATCAATTTGCTTATATTAAATTGATCGTGAGTATAGGAATCCGCCAAAAACATGCATGGACCACTTGTCTTTGGCTAATAATTCACGTAGTTTTTTCCCCCAGTGTCTCACTTTAAAGTTTGGGGACCCATGCAGTAACTAATGGGAACAATTCAACCATTTTTTCTTTGACAAAGTTACTGAATTATTTCAATAATATATGGTTAACTACATTAAAGGAGTTCCAACTTCTCATTCTTGTTCAAGGCACTCCTCACGCTTTTTCTCAAAGCTTATTTCATGGGGGTAGCTCGTGCGTGCGCGTCTCTTAAACGCTTTGCTTTCTTAGCTACGCTCATCCTCACGCTTTTTCTCAAAGCTTATTTCATGGGGGCAGCCTGTGCGTGCGTGCGTGCACGTCTCTTAAACTTTTTTCTTTCTTCACTACGCTCGTCCTCTTCCACAAGAATTAGGAACTGGTAATAATTAATTGTTACCAAGTACAGCTACTAGAAATTTTACTCATTTTTTTTTTAAATTATGAGACTCATAGATACAGTGCCCACAAAATATAGATACATTTTCTGTATTGATTCTGTATTTATATAAAATGTCTTCAATATTATTCCAAAAAAAAAAATATAACCATAAATATATTATATATTAATTACTTGGTTAGCTTTTATACTATTAGTACTTTGGTTGCACTCCGCAAACTTCGTCGTAAACATACATCTGTTAATGCGAAGTCTTAATTATTAAGAATGATATTTGCAGTATAAAATGATTAAGTGCATGTTTGGGGTTGTGGTTGAAAATATTGCTTTTAACTTAAGGCTTATAACTTAGAGCTTAACGTAATAAGCTCTACTATTAAAAAGTTATTTACTGTTTGGGATCCGTATGTCTAAATCACTTTCAAATATATTAGATTTGTTTGGAAACGAATTTAAAAAGTACTTTTTGATGTAGAAATGACACAAAAGGGTATATTCTTGATAGAAATAAAATATTATAATAAAATAACAACGAAAATAGTTTAATAGATTTTTCAGTAATTATAATTGAATGAAAATAAATTCAACCATGTATAAGTGAAAGAGTAATATAATCACGCTCAAGCTAAGGTTCACGAGGTTTCCTATCTCTTCGAGAATCTTTCCAGTCATGTTATTGTCTGCAAATTCCAAATTTATTAGCTCTCTGAGATTCGGTGTTATAAAAAAAAAAAAAAGGTTGAAGACAAACTGTCATATGAAAATTTTCAACTCCATCTGAAAGTTGAAGGCGTGAAGGTTTTCGAAATGAGAGAGAGAGAGAGAGAGAGAGGGGGGGAAGAGGAGGGGAAAAGTTGTCGTTGTGGTAAAATAGTGAGGATTTTTTCGTAATATACATGTTACGGAAAAATAGGACTTACTTTTTAGAAAGTGCTTCTGAGAAAAAGTATCACTTTGATGCTTTTGTTGAAACGTACTTTTTTAGCTTTTTTTAATTTAAAAGTACTTTAATATAAAATTACCAAACAGGTAAATTTTATCATTTAAGTACTTTAAACCATTTTAAAGCACTTTTTAGACTTTCCACCGCAACCCCAAACAGGCTCTAAGTGTCGAGTATTTTTTTAAAAAAAATATGAATAAATATAAAATTTATATAAAAAAATTTTAATAGTACATTGATTAGCCACTGCTGGTAGTTTCCGTTGGGGCGGGGCCATCGCTGGTTTTTTTTTTAATGATTTAAGGAAAAAAATTTTAATATTATTATAAATTTTTTATTTTTTTTTTAATATTTAAAAAAATTAAAAAATGATTTAAAAAAAAAAAAAAGAAACAAAAAAAAATTTCTCAAGCCTAGCAGTGGCTAGAGGGAGCCAGCGGTCGCTCTAGCATGATCCTTCGCATATTTAAGATTACTCAATTATTAAACTAGTAAAAGTTGGATGGAGACGTACAAATAATTAAGAACCAAAGCTAGCTAGCTAGGGCGCCGATGTTAATAATTGGTCAACAAACAGATTAATTAATTAAATGTATGTATTTGGTAATTTATGCTTGAGAGATATGGGATTTAAAGTTTAAACCGCAGATACTCCACCATGAACTTGATCTCCATCTCTCTTTCCTCCCACCTCTATAAATAAAGTCAAAGAAATCATCATGTGTTCACATCCACAACTAAACGAAGGTTTCTTCCTTTCTATGCGATAACGATCCTAGCTAGGCTACTGCATGCTTAATGCATGATCGATCTGGGCATGCTGGAAATTAGGAAAAAGGCTTCTTGTTACGTTAAGATTATTAAAGGGGTTTGTATGAGAAGGTGACAGAAGAGAGTGAGCACACAAGGTGTTTTTCGAGCATGGACCTCCACGCATGAAGCTCTGCGTGCTTACTCTCTATCTGTCACCACCGTCCTCCCCCTCTCCCATCTCTCTCTCTCTGTCTCTCTCTCTACCCACACACACTGCAGCACATAACGTCTAGAAGTATATATGTACGTATGATATATTAAGATTTCATGTTCTTTCCAGTACTTCAAAAATAGCTACATGAGATAAGTATATACTTTAAATTTTTCATGTTTGTCTACTTCCTTGTAAGGTAATATTTAATCATATGCACGTATATGAGCATATCGATGTATTTGTTAAAATGAGTAGACAGAGAACGATCCGTAATCCTATCCAGGGCAGAAAGCACATAAAACTATTATTATACTCTCTCTCTCTCTCTCTCTCTCTGCGAGAATTATCTTGTAGTACGTCATGAAAGCTTCAGAGTCTTTAACTTTCCCAACACAAGACCCCATTAATTATAAATGTACTGATGTACATCTACGCACTTTTGCGCTTGAAAGACGTTGTAGAGCTAGCATGCATCATACTGACATGAAAGTTAATTCTGATCTAGATGAGTTCAAGCAACTTGCCCCAACCCGGCCAGCATATTGCACTTTTTAATTCCCTTGAAATATCCCAGCTAGCCATGATCTGATCATGAGTAAGTATTGGTATATATGTTTACACCCAACGTCTGACAATACGTTTCTCTCTGATCATAATTAAAGTACGTACTTTGTAGACATTCGAGTCCATTCACACTAAAATTGTGATCATTAATTCAACATCATTTTTATAGCCTCGGTCACAAAACACCGGTCTCTCTGTCAAGCAATGTTATATACCACATTTTCATCTTTTTCTTATTTTATTTAGTAAGATATGACATATTCATTATCATTAAATAATAAAGAAGCATGTAATAATAATAATTCAATAAAAATAAATATATTACATCTTACTTAATAGAATAAAAATAGAATAGTAGTATAGTGAATAGAATTTTTCCGTTATATATATATATATGGCAATGCCGATAGTTTGGATGCTCAAGCTATCAACGTTTTCCTTTTCAAAAAACATAGTTATGAATCCATCATATATACTTAACTGGCGATCATTTCACGACGAGTACCCACTATAAGAAAAAAGACTTTTTGTAGTTAATTTATTACGGTAAAAATAATATTCGTAAATAATTTTAGTTACGAATATTATTTCCCCACAATAAAATTGACTACAAAAAATCATTTTTCTTGTAATGACCGGTATATATCAAGTAGTTCAGCGGCAACTGTTTTTCCCGACTGCCTCAAAAGCGTCGCACTTGCAGTTGCCTACCAGTGACTGTAGATGCAGCTGCTAAAGTACTGTACGTACTTGTCATATATTGCATTTTTTATAAGACTCTTACATCGATTCTTTCTTTTACAGTGCTATATATATTGGAGTTTTAGATGCTTTAATATTCCATGGAGTTTTCTAAGATGTGAAGATCGGTCTGAGTTGTAAATAATTATTTGACCTTTTTATGATGAATAATAGCTATATATATATACCACACTCTCATTCTACTATCTATGATATAAAATATTTATTATTATTGAATAATAACGAATCATCTAATAATAATAATAAATGTAGGGGATCAATGAAAGTTTAATGATAATATGATGTATAGAGTTTTCATTTTATGATTAGGAATCTTAAATTGAAGTTTCTCAAAATCAAAATGCCACATATTGTAAAACCTTCCTTTGATGTTTTAATTTGTCATCAACCTTTGCAAGAGGATAGTCGAGATCAACCTTTGAAACCTTCATGTTTATAATATCAAAAATTCTATGTACAATCATTTTTACATATTTTATTGATGTGATTGGTTGTGCATTAAAAAAAATTGATGTAGCCAATTAATCACATCAATAGAATGTCTAAAAAGTACGTAAATATAACTATATGTAACATTATGCAAAAGTAATAATATATTCGTACCCTCATGAATGTTAGCAATTAATGAATATATGGGTGTATGCAATTCAAAAATAAACAAAGCATATGAGAAAATTTTTACTAAGAAAAAAGATGATAATGATGTAATTGATCGAAGTAGATATAATATTAAAAAATAAGTATGTGGTCCTTGAAAGTGATAAAAAGAAGGTTGGCCCACGTAATTATTCAAGTCGGTTGGGATTGACTTATTTATAACCTGAGAAAAATGGCCACCCTAATTTACAAGAGAAGAAAAAACAAGGCTCACGCGCCTCTTTGACATGCTTCCCTGTGAGGCTTGTGAGTCAATGACGCAAGTAATTAGCTCCACGCCCACCACTATTGACAATTTTCGTCCCTCCCTCTCGCCATGATCTTCTCTCTTCTCTAGCTTCTTACGTGTCCGTCTTTTTTCATTTTTTGCTTCCTTATTTCTCTTGGAGCAAGGGAGCAAATATTATCCAATTAATATCATGAAACTTGGACTTATTCCATTTCCATCCCACAAGAAAAGAACAAAAAATCTTCTCACTATGGTTTGCCACACCTCGATCGTGTAACAAGTAAAGAAAGTATATAAAAATGTTAGAAACAGTACTGTTCATGTGATTTTTGTGGTTATGCCCCTTTTTATACAAGTAATCATTTCAAATGGCCTTCGCCTTATAAGTAGCCCCCAAAGGAACGCCAATGTATTTTCAAGAGCAATAAAAATACCTTACATCCAAAAGATTTGCCAAACTTTAGCTATGCACGCATTGAACTCATGGCACTACAACACATATAGCTTTTTGCGCTGAGTACTTCTCGTTGCAAATTGGATTAAAACTGTGGCTAAATGTCTTAAGCCACGTTATATTCTTCGCAGATGAAATGCGGCCGCAGTAACTGCTGCAAAAGGCTGTCATCAAATCCATCTCATCGTTGCAGAATCAAGAGATCATTCCGCGAGCGGATGTTCATTGTAGCAAACCCCAAAATCTTCTCGGCGAGTTCAAATCTGCCAGTGACATTTTCCGCAGTGCATCATCCACCAGTCTCACCGAGGGTATGATTCTCAAACCCACTTTGGTGTTTTCAAATATTGCAGCAAATTGATTTTTTTTGGATTTGGGTTTTCTGACCTAATTGGGATGAAAATTTACCCTTGATTTGATGCTTATGGTGCTTAATTCATTAGCTACGTAGCAATTTAAATAGAACTGGTTTGAATATTACAATTGAATTAGGCACTTTTGAAGGCTCAAGCTTGAACTAATACTTTGGTCATTTTCTAAATTTGTTATCTCCGATCCATTGGGATTGCACATAGGGTTTTCATTGTATATATGTATCCATGTCATCAACAATTGTGTCATGATTTTGTATGACTGAATCAAGTGCCGCACATGATACAATTTTCATATCAATAGGCATGCATATTAAAGTCATGTATATCTAGCCATTACATTACAGTCAATTAATAGGAAACAAATATATATAAATATATATAGATATATATATATATCATCATTCCACCAACTCACCGTAGAGGCATGTAATGATAGAGTCGGAACAATCTTTGTCAAAGAAGACACATCTGAATTACTTCTGAAATTATATAAGGTTATAACTTAGTTTAGCAATCCCACAATGCATCCATACTTGGATTTTCAATATGCCAACAGTCCTACCATCTTAACTACATGTACATGTACCAAATCGAGATTATGAGATCTGTCTTGAATGGAGGAGACTTTGGAGTCTTGGCTAGCACAACCAATTCAGCTTTGCCCTTAGAATCTTGCCATAAGGTTGACTTATTGCAAAACCACAACAATAGCATAAACTCATCAACATGTTAAATATCAGTAGCATAAACTCAGACCATCTTATCAAATTGAACTAGCATAAACTCAGACCATTAAGAAATTCTATATAAATGTTTTACCCTTACCCATCACATAATTTGTATGTTTGCGAAAACACTTGTTTGCAAATTAAAGCATTTAACAACAAAAACCAACTCAGAAATGAATGCAATATATTAGTCATATATTATAACATTAAAGTAGGTTATATGAGCATACATGTTAATTGTGAGAGATAACTAAATTAATTAAACACAATATAACCTGCCAAGTTAACAAAACACGTGTCTACATCTTCACTGTATCTCTTATAGTTATAATATGTATAAGTATATATACCCTATATATACGTATACCTATATATATTGACCACTAACTGATCTTCATCTAAATATCTTTCAACAGAAGAATTATATATTATATACATATAGTTAATTAGGACTATATATAATATAGTCCAGTACTCTCATATCCTCTAAAATATATATAGAATATCTTTTCCACAACAAGTTGCAAAGTACTAGTTCATATACAAATCATTAATGACTCACTTGCAACTAATGTCCAATTGTTTTACTAATTCATAATTTACAAACAAAGCAATAGACAAAATTACTTGTTGCTCCTGAACCCTTTCCAACAAGACTAGAATTCTTTAATAGGGCTGGCCAAAATGTACAAGACTACTAAATAGTCCCCCCCACGACACCTCCATCAAAAGTATAGCAAAAGCCGCTTGTCAAATTCAAAAGTATGCACAGATTACACACACTTGTTGGACAATGAGCTAACACAGATTAATTCACAAGACATGTCCATTTGAACAATACTCTACCTTCATAAACCCACACGCTACTTAAGGATCAAAAGTCATATCCTCTCTTTTATACAATACTCAAACACTAGCTTCAGCAAATATTTTGGTAATTATGCAGAAATTACTCATGGTGCAGTTATATAAATCATTCAATTCATCTGATAAATTGAGTAAATCTTCTAAGTCTAAGACGAAGTCTGTTCTCCAAGGACTCAAGAAAAAAGATTGAATTTATCTATTAAAGAAGTCCCTTTAGGACGGTGATGACAATTATGATAATGACTCAAAGACATCCTTTGAAACCTCTGTTGATAATATTGATCCTTATGATAATATATTCGGACATGATCCATAAACCACTTCAAGGTTATCTAGAGATTGATCTACTGTTTTGATGGTGGAAATATTGACGTCAGCACCAACTAACAAAAACTACTACAATTATTACAGAAGACCTCATGATTCCTGCTGTTGGTTCTTGCCAAGTCCAAGATTCAGATTGCTTTACCTCTCCTTTCACGAGCTTTTCTCTAGTCAAATGAATAGTAAAAAAGGTCAAAATTAATATTGTTCATCACTTTTCATCTCAAGAATTATTATACTAGTAAGTAGGGGTATAAATCGGTCTGGTCCAGTCCAGGGGGTGATAGACTAAAATGTTCGGTTCATCATTTTCCTCGAATTGAACATCCATAGGAATTGGACCAGACCGATAGCTATCGGTTAGTTCGATCTGGTCCAATTATTTTTTTTCTTCTTTTTTTTCAAATAAATTAATAAAAAAATTATATAAATTACTAAATTAAAATTAAGTAAATTATTAATGTAGGTTATGTAACTAACTCATTAAAAAATATTTTATATGATCAATGATAATAAATTATATGAGAATTACATCATTAAATTTTATAATTACTATATAAAAAATATATTAAATTATTTAAAATATCTTTAAAATATATATAGAGATTCGATCTGGTATAAAATTTATAAACCCCAGGACCGAACCGAAAGGTTTCAGTCCACAATTTATGGTACCTAGACCGACCAGTCAAGAGTTTGGTTCAGTCAGGTCCAGTCTAGTGCAAATGAGTTGGTCCATTTGGTTTTTCCAGTCCCGGCTCCCCAACTAGTAAGTCGTTATTTTCCTACATAAGGAGGACTTGGCTTTGTTGAAAGGCAGAAGGTTATTACAAGAACTCTTAAGAGCTTCAAAACATAAGAGCCTTTCTCTTCTCCTGCTTCTTTGTTCTCCACTTAAATTTCTTAAATATTTTTCATGTATTATTGTTGATCTAATATGAAGAACATGAATCACAACTCACAACTGTTTGGATTGATAATTTGTGAGTAATTTGTATTTTCCTTACACATTACTTTTAATTACTTATTTGCACATTCTCCGGTTATCTAGTCCTTTTGAACTTATTTTCATGCACTCTATTTATTCTTTATTTATTATTTTTATATAAAAATTAACTTTTAAAGATATATTTGTCATGTGGAAGCATACTTTCTCCGAAGCAATAATGCAAGCATGCATGCATACTATATGTTCAACATGGAAAAGATGCACAAACCCTCTCACACTACCCCCGTTTAATTATTAATCATCCCTTGGATAATTATTAATCTTCCCTTGGATATAACTCTCATTTTCAAAAACTTCAATGCTCCATATTCATATAAAAAAAATGGAATTACCATTGATAAAAGAAAAAATATATAAAATAAAAACAAATAAAGAGTTTTGAAAACATGAAAATAAAAATAGAAATAATTTATAGAAACATATTCATAAAAATCAAAAAGCCTAAGAAATTTTTTTCTAAAAAAAAAGTCAAAAAAAAGGAAAATATTAAATTGAATAATTATATGTTCAAAATTTTTTTAAAAAAAACGTAACAGATAAGAAATTAAAAATTAAAAGAGGACCTCATCCTTTTTTAAAAGTATTTTCTTATTTTTTTAATCAAGATCTTTTACTTCTTAAAAGTATTTTTTTAAAATTAATTTTTTGTAGTATTTATCTTTTAAAAGTTACTATAATTATTGAAAAATGATATTTGTAATTATGGAGTGTACAAGAACTGTATAATCTTTTTTTAAAAAATGAGTAAATACGAGACATATATGAAAACAACTAATCTTTTTAATTGTAGACCATATTATTTTTCAAAATAATTATATATGTTGAACCTAAGATTTCAAGTTTTGTGTAATTATATATCTACACATGGATTTTGATGATAACAAATGATTTCAAAGAATGAAGGAGTCTCAAGCTCAATTTGTCCACACAATGGAGTCAAGCACATCAAAGAACCAAGCATGAGCAAGAAGGAAACAAGTTCACATTAAAGTCATAGAGTAATGTTGTAAATCTCTTAAAATTCGAAATTAGGATTAAGGCTCAAAATTAATATTTTATCATAAAGCATTAAAATACATTTTCCACATGTGCATGAATATTTTGAAAATTAAATTTGAATATTTTGAAAGATAATTGATTGTCATCTTTCACATGTGCATGCCATGATTAAAGGTTTGAACTTTGAAAATATTAAAGATGATTGATTGTCATCTTTCACATGTGCATGTTTTATTTGAATTTTCAAAAGTGATTGATGCTTTTCTTGACTTATGCAAAAGGAAGATGTCTTTGTTTGAAAAATTTGAAAAGTAAAGTGTGCTCCTTTTGTCATATGCAAAAAGTAAAAGATTAGGTTTGAAATTTTTGAAAAGCAAAGTGTGCTCCTTTTGTCATATGCAAAAAGTAAAAGATTAGGTTTGATTTTTTTGAAAAGCAAAGTGTGCTCCTTTTGTCATATGCAAAAAGTAAAAAGATTAGGTTTGAATTTTTGAAAAGTGAATGATGATGTCTTTGACATGTGAATCTTTTTAAATTTGAATATGAAATCTCATATGCCTATAAATAGATCATTTGAGAGCTTCACATTCATAACACCAAGATATACCCGGATTTCCGGGTCGGAACCCGGATGAACAGCCCTATTAGTCATCTGGGCAACAATATATGTGGGCTTACACATTTCACTATGGAACGTAACATTACTCATAATTATTTAATCTTTTAATAAATTTGAGAAATAATTTTATCTTTTTAAGGAGTGAGAGAAGATTGTAATTTTTTTTTTTTTTTTTTGGGAATAATTTGGAAGAACGATTGTGAAATAAAATCAAGAAGGATTAGACATTTAAGCAACTGTTGGAGAGAGGCCGTGTGTAAAGGTTCCAAGCCAGCTTGTTTTCAGCCAATTACCCACATTCCAATTCCCGGCGATACGATACTCGGTCAGAGACAAGAATTTTTAGGGTTTTTGCCCCTTTCCTCAGTTCCTCCAGCCTCTTTTCGTCGCTGCCTTTTTGCAGCCGTTTCTCCGCGGCAGATTCGGTGGCTCGCCCTCATTCAGGTACTCTCTCTCTCACACATAGCTCTGTCTCTCTGTTTAGTTTTTTGGTTTCGTCTAAAATCAGGCCTTCTTTGATCAGTACCTCAGGTTCTGTGTTCATACGGTCAGAGAGGATTTATTTTTTGCGATTATTATTTTCCTGAGTTTTTGGTAGATTATTATGACTTGTGTCGGTGATTTAGAGCTGGTTTTTGTTTGGGGCTTTGCATCCTGGTTGGATTTCACAGGAATTGTGTTGATTTTGGGATTCAAGTGGATGTAGTTTTCTATTGTCTGTGTATACAGAAGCGGCCAGAAGGGAGGCGTTTCCTTTGTATACTTGAATTTCTCGATTTTTTAATTGAACTTGATTTGAATGTTAGTTATGTTGATTTATGGAAATTGGTTTGTGGTAAGGAAAAAGATAAATTCAAAAAAAAAAAAGAAAAATCTATTGAACCATCCACCTAACACGCCGATCCGACGTCCGCTCTGTTTTGGCGGTCAAAATGGAGCGGAGCGGGTTTCTTCCTTTTGGAGATGGAATCGAGTTGGAGTCGGATATCTGCAATCTTGGGTTTAAAACTCACTAGATATTGCTGACTAACAAACCATTGAAAAATGTTGAGCAGAACTGGATTTGTAACATAAATTTTCTGTGAATTGTAAAAGAATTATTGTTGTAGGTTTGATGCTGAGTGACTTCTCTTAGAAGAGGTTATATTTTTAAGTCTATAAATATATTGAGGACATGGGTCAAGGTGGATCCTAGCAAGTCTACTGTTTCTTGGGTTTCTAGATTGGTCAACGTGAAAAAAAGGGGTTAAAGACGTATTTATAGTTCTATTTATTACCAGTACATATCAAAGGCCTGTGCAAGGATCATTGTTGAAACCGGTCCAGCACTTACCAAAAAACAATTATAACCAGTTATACTCAAATTTTGGATCAAAATGAGAACCCAAATATGGTGAACCAGACTATACAATGGTGGCCAGGTGACTCTATGGCTGCACTTTGATTAAGGAGCTGTGTTAATATATGGGGGAGCTAATCTAAATTATGGTTTAGGTAGTAAATGTAGAACAAAGCCTGCTCTGAGTTTTCAATACATGGTTAGTTGGGGATTCTTTTATACATGTATTTATTCTTTTTAATCACTTTGTCAGATTGTCATGCTTGCTTATAACCATTGTTATAGTTGAGGATATGGTTGTTGCACTGTTTTGGAAGATGAACTGAAAAGCTCACTGGAGCCTTACGATAAAAGTGCCAAAAATTATTTAGTTGAGAAAGAAACACATGTATGTTGGTATCTGGGTGCTAAATTAATAGATGCTTTTTTTGGATAAATGTGTTTTGGCCACACTGTGAGGAGGAGAAAGATATATTGATCATGTTATCTATGCTTTCTTCTTTTTCTTTTTTCTTTTTTCTTTTATTGGCACTGGGTGTCGGGTAACAACATTCCGACTAATCCCAGGGGTGCACAAGCCCTCGGCAATGAGTTTCCCGCAAGTGCACCTCGGGTCAAGGGGAAAATCCTCCAGTCCAATAGCCTCTAGAGATTGTTTGCACCCAAGAGGATTTGAACCTTAGACCTATGGGGGAAGCATACCCCCAAGCCCAAGGGGTTCTATGCTTTCTTCTTGTTACTTTTGAAAGATGGTTGCAAGCTACTCGATCTGTTGGATCCATTTATTATATAGTTTTTTTTTCTTTACTGTTCGACATCCAGATTATTGTCACTGTATTTCTCATTTCCAATTTGGTGCCACATAAAATCATTTTTTGGGCATGTGTATGTGCATGTGCGGTGGAGGGTGATCTGAAGTATGTTTACAGTGAATTACCAAAAAAGAAAACATTTTGCATGCAGAATGGAGTTATTTGAACTACAACCTCATCCTCCACCATGTTTTTAGGGAGAAGAGTCACCATCTTAGTTAAAGCTCGTAGGCATATTTAAAAAAAATAAAAAACAAGAAGCATTAATTTGTTATAGTGTGCTCAAGCTGTATGCATCTTTCATTGACACAGTATGCAAATATGTATTTAAACTACCAGAAACTCTCCTCTCTCTCTCCAACTATCTAAACAAGTGCAGTATTTGTAGACAAAAGCCATGAGGTTATCCGGAATATCTTTCAAATTTACTTTCTATGTCTCTTTAGGTAACCGGTTTTTGTGCTTTTGTGGGTGTGAACGGTGTGCAGCAGTTGGTTGGAAATGCAAGACCCAAGGATGCTACAGTCTGAGGAAAACTTGAATCCAAAGATACGGAAAAAGAAAATCTCAACCCAAAAGACTTCTTTGTTTCATTTACAAGGAAATGATATCAAAGAGGTTCATGGGGGACAGGGGTCTTTGTCACTGAAAACGGGGCCGAAAACCTCTAAGAGAAACTTGAAGAATGAGGTTTCACCATTGTCCCAGCAACCGGAGAGATCAAACTCCGATTCATTGCCTGATTCTTCTACATCTGGAGGTGAGTACCGAGCATTGAGACGGAAGTATTTGTTGCTCGAAGAAGAGAGCTTTGCACTGGGGGGAGAGCTGAGAGAGATTGAAGACGAGGTCAAGACCCTTGAAGATGAGAAGCTTGTGCTGTTGGACCAGCTTGTTGTGTTAGAAGGCCTACTTGATCCTTCAGAGTTGCAGTCGTAGATGTTGTACATACCTTTGTCCTAATCCCTTTACATCGATAACAATTACCTCTATACTCTACTTTTATTAATAGTAATGTTCAAAGATAAAAGAGTAGGTCGAGAGTTGACCACCTTCTGAACTTCCAAATTCTCTGTATTGTTTTTAATCATCAAATATGAGATCCTACCAAAGTTGAAGGACTACTGACTAATTACTATTTCTCTCTCTTTGAATAAAAAAAATTGAAGGCTTTTACACCAAACACAGGCTATGTATAGTATAATTTAATTTAGAAAATAAATTTTAATTGCGTCGTCCATTTTTGTATCATATAATCATAAATTTAAAGTAATTGAAAAAAAAATTAAAATTTAGAAGGTCAAGAACATTATGTAATTCAAATTTACCATTTTATCTTATTTTATTTTTATGTAATTCAATAAAATTAGTCATTAAAGAAAGTCACGTCAAAACAATTAACAATCTGGTTATAGACGATTTTTTCCGTGGATGCATTGAGTCTTAGGGTTGTGAAAAAACCGCTGAAATGGTAAAACCGACCGAATCAGTGTGTTCAGTCCGGTTCCTGTTATTGATAATCAAAATTGACTAGATATCGGTTTGGTTATAATTTTGATATTTAGAACACCGGTTCGAATCGAACCAAACCGATAGATATATATTTTTTAATTTTTTATATGATTTTTTTATATTCTATATAATTTTTTATATTATATTATATATGTTATATGCTAATTGCTAATTAATATAACATGATATTTTAATCTTATTATTCATGTCTATTAATCTTATAATATAAAATTAACATTTGATTATGATATAACATAAATTAATCTTATAATTTTTTGAATATTGATATGAAATATAAATTTTAATTTTATAACATAAAATTAATATAACATGAAATTTTAATAAAAAAACATGAACATTAATATTAAGTTATTAAAATATAAACTTACTTTAGATCAATCACTTGCTAAAGTTTTGTTAGAGTATGATTTTGTTTATCCATAAAACTGAAAAAATGGGACCAAGCCAAAATCAAAAAACCCGAAAGTTTTGGCTTCGGTGGTGAATAAGTCCAGTATCAATTCACTTCAATAGAGTTCCAAAACCGAAAATTCCAAAACCGGACCAAACCAAATCAGACCGATTATAACCACGACTGATGTATAAAGATAGCCAAGTCGTAACTTAACCCTTCCTCTGGCTGCTTTTCCTGTCAAATTTAGCTCATAAAATATAAATATGTTTTTAATAAGTAACTTTGGCTCATAAAATATTTATTTGTCACAAAGAGGAAGCCACAAGTCTTTACAAAATGATAACAATTGATGCCATCAAGGTCCATCGAGATTTACATTTGATAAGCGAAAGAGGAGCCAAGGCACCACCAGATACATATTGCGTGGATAGGACAAAAATAAAATATATATATCTCGATTCATATGCTGGCATGTCGCTAGTTTAACTGATTACCGGAAATTCCATAAACCAACCATCTCCAGGTCTATCATTCTGGGCTATAATGAATATCGATCTTCTTCTTTTTTTTCTGTTCTGAGCAATGAATATTGATGATCTTCACTTTCATTTCAAAGCCCCTAACCTCTAACCCTTTCAACTGCTGTTATCTCATCAACCCCAAGTTTGAACGTGCAACCCGGACAACCAGAGGGCTACTAACCAGTGAGTCTCTGTTCCTCCATGACAACAACCCAAAAACATATCCCTTTGATGGAGCAGCCACCTTGAATTTCACGGTAAACTTGATCTTCTGGCCGAACCGGTCAAAGATTAATCGCTTTGGCACTACAGTGACATTGATTCCCCTGGGAGAAGAAACTAAAGCATTATATATACTTTTTGGTTTCCCAACATTGGTCACAGTTCGAGTTACTGAGAAGGTGTCCTTGAGATTAGGCACCGTGATAGAAGGATAGTTCAGGGAAGATGGTGTTCTGAAGGCCCCATGACATGTACTGTTGTCTCTTGTAACCAGATGTAATGACCTCTTGTCATAACCAATTGAACAAAGAAACGATATGTAGTCTCTTGGTTTTGCATCATAGATGAGTCCTGGATCAAGGACTCTCGTTGGGTTCACAAACCCAGAGCCAAAATCAAATGCATTACCCCTTCTTCCTTCTGGATCCACTATGAGTGGTTTGCCATTCTTATCCAAAATAGTAGCTGCATTTTTCATCAGTAATCAGATTCTTATTTGGAAACTTGTTGACAGTGATTTATGGTTAGTAGACTTCATTTATTCTAAGCAAACTGCTAAATGCAAATATATATATATATAAAAATATTTTCCTTCTATCAACTTGCAGGAAAATTGACTTTGATTGGTTTTTAGAACAGAGCAAATGGATACCAATATTGGGAAATACTTGAGTCCTTCATAGCTTCATCAATTTAGGCAGATTCGACAAATCTATTATCAAAAGAAGGTTGAGAAAAAGAAAAGTTTTTATGTCCAAAGAGGACAAATGAATCTATCTGTGTTTCACATCATTCTATAGAACTGGGAATTCATTCAACTACTTTAGGCTATTTAAGTATCTATAACAAATCATCAGGCAAAACTAAAATATATATTACCAGTTGTCATGATGGCTGATTTAATAGCAGATGGAGACCATGAAGGATAAACAGCTTTGATCAAGGTAGCAATTCCTGTTACATGTGGGCAAGCCATTGAAGTACCGGAAAGAATGTTGAATTGCAGTTTTCCAATTGCTGGAGACCAGGCTGCAAGGATGTTCAAGCCAGGAGCTGTGACATCAGGCTACAAGGAGAACAATCAGCAGTCAGCAGGTCTTAAGAATTTAGTGAAGACGAACCAAGAAAAAGAGCTATGAAAAAGAATGGAACATATTTTTTTTTTTTGATCGGTAATCAAGAAGTTTTATTCAACATAAATGGCAAATCCCAAGTACACAGGGCGTATACTTGAAAAATACCTAGCGAGAGTTTACAACCGAAATAAGAAAGTCATGGACATTTAGTCCATTACATACAATGGCTCCCCCCCAAGAAAAAGAATGGAACATACAGTTGCAAAATCCAGCATCCCCAAAAGAATTTCTAGAAAGAAATTTTACCTTCAAAATCTCTGGGGTCAAGGCATTGGGACCCTTTGAAGAAAATCCTGCAACACGGGGTGCTGGTTGAGACCCCAATGTAGTCTTTGCATGGAAAATCCTAGACACTGGTTTCCTGTTCACGACAGAATGGCCTGTATCAGAAAAATAATAAATTAAAACACACTCACTTTTCCATCCTGTGTAGATAATAAACAAACCGTGTGCTTTTAACATAAGAGAGGATCTGATCCACTTTCCCCCTCCCAACAATAGCTGCAGGTATCACAAATGGGATGGCAACATCCTTATCTGCTTCATCAACTAGTATCATGCCAACTCCACCAGCTTCTTTCACTACCACACTCTTTTCCAGCTTTGACTCCATTGAACTCTCTGCATGTCGACAGACCAGGACCTTCCCTCTGGCCTTGGTGCTATTCAAGGAACTCTCTAAACAGTAACTGAGGAAGAAGTAGGACAGGAAAAAAATAATTCAAACTTTTCCTTGGTGACGACGTGGAAATTAAACTGACTACCAAGTACCTTTTGCTTCACCTGGATTGATAAGGAGTGAAATATCCAGCATAGGCTTGGGAGGCAGAAATGATCCTCGCAGAGGCATTCATTTCAAGGAGACTGAGACTTTCACCCTATACAGCAACTGAGAATTTATTAGCCTCCCTAATATTAAAAAAACCTCTCATTAGAAAGAGTAAAACAGCATTACCGTGAAATTGGTACCATCTCCTAGAATGATATCAGAAGAAAAATCTCTATCTGTTGAACTAGCAGCAACAGTTAGCATCCATGGGGCAAGATTTGTTGCAGAGCCTTCGTTTCCTTCATTTCCAACTGAAGAAACTACCAAAATTCCATGAGCGGTGGCATGGAATGACCCCAAAGAAATAGCATCATTGAAATAGTCACCCTGGGGAGCAGCAGGACCCAAAGACAGAGATACGATGTGAACCCCATCTCTGATTGCATCATCGAAAGCAGCCAGTAAGTCCACATCATAGCAACCGGAATCCCAACATGTCTTGTATACTGCAATCCTGGTCATAGGTGCACCACCTCTAGCTCCTCCAGCTGCCAGCCCCTTATAATTCATATTTTCCACATAACGACCGGCAGCTGTTGAGGCTGTGTGGCTTCCATGACCAGAGCTGTCCCTCGGAGATCTAAATGACATTTTTTTCCCCGAATCTTCTTCTGCTTCATAGCCACTCATATAGTATCTAGCTCCAATCACTTTTCTGTGCCATTAAATTTTAAGCAATCCTGAGGATCCTCTTTTTTTCTGTTCATAACATGAGATTAAATATTAAGTAAGGTAAAACCTGTTGCAAAATGAAGCATTGAATGCCTCTCCCGATTGGCATTTCCCTTTCCATCTGGAAGGCACTGGAGGCATATCTTCATCACTAAAACTTGGGGATTCAGGCCAAATTCCTGCTTCAGACAGTAGTCAAAATTAAGACCTCCAGTTTTTTCCCTCTCCTTGAATGGACAAAGTGCATTAAAATGGGCCCAATCAAACTGGAAGCGCAAAAGCATTCAAACATACAGAGTGCATCAATACGGGCAAAATGTGCATGGAGAATAAGATGTATAATGGTAGTGGTAGAACGGGGCAGCCAAGTAAACAAATAGGATGCAATGAAGATTGCATCTTTATTGAATAAACATACACCCCTATTCTTCTTAAGTTCTAAATAAGTTAAAGAACCATAAAAAAGGAAGATAAATTGAATAATTAACATTTCTTGATAATTCAATCGTATTAAACAGCAAGCACTTGATCACGAAACAAAATTTCCGGTTATCTTCAACAAGGTTTTATCTCACCTATAGGAGCGTTTAATCATATATACCTGCTCCTGCAACTGCTTAGGTACTGAAAAAGAGAGATTCAAATGAAGGGTTCTCATTCTTAGGAGGGAACTAATTGCCCCTTAGTGTACTCCGAAGTGGTAGACATATTATATAGGAAAGGGGGAACGAAATGTTCTTCAACAGGAACAAGTTAAAGTAAGAATATGAAAGATGTCGAAGAGTTCTGACCGGTATCAATGAAACCAACAATAACGTTGACTTGGTTCTTGGTGGAGTACCCAGGAATCTCCATGGTTTCCTCGCCCACAAGACCCATGAAATCCCACGAATGAGTGGTGTGTAGCCTTCTTTTCGAATTGGGAAACACCGAAACCACGCCCGGTATCTCTGTTCAAAATATGTCATTCACACTGCAATTAGTCCCTCATTCTTGACTCGGAAACAAGGGATTTTGAAAAGAAAGATGCTCACTAGAAATCTGGAAAGCTTGGTCTTCCGTCAACTTGGCAGCAAAGCCTCTGAAACCATGTCTGTAACTGTAAACGTGAGATGCCTGTGCTAGCTCGATGCTGTTCCACAACCCACGCTTAGTATGTATACAATAATATTCTCAAACATATATAAGATAGTCATGCAAAAAGTGACAAACCCAGTAACGCAAAAGACTGGAGAAGCACAGAAACACCTTACCTTCCTCCATGAACAGATGCAAGAATTTGATGGTCCTGACTCAGAATCTCGTTTGGGTTTCCGCCAGTTTTGCTTCCCATATAGGCTACATAAACCTGGAAACCAACCCAAAATCTTAAATTAAAAATAAAAAATAAAAACAAGAAGAAGAAGCAAACCACCCAAGCATCTGTGCAACCAGAGAGAGAGAGAGAGAGGGGGGGGGGGGGGGGGGGGGGGGGGGGGGAGGGGGGGGGGGGGGGGGGGGGGGGGGGGGGGGGGGGGGGGGGTGTGAGGAGTAGAAAAGCGTTTTTCTGAATATCCATCCGAAATTATAACGTAATTAACCTTAGAGCAAAAGCAAAATCTGATCTTTGCCAGAAAAACACCAAGAAACAGATAAAGTAAGAGGATGCAACGTCTCCTACTCTCTGCATAAGCGAATGAATCCATTTCCGAGAAAAGAATCCTCCACTCCCACTCTCAACTGCAGTAAGAAAGATGCCAAAAGGATCAGGCTTTCAGTTTGCAGTGTGGAGACAGTGTGACCGGTTTTAAATATCGAGGAAAGGAAAAAGAAAACAACAAAAGTTGGTGGAGAAAGGAATGTTGACGTCGCAGGATAACCTTGCGTGTAAACAACAAAAAAGAACGCTGCGAGCATGCTTTTCCTTCGGTATAAGCGTTACTTAGCTTCAACACAATTTTAATTCTTCGTTCTCCATCATCCACCATGAATGATTTCTTTCTTGTATCAATGGCTTAAATAAATAGAAAATACTTATTTTTGTTTTTATTTTTTTTAATTATTAATCTTAGTAATAAATATTTAATCGTTTTATAAGATAACAAATTAACAAAAACATTTTCTTGGATCTTAACTTTGTATTTATTTTATTTTGAAAAAATATTTAGTTTACATAAGAAGTTTACAACATTTATTTTAAAATTAAAAAAAAAAACTTTACAATATGCAAATTATATTAAACCAACTCAATTTATAAATTCTTTTATTATTTTTTTTAAACTTACTATCTTGACATGCTAACATTTTATTTTTTGATTGGCATCGAATATCCAGAAACAATATCCCGACTAATCCTAGAGGCATACAGACCATCGATAAAGAATTTTTAGTAAGTGCATATCAGGTAATTTAATAAAAAAAATTTCCAAATCCTATAAACCTATAAATTATTTACACTAAAGAGATTTGAACCGACTCAAGGGAGTATACTCCCAAATCTAAAACATTTATGGCTTGAACTAACACCTAAGAGTTTAGACATGCTAACATTAATTAGTAACTACTTAAAATCTAGAAAAACAATACTCTCTCACCTGTAAAATTTATCGATAAAATTTATTTATTGAGTTTTAAATTTTTATTGTTATTATTATTAATTAATGGTTAAAAAATATTTTTTAATGATTTTATGATTTTTATTTTTTTAAAAATATTTAAGAATTTAAAAAAAAATTAAAAACAAAAAAGAACTGTCTGTTCGGTGGCAGGAAGCTCTCATCCCTAAAACCTATTGTATTTAAAAATAATAATAATAATAATAGTTGGTATATTAGTAAAGTAAAAAGCGACACAAATGCCGATGATAAAGACGAATGCCACTCCCGTAGTGGGTAGTGGGGTTGGGAGTGGAAGTGCGGCGCCTCACTCCTCAGTGCCTCACTATTATTATTTTTATATTCTTTTTTATGTAAATAAATTATAATATATTATATCATCTAATGTCCGAAGATTCTATAAAAGAGACAAATTTAAAAGGTTTAGATAGAAAGATATTAAATATATAAAAATTATTTTTACATATTTTTTATACATTTTATTAGTTGTCTATTTTTTTAATATAAATAATTATTTTAATTAATTATATTAATAAAATACAGAAAAATAATATAAAAATAATTGTATGCAATACAATTCTTAAAAATAAATAAAATAAAATGAATGGTGGTGGGGGGTTGCAGGAGTTAAGACATGAGAAAGGAAGTAGGAAATCCAACACCACCATGACCTGATATGATTACACAGCGTCAAGTCATAATAATTCTCTGCATTCTAATCCAAAGCTGCAATGATTATGACCATATTACCTAACTAATATACATCCTCTTTTCTTATTATTTTCCTAAATGTATTTGGAATTACCTAACCTCGGTACTCTTTTTTAAAATAAATAAATAAATTTAAGATTTATATAAAAATAATAATAATTTTAAATAATCAATTCTATTTTTTATAAAATAAAAATATGAAATTTAAATATTTTAAAATTATTTTATTATTTGGCACCCCCTCGTGAATTGGGAAAGGGAAAGTTGAAGTTTTTGGCATTAAGTATGGAATGATGGTGATGATGAGTAAAATTTACCTTACATTTAGGATTCTTGTTATCATCAATTTGGTAGACAGATGGGTCTTATTTTAGTAAATTAATAAATAGGAAAGGGGGAGACATCAATAATGAAAGCTTTCAATTGTATAAATGTATAATATAATAATGACCATTTCCATATAATTGACTTCGTGTCAATGCCCGGATACCCATAAATAAGCCATTGTTAAAGCACAAAACCCTGCTAGTTGGAAGTAACTTCTTTTATAAAATTAAGTTTACGTGCTAACATGATTTAAGCAAAGTTTGGATTGAAAAATACTCTTAATTTATCTCATTTTATCTTTATAATTTTTATAAATTTTTTATATAAAATATAATAAACAATTCAATTTTTTTAAATTTTAAAATAAATAGAATATTACTACATCCACAAAAGAATCACATAAAAACAATTACACAAATGAATATGGCTTCATCTGATCTGTTAGATCTGATGAACTATATTAAAGCAAATCAGTTTGTGAAATTAATTTTGTATAATTCTTTTATAGTTATAGTATTTTTCAAATAGTAATAATATTGAAAAATAATATTTTAATCAACTTTTAACTTACGTCTCAACCTATTTTAACTTACGTCAATTTATAATTATTTTTATATGATTTCTTTGCGGACCAAATATTTTTCTAACCCTGAAACAATCAATGCTTAAGATGCAACTCAACATATCTAAGAACATGATGTGTATGATCTATTACTCAATCTTACTAAAGTCAGGATTGGGCAATGGATTAAAGATCTCAGCATCTTGAATACACCCAACATGTGCTTGCTTTACTCAATCAAAATATGCAATCATTTCAATTCTACTTAAATACTTCCCGTTATGTCTTTTCATTTTTCGTCTCATAATTATTCTTACCAAGATTCTTTACTCCAATTATAATTATCATTCCCAACCTCTCTCTTTCATTGATTTGTTATTCTACATTTTTTAATCAATTATTTTATAAGCTTTTGGTCAATAAACCCTTATACTTTGTCTTAATTAAGATTTGGTCATCGAGTTTTCATTTTAGAAATAATTTCTTCCATTGTGTGTTATCATGAATTTTGAAACAATTTAGAAACTCCATGTCCCTTCTCCCGATCGAAATATGTTAGATTTTATGTAAATATAGATAGCAAAAAAATATCTCAAGAATAATCTGTATAGTTATTTTATAAGTAAATCCAGTATTCAAACATCTGAACTTGCTTTATCCCGATGTGTGAGTGTGCTACATAGATAAATCTAGAGACACACTTAAGATGCTCACAGCCTAAGAGTTTTTCACTGAAACCTTAGGTTCAACAGGGTATGCCCTAGGTATATAGCTCTCAACGTGTTCTCTATCTCATTCATACAAACAAATAGGTTGTGCGACCATCGAGTACACCTAGAAAAAAAATTTGTGTGGGAGCACTAAACATGGGTGACTAGACTCTATATTACAGTACCAAAATACACTTATTGAACCAGTTCATCGAGTAACTCGCGTAACTCAATTAACAAGGTTAGAATACTGTCCCAAAAGAAACTAACTATAGAAGCTGAAAACTCTGCATCGCATCTGCGGCGTCTAGTCAACATCCTCCAGCCTATCGGTATTTGCTCCTTGTTCTGAACCTGACACATCGCCTACCATTCGGGGAAAAATGGTAGTTGGGACTACCATGGTGAGATTTGATTACAAATCTCAGCAAGTTAACAGAAAACTTTCACACAGGTTAATGATGTATGCATAGAAATAAAGGTATGAATGCACCATCAAAATCGAAAGTAAACATAACATAACTTGACATAACATGGCATAAAATAATAAGCATAATGTGACATGACATAACATGGCATGAGTTGACATAATTGAACTGAAACAGAAGCTTAGCTTGACGTGACATGAACTTAAATCATAGCATGGATGTGAACTTGAAACATAACATGTACTTGAACTTTAAGTTTAATATGAACGTACACATAACGTAACGTGAAACATGACTTGAACGTGAAATAACGTAACGTAACGTGAAACATGACTTGAACGTGAAATACATAATCTCTCCTAAAGAAGACTGGCATAGCAACATCCCTAAAGTTTCTCGTATACCCTAAATTCATTCAATCACATCTAATCAAGCATACTTGATCCCTCTTGAGTTTAAAAAAAAAAAAAAACTCAGAACTATGCTTTAATTGCTTTTAAGTTATCGCGATGTGTTCACAAAATTNAAACAGAATAAAAGAGACGAAAGAATCAAAGATGGCTTTGCCAAGTGAAGATTGGGGAGGATGATTTAAAATCAGTCTTCTGCATGGTAACTGTTGGCTAGCCTTGCCAGCCTACGTTACAGCCATAACTCCAGGCATAACGCCTAGCATCCCAATATGGGAAGTGGCAGGGGCGCCCCCTGCTTTATTACATCTTCTACTCGCACATAGTGGGTATGCCCTAGGTATATAGCTCTCAACGTGTTCTCTATCTCATTCATACAAACAAATAAGTTATGCGACCATTGAGTACACCTAGAAAAAAAATTTGTGTGGGAGCACTATATTAAATCTCTCCTAAAGAAGACTGGCATAGCAACATCCCTAAAGTTTCTCATATACCCTAGATTCATTCAATCACATCTAATCAAGCATACTTGATCCCTCTTGAGTTTTAAAAAAAAAAAAAAACTCAGAACTATGCTTTAATTGCTTTTAAGTTATCGCGATGTGTTCACAAAATTTGTCACTGCAAAATTGTAGCACCAAAGTTTGATGTCAGTAAACACAACTAAAATGCATTGTAAAATAGTCTTCCCTTCGCCCTCTTGTCACTCAATGTTAGTCTAATGCTTTCCCAGCAATACCTCTTTAGACCATATCAAACATGATCATAGACAGCATGCTAGAATAGCAAACATCAGAATCTTCATCTTATGACATTGTCAAAAGTCAAGAAGGGCATTTAAAAATAAAATATAGGACTTACACAATGAAGAAACAGGGAACCATTTATTCACTTCCATATTTGGATGTAAAAGCACATGTAGTAATACATGTTATGGTAGATCTCTCTTTCTCAAAAAGGTATGTCCATATCAAATACCGTACAGATCTCAGTCTAGACACATGTCAAACCCGAGTTTCTCCATTTGCTCACTTCCAAGGTGCCTAAGAGAATCACGCATCTGGTTTACTACAGGCTACATGGATTATGGAGTGTCCATACATGGTTCTTTTAAATATAATGAATCCCATCTTAGTCCTCACTAAGGCAACATATCTTTTTGTGTCATACTTATTTCTTTCTAGACAAGTATCAAGTGACACAATGTCTCATCTTTGCTCGCTATCTCTTTGCAGCGCCAAAGGTGATCACTCGTGTGAGTGAGCCAATCTAAACCTATTAACATACCTTGTGTGTGTACATTACTGCGTCAATTGAATTATATCACACTGCATTAATATCTCCAAAGAAAATTTACATTATTGTGTCAACTAAATTATAATCACAATCTACGCAGTCCTAAACTCCTAACATGAGCCATAAAAAGTATCTTTCTTTATGGGCTTTGTTAAGGGATCAACAACCATACAACTCGTAGATAGATGTTTCAGGATCACTTCCTTTTGTGTCACCATATCTCTAATGTAGTGATATCGGATATCAATATACTTGGTTCTTCCATGATACTTTGGATCCTTAGAATATATGAGAGCAGCCATGCTTTTGCAAAAAATCGTCATTGGATCAAAATAATCTACGTCGATATCTAAGTGCTAAAGGAACCTTTTCAACCAAACAGCCTTCTAAACTACTACTAAAAATGCTATGTACTCTGCCTCTATAGTGGATAAAAGTATACAGGGTTATTTCTTGTTACTTCATGTAACGGCGTCATTGTTCAACAAGAAAACATATCCAATTTTCAATTTGCGCTCGTCTAGGTCACTCCCCCAATCAGCATCACTGTAACCATTTATCTGCAATCTGAATCCTAATAGCACAACGTATAGTCTGCAGTTTCCTTGAAATATCTGAAAATTCTTTTGATTGTTTACCAATAAGCTAGTCTAGAATTATATTGGAATTTACTGACCAAGTAAAATACATAACATATATCTGGTCAAGTACACATTATTGCGTACATCAGACTACCGATAGCGCTAGTATAGGGAACACGAGTCATCTTCTCTATCTCTCTTGGAATCTTAGGACAAATTTCTTGGCATAAAGTCTCGCTTTTAGCAATGGGGTTGTCAATGGGTTTACAATTGCTTATTTGGAAGCGTTCATGGACCTTCTTTATATAAATCTAATGAGACAAACACATAAGTCTCTTTGAATAATCTTTATAGATGTTAAACCCCAAAATATATTTTGTCTCACCCATGTCCTTTATCTCAAAGCTGAGGGACATCCACTCTTTAATGGTGACTGTTAACGATGTGTTTTGTACACCTTTGGGCCGGGCTCTCAGTGGTCCGAATCTTCTGCTTACAGGGCCTACGAGAAAGAAAAGGAAATTGGAAGAGTGCCTCTAGGATGGCCCAAGAAGCCTCCAACGCCCAAGTCAGTAATGACTTACTTAGAAAGTAAGAGAAGTCAAAGTGAATGCACAATTTAGCGGAAATATTCAATTAGAGAGAAAGCCGATCCCTTTACCTGAAAATTGAGAGACCTTATATACTGTTGCCCAGATGACTAACACAAGAGGGGGGGTGAATTGAGTTGTATTTAAAAAAAATAACAATTATAAATCAAATATACAATATAAAATATAAACAAAATATGAAACAACAATAAATATAAAGAGTAAGGGTAAGAGAGAAGCAAACTCAGTATGTTAACGAGGTTCGGCCCCACTGCCTACGTCCTCGCCTCAAGCTACCCCTTGAGGATCCCCGAATTCACTATTCAATCTCCTTCAGGTGGAGATAGAAACCTATTACACCTTTGAACAACACCGCTACAAAGGATCCGTGTAGAACACCCTCTACACTTGCAATCACCTTACACGTGGTGATTCAACGATTCCCTGTGTAGAACACTTTCTACACGCACAAGGGTTGTACACACCCTTTTACTGATACAAGAATTGATAGTGGGTAGGATATCAGAAAACACTCCTCAATGAGTGAAATAAGAACAATACAAGCACAAACTATATCTCTCAAAATGAACAAGGGTTAAGGCTCAATGCTTAGAGAAGAGAGAATGAAAGTTTTGAATGAGAGTTGTATGCTCTTGGTGTTGTAATGTGAAGCTCTCAAATGATCTATTTATAGGCATATGAGACTTCATATTCAAATTTAAAAAGATTCACATGTCAAAAACATCATCATTCATTTTTCAAAAATTTCAAACCTAATCTTTTTACTTTTTGCATATGACAAAAGGAGCACACTTTGCTTTTCAAAAATTTCAAACCTAATTTTTTACTTTTTGCATATGACAAAAGGAGCACACTTTACTTTTCAAAATATTCAAACAAAGGCATCTTCCTTTTGCATAAGTCAAGAAAAGCATCAATCACTTTTGAAAATATTCAAATAAAACATGCACATGTGAAAGATGACAATCAATCATCTTTAATATTTTCAAAGTTCAAACCTTTAATCATGGCATGCACATGTGAAAGATGACAATCAATTATCTTTCAAAATTTTCAAATTTAATTTTCAAAATATTCATGCACATGTGGAAAATGTATTTTAATGCTTTATGATAAAATATTAATTTTTGAGCCTTAATCCTAATTTCGAATTTTAAGAGATTTACAACATTTCTCTATTACTTTAATGTGAACTTGTTTCCTTCTTGCTCATGCTTGGTTCCTTGATTGCTTGACTCCATTGTGTGGACAAATTGAGCTTGAGACTCCTTCATTCTTTGAATTCATTTGTTATCATCAAAATCCATGTGTAAATATATAATTACACAAAACTTGAAACCTTAGGTTCAACATATACTCAACCCAGGGAATCAGATGGCCATACCCTACGGCCTAGGGGGAAGGTAAATCCTTTCAAAGCTCCCTCCACCATACTGTCTTTAATGCCACGTGATCCTCTGGGATTAGTCATTAATGTGGCGTAATTGTTTGGTGAACTTATTTAATGCGGTGTGATCTTCTAGTGTTGCTTTGAGTCCAGTCCCCTCCTCATGGGCATGTTTCCTTCTCCTTCCTCCGGTTTGGCTTCCCTTGCTTCCCCTCATAACGTCCCATCTTGGCCCGGATAGTTGTACTCGATTTACATGGGTTGTGGGTTCTTCCCAAACGGTTGAGAGGAGATGGGATTCTGTGGGTTTGGACTGGGCTTTCTCGAGCTATCTAGCATATGGGGAACATGCCTGATGTTGGGCTTGGGCTGGCCCCCGTGGCCTCAAGCCTTTAACGAAAATATCCCCCAACACCGACAATCATCCCTTTATCATTTTTAGCCATCAAAATGTCATCAATGCATAGTGATAGTAATACAAAACTCATTTTGGACCGTTATATATAAACACAGTGGTCTTCTACGATCATTGTAAACTCATTCAAAATAATGGTTCGATGGAATCGAAGATACTATTGTCTAAATGATTGCTTTAGGCCATATATTGATCGTTTGAACTTGCACACTTGGCGCTCTTAACCTTTGACCACAAAGCCTATGGGTTGATCGATCTAAATCTCTTCATGTAGTTCTTCATTGAGAAAAGTCATCTTAACTTCCATTTGATAGAATTCCAAATCCAAATGTGCTACAATGGATATAATCAGGAGAATTGAGACAAACCTTACCACTGGAGAAAGGTTTCCTCATAGTCGACACCCTCTTATTGGGTATATCATTTCACCAAGAGGTGAGCTTTATACCTTTCTATTGACCCGTCCACTTTAAGTTTGACCTTTAGAATCCATTTGTTCCCAATGGACTTTTGCCCTAGCAGTAGGTCTACTAGATTCCATACTTGATTAATTCGCATAGAATCCATCTCATCATTTAGTGCTTTCATTCACTCATCTTTAGTAGAAGATGAGATAGCCTCTTGGATGGTTTTAGGCTCATCATCATCTTGCAGCCCTACCATGAAAATTTTTCCGTCAATTCCAAATCGATGACAAGGAAAATTTTCATGTGAGCTCCTACATGGTTAAAATTGTTGTGGATAATCAACTAGTGGTATATTGTTACTTAGAGCTAAATCACTACCACTCTTCCTAGGAGCTTGAGAAATTTCATCATTCCCAACTAGGATGCTTGGAGTGGCTTCCTCTTGATTCACAAATTCTTGGAGTTCCAAACTCTTATCAACCTCACCTCTAATTAGAAATTCATCTTCAATGAAATTCACATCTCGTGACTCAGTTTCAGATATCGTTCCATCAATTTGTTCACCGATTAATACATATCCCTTAGAGTGATCACGATATCTTATAAAGATACATTTATTCCCTCTAGGACCCAACTTTCTATATTTATAAAAAGAATCTTGAACGAAACCCGTTGAATCCCATGACCGCAAGTTATTCAAGTTGGGTTTCTCACTGGTCCAAAGTTCATACAAAGTAGACAACACTAATTTGGAAAGCACTCGGTTAAAGATGTAGGTTGCTGTCAAAAGCGCATCCCCCCAATATGATATTGGTAGGTTTGCTTGCACCATCATCGATCTAACCATCTTAAGTAATGTTCGATTTCTTCTTTCTGCCACGCCATTTTTTTGTGGCTTATATGGCATTATCAACTGACTTTTCATTTCTTTTTCATCACAGAACCTTTTAAATTGTTCAAATAAATATTCACGTCCACGATCAATTTTTAGAGCCTTTATACTCTTGTCTAATTGATTCTCTACAAATGCTTAAGATTTATGAGAGAACAAATAAGCATGACTATATTGCGAAAAATTGTCTATAAATGTGATGAAATATATAGCCCTATGTCTCATCCTTACACTCATTAGGCCACAAATATCCGAGTGGATTAAATCAATTAAGAAAATGCTCTTGGTACTTTTTCAAACAATTTTCTTTTTTATATTCTCGTTAAACAATATTCACAAGTGAGCAATGTGACTTAAGCAAGATTGCCTATTAGGCCTTCTCTTGCAACCGTGTCATCCTCTCTTGCCCAATATGGAGAAGCCTAGCATGCCATTTATTTGAATTTAAATTATCAAATTCAGTGGAAAAAAAAAAGTGTAGATTCATTCACATTTGAATAATCCAAATCTATTATCATAAAACCATCTGAAAGAAAAGCAAAACCATAAAAGATATTGCCCAAGAATATGGAAACACCATTGTTTTCAAATAAAATGTGGTAACCAAGTCTTATTAAAGTAACTACAAAAAGTAAATTTTGTCGTATTCCGAGAGCGTATAACACATGATGGAGTAATAGAATGCGACCGCCTCACAAGACTAGTTTGTAGGTACCAACTCCTAGCACCTCAACACTAACTCAATTCCCCACATTGATATCATGACTCCCAACAGGAATTCAACGATACTCCATAAATCTGATTCTGTCTCTTGCTATATGATTGGTCGCTTATGAATCAACAGTCCACATAAGATAGGAATGAGCAACCATCATATAACTAGTTACATAAATAAAAAGAGAATAGTTAGATTGTGCCTTTTTAGACTTAGCACAATCACAAGTAAAGTGGCCTTTCTTTTCACAGTTAAAGCAATCCAGTTTGGACTTGTTCTTCTCACGTTTGCTTCTCTTGGTGCACTCAAACATTCCTGACTCTTTTTGCACACGTCTAGTAGATACCCTAAATTTGTTATTCTTGTGTTTAGGCCTAAATGCCTTACATGAGCCAAATTCAACTACATAGGATGAATGTTTAGGATTAATAGCCTCTAGGAGCTCGTCTCCAAGTTCAAAATGACGCAACACATCATCAAAGGTTTTGATGTTCTCATTGTGCATCACAGTCTAACTCATTGTTTCCCAAGAATTGTGTAATAAGCATATCACCATTTGGACTTGTTGCTCATAAGTGAGATTATTTCCTGTCACTTTGATTTCATGGATCATTGATGACATCATTTCAAGATATTACTTTATCATATGTTCAAAGCGCATCTTGTAAGAGTCAAACATCATAGTCAGTCTGCACAACCTCGTGGCAGAAGTTCTCCCAAACTTCACTTTTAGTACTTGCCACTTACTCTAAAAAGTGTTGTACTCCTCGAACTCACTGATAAGGTCATTGTGCATGCTACTTAACATAGTAAAGCTGCGCACACCAAATCTTCTTGAGTCAATTCTCAAAGGCCTCATGATTCTTTCAGTGTTATTTTGAGTTCCCCTTTTCAGGCTAAGTTAGGGAGTGAGTTAAGGTCTCCAAGACCTCTTGCTCATTCAGGACATATTAGATCTTACGATGCCAAATGTTATAATTCTCCCTATCTAGTTTTTCTCCTTTATTCAAATTGGCAACAATATTTTTTGATGCCATTTTACTACCAAAAATATGCACAAATTATATATTACACACACATCTAAAAAAAGTGCCGTGTTAATCTAAGTTAAAGAGAAAAATAATTTAGACATATCGCGAGATCAAAAATTTGTTAGGCTTCCTAATCATCTCTTGCACCACAATACTTAATTATCTTTCAACTTAATTTTCATGTAATTTTAAATTGTATGGGAGACCAAAAATTCAATTTAATTTCAACCATACTACCACTAATTATCACTTCAAAAAAGATTTGTAGGCCAAAATAAAAAATACATAGCCTTACTAATCTAGTAATAATTTCATAAACCAATCATATATATGAAGAAATAATTATGCCAAAAAAATAATAAAACTAAAATAGATGCACAATTAGTTTATAAATAAAATAGAACCCCACCTATCCTTGAAAGAAGTAGTAGCCCAATGGTATGCCTTCTTCTTAGATTCCTCTAGGTCATGGTTCAAAACACATGAAAAATACTTGTTTTTTTTTACACAAGAAAACTCATGAGTAAGGCCAAAAATGTTTTTCTTTTAAACTAAATCGAAGACCCAAGCATAAAACATGTTTTATAAAAAATTGGCCCATGTCATTTGTTAAGAAAAAAAAAAAAAAAAAACTAGAAGACAATAGTCTCTTTCAACCTCTAATTTGGTGATTGTTCTTGTGAACAGTATCATAAAAACATAGCAGCTAGTAGCCGCCATGTTAGTGAGCCGTTGCTGCTGGACATTATTCCAGGATGGCTGAGCACTCAACGATGTGCTCTGAACGTCATGGGGTGTAGCAACTGTAGTGGGTTGCGACCATAGTGCAGCACTGCTACGTAGCATGCAGCAATCGTGGTGAGTGCAGCACCACATGGTGCGCCCAGTACCTTGCGATGCGAGCGGTAGCCATGTGATTGCATAGCAACCACCACGGTGCACACGACACCTGGTGAGTAACAAAACCTTGCGCAGAATCACGGTGTGCAGCACTTGGTGAATATCAACATATATTATACTTTAAAAATACAATACAATTACTCAAATCAACAGATGAATGCATAAAAAAAATAATCATGTCAAATACATTTAGCAATGGTGCGATATTCATATAAACAGAGATATATAAAAAACTTATGTATAATATATCATGTCATTTCTAACAATCTCAAACATGTTTTATAAATAGAGACTCAACCCAATATATGTACACATGATCGGATTCATATAACATAAGAAAAAAAAATGCATTTTATATATCATTGGGAACAACTGACGATGCTCTGATACTAATGTTAAATTTTATGTAAATATACATAGCGGAAAGATACCTCAAGGATAATCTTTATGTAAGTATACATAGCGGAAAGACACCTCAAAGATAATCTTTATGTAAATATAGATAGCAAAAAAATATCTCAAGAATAATCTGTATAGTTATTTTATAAGTAAATCCAGTATTCAAACATCTGAACTTGCTTTATCCCGATGTGTGAGTGTGCTACATAGATAAATCTAGAGACACACTTAAGATGCTCACAGCCTAAGAGTTTTTCACTAACAGAATAAATAGAGATCGAAAGAATCAAAGATGGCTTTGCCAAGGGATGGAGGTCTCTGCATGGTAACGGGCGCTTGCCTACGTTACGGCCATAACCCTAGGCATAACCGGAGAGCCGGCGTATACCTGGCATCCCAATATGGGAAGTGGAGGGCTGCACTAGGGCACCCCGTGCTTTATTACAAAATTCCATAGTCATTTTTTTTTGAATTATTCTATTCAGTAGTCCTACACCAAATATTGTTGAGAGGAAAAAATAAAAAGATAAAAAATAAAGGTATGTGTATTGTGTAGGGTTGCTGAGCAGATTTTATTTTTTATTTTTAAAAAATAATCCCTTTTGTGCTATGAAGTAAGTCATTCTATTAGAAACCACTTGTGTTATAATGGAAAGAGAAATACTTTAAGCATAAATAAATTACATAAAATTAAACATACAAAATGACATAACTTAAATCGGTACGTCAGATTATGAAGTTATTATCATAAAATAGATTAACGGATCACATGAAGTCACGTCACTTGTAAATTTATTTTTATGTAATCTCTTTATTTCTATATCACTTAGATGAAGTAGTTTGTACCAATATTGGCATGAAAAATATATTTTTTAAAAAAAATTTAAGAATTAAAATAAAATAAAGATAAAATTATACCAACATGAGGTTACCGAATCTTGTCATCGTGTGATGGCCTAAACTCAGCCATCACATGGATTGACCAGAGCAGAGACGACCAAGCGGTGGCCAAGCCTGACGATTAGCTTCGAGGGGACCTCCCTCTTGCCAACTTTTGTACTCTCTCTCTCTCTCTCTATTTTTTTTAATTTTATATATATTGTAAAATAATTATTTTATAATTTAATTTATTTTTTAACAGAAAATTTTTATTCATTATTCTCACAACACACTCACACTATATATAATTTTTTATTTTTTATTTTTCTTATCAAATGTGTAGTTTATAAATTTAGAAAGAATAAAATTAAAAAATAAAAATATGTGTAACGTGTAGTATGTGAAAATGATAAATAGTAAATTTTTTTTTTTTTTAAAAAAAGGTAATATTCCTAGAGTCAGTTGGATGAAATCTCTACTAGAGAGCCATGCTTTAAATTTTGTAATAACACAAAGGACTGTTTTCTTAAAAAATTAGACGAAGAACAATTCTCAATCGGGATAAAGCACAAGAATTATTGACAAAGTTTTTATTTTTTATTTTTTTTATTTTAATAGTCTTATTTCTAAATTAAGCTTAGGAGGGTTTTTTTTTTTTTTGGTCATTGGCTCTTTCAATAGCTTGTTGACTTTATTCTATGTTTTGAAAAATTAAAAATAAAAAATCCCCATTTGCAACTAAAACAAAATGAAAAAACTTAGTTGTAAGCATACTTGTGTATTAATATGTGCATTAATATAATGTAATTGGTCAAAAAGTAAATTTTATTGAAAACAGTGCTAATTTAAATTTTGAATATGAAAGAATCAGTATTGATACGCATATTAGTACGCGACTTTGCTTGTACGTAGCAAAATTCAAACAAAATACTACATCCAAGTCCTTTGAATAGGTTATCCATTTTCTATCATTCCTTCTCCTGATTTGTTAGTTTTGGATGTGATTTTTATTAAAAATATAAATAATTAAATCTATATTTTTTCATTTATTTAAATTTTTTAGATAAGGACTGATTACACATGGTATCAAAACAGAGATTCTTAATTCAAACTCAAATTCTTCATTTTATCTTATTAATTAAATATTTCACATATTGGTTTACTTATTGAATAAGAATCTATCCCACACATAATGATAGTGTTAATGATGAGCAACACTGCTCATGATCATAGGATAAATCTATTTATCATTAATCTCTAAACATCTCTTGAGTGGCATTAAATATAGACATACACATAAATTATATTAAATAATCTACAATCATTTAATACCGTATTATAATATGATGAGAAAATAATCATAAAAACTTATAATAAATAATATTACTTATATCCATATTTAACTCTACCCGTCAACTTAGACTGCGTTTAAATATTGATCTGAGTTGAGTTGAGCTAAGTTTTTTAATTAAGTTGATGGAATAAATTATGTGGAATCCATCTCAAATGAATTTAAATGTGTTTGGATGTTAAGATACATTTAGTACTATTTATAGAAAATTGAAAAAGGTTGTGAGTCCCACATGTAAGAAAGTTTTGAGTTGAAATGAGTTTAATAATTTGAGAGTTGAATATTTAGATATTAGATTCAATTTAAAATTAGACTGAAGTGAATTGAGTTGAACAACCAAACATACTTAGACTTTTGTGACTATGATAATTTCAAGAATTGTATTATAAAAAACAGAAATACTTTGGTACGCGAATTTGGGTTTTGACGTGGTGTCCCGAATGGTTTTTTAATTTTTATTTAATAATTAAGAAAATATTTTTTTAATGATGTTGTAAATTTTTTTATTTTTTAAAAAATATTTAAAAATAAATTAAAAAAAATTTAACTGATTTGGTCAGTTTTCGGGCTCACCACTATATAAAAAATTCTAAAGTTCTTAACCTGTCACTTCCCATCTCTAAAGGAAAAGCCTTCATTATTAATTTATTTTTCAGGTTCATAAAATAAAAAAATTGGTGGTCCGGTCACCATCTAATTTTTTAAAAGTTAAAATTAAATTAAAAAAATAGGAACAATATTATTTTCAAAATAATAATAAAAAAGGTGGTCATGTCTTATGAAAATGACAGGAATGGCATGCAATTCCACGAACGAATAATTGTATGTATTATTAAAAATCCAAGAGCCGTGCATAATATAGATTTATGTAACTAACTCTATATTTTTTCAGTGCTCCCTAAGGTTTTGCATCTCCGGCGGCGATGACGTCAGTGGCAGTTGCAGTGAACGGTGGCCCCGGCGGAGGAAGAGGCAGGGGAAGCAGACGAGCTGTTCGGTGGGCGGTTAAGAATCTCATGCCCAAAGCAGATCGCTTCGTCTTAGTCCATGTTATGCCCAAAATAACTGCAATCCCGACTCCGTGTACGTTTCTTTAATTTGTTTCTCCCTGCTCTGTTTGTTTTTCGAGAAAGTGTTGGGAAAAATGAAGACTTGGTGTCTTTACTTCTAGCAATTTCTGCTCTAAGACTATTCGGCTTTTTCTTATCTGCGTCTCGTGGACTGTCAAATTTCTTTTGTTCAGTTTGATTGAGTTCTGGCGCTCGGTTGACTTATCTGGGTTAACTTTGAAAATGTATTGATGTTGATATCATGCTATCTATTTCTTTTGGTTGTTAGTATGGATTCCATTACACGTAAAACTCCAGCAAACGGGAGCATATTTTCATGTGTTTTCACGGAATCGTGCCAATTATCCTTGATTGATTTATTTCTGCGTGAGGTAGACTTTCCAAGATACTATTACACACTATTGAGGTCAACTTTCTAAGATACCGTTACGGCATTACCCACTATTTTGGCAATTAACTAAATCCCCCCAGTAAAAGAACATGGTAAATAAGTACAACGTTCGTGGGACGGGATGGAGGTTGTACTCATGTCGGGTGAGACGGAGTGGAGATGATAAAAGGGTTTGATTCCATCCGGGAGAGGTATGCTTGAAGGGAAGCGATACTACAATGTGTTACATGATCACTTGAAGTCTCATTTCCCGTGGTTGCTTATTTGGAGAAAAAGGGCTCCTCCCAGAGTCGTTTTCTTCACTTCACGTGGACAGCACTAGGGAAAATTCTTACCTTGGAAAACTCTTTTACATTGCAAGAGTGCCAACATACTATGGAACATAATCTTCAATCTCTTTGGGATTTAATTGGGTGATGCCTTCGCAAGTTGGTTCTACTATGTGTATTTTGGTGTTTATGGAGGGAAAGGAACCAGCATTGCTTTGAGGATTTTGAAAAGTTGGTGTCGGAGTTAAAGTTGTTTGTTTCACTTTGTATCATTGGACAAAGGCCCATTATGGTGCTCCTTTTTCCACATCTAATTTTCAAGATTTTTTTTATAGGTATCTAATTTTCAAGATTTTATAGCACTTTTCCCTTTTGTTTGTTCAGTGATTCATGTATGCTTCTTGTGTACGGCATAAAAATCCTTCTCATCATTAATAAAATTTTATCCTACCCATAATAAAGTAATGTTGTGTTTTTTTTTTTTTTTTTTTGATGTCAGTGAATGATATGAACTCATAGGATTGGAATCCATTGAACCCACAATCAATTTGAAAACTCATCCAAGAAAGTCAAAATCAAGACAATGGAAAATCTAGACCTGTTGAAGAACTCGTTTCAAGAACCTAGATTATAGGAAATCTAGACCCGTTGAAAAACTTGTCTCAAGAACCTAGATTACAGGGAAGAACGCCACAAAGGTTGTGATTTACCTTTGATAAGTTCAAAAGTTCATTCAAGAACAAGAGGAAATAAACTCAACTCACAATGAAAAATATTCATCAAATTTCATAAACTTTGTAAAATGTGGCTACAATAGCTTAAATACCCAAACCCCAATTAAAACCCTAGCTGAAAATTAAAACTCTTTTCTCAGAAATACCCCTGGCTGAAAATATTCCCCCAAAGAAACCCTAGGCACCCCAAAATAAGATCCTTTCCCAAATTGCCCTCATGGCTGAAAATGCAAGGCCTTATAAACCCCCTAGGCCGGTGCCCCTACAAGTATTAATAACCCTAATTCATAAAATAAGACATATGTGGGCCAAGCATCCTCAAGCCCAATTATTCTAGACTAATTCCTATAACTAATAAAATAAGCCATTTTAATGAAATAAATAAGTCCAAAGCCTTTAATCACATAAACATAATAATAGGCCCAAATAATAAATCCTAAATTTATAAGTCATGTTGCACTCTTCCATAGCTTGCATCAAATGGATCAACCAAGCATCCTCAAGCCCAATTATTCTAGACTAATTCCTATAACTAATAAAATAAGCCATTTTAATGAAATAAATAAGTCCAAAGCCTTTAATCACATAAACATAATAATAGGCCCAAATAATAAATCCTAAATTTATAAGTCATGTTGCACTCTTCCATAGCTTGCATCAAATGGATCAAAACTGGTTCTCCTTTCTTTAAGCCCATATTGACTATTGGAGTCTTGCTAGCTTCATCCCAAATAGATTGCATCAATCCTTGTATTGCTTCCTTGATCTTCTTGGCTCTTGACCTTGTAATTGGCCCATTTGGAACTGTACAAAAGATCTTTAAGACTAGGTCCACCTTGGTGCCCATAAGGGAACCTCTCCAAAGCAGGGCCATAATAAAGTAATATTGTGTTAGGATTGGACATTAATTTGGATAGCTGATGAGTTTTGCGGGTGAGTTACTTTAATGTTATGACAGTCGGGTTGGTTTTTTTTCTTAAATACAGCAGGAGAGCATATTCCTGTGGAAGAACTGGCTGAAAATGTGGTGGAGATGTACATGGAGGATGTGAAACTAAAGTTTGAAGAAATCTTTGTCCCATTTCAGGAACTATGCAAGACAAGAAAGGTGAGATTGTTGTCTCTGTCAAGCTAGGTTAACTTGTTCATGTTGAGCTTGTGATGAACTATGAATGTTACTTCTCTCAAACAAAGTTATGAATGTTAATCTGATAACTTGTATAGGTGGAAACTTTGCTTCTGGAGGATAATGATCCTGCAACTGCACTTCTTAGATATATATCTGAGTCAAGAATTAAGAGTTTAGTATTGGGCTCTTGCTCCTTAAATTTTGTTATGAGGTATGAGATCATTCTTACTTTAAGTATCATGCTTTCCTTATATGCTAATAATCTCTGTGGTTAGAAATATGTCCATTTCTTATATACAATCATCAAGACACTGTTGTTTTGACCATTTGGCGCAAGATGTATGAACTTTATTGAGGACACCAATTATGTGCAATCTAAGAACACTTGTACTGCACAAGAGAAGACACCTGTATAAAAACTATGTTGTTATGACTGCTTTTTTCTCAGTATGGTTATCTTATGTTTGATCTTGCATATCCTAGAACCTAGATGCTGCTCTAGTATTTTTAATCATGGGAGTTTATAAGCTTGTATTTTGTAGCACGAGTTGATTCGAAATTTTTGGCTACGTAAATAGATAATCTAATGACATCCAAGTACTACATATTTGTTAAAAATAATGTGATGAAACCCTTCTTTGGACGTATTTACAGTAATTTTTTATGCTTGTGTACTTGGGCTATGCATATTCCATTGATTCATTATAGTCTTACTTTTACCAATAAAAAAAATTGTGATGCTTATAAGTTATCGCGATGTGTTCACAAAATTTGTCACTGCAAAATTGTAGCACCAAAGTTTGATGTCAGTAAACACAACTAAAATGCATTGTAAAATAGTCTTCCCTTCGCCCTCTTGTCACTCAATGTTAGTCTAATGCTTTCCCAGCAATACCTCTTTAGACCATATCAAACATGATCATAGACAGCATGCTAGAATAGCAAACATCAGAATCTTCATCTTATGACATTGTCAAAAGTCAAGAAGGGCATTTAAAAATAAAATATAGGACTTACACAATGAAGAAACAGGGAACCATTTATTCACTTCCATATTTGGATGTAAAAGCACATGTAGTAATACATGTTATGGTAGATCTCTCTTTCTCAAAAAGGTATGTCCATATCAAATACCGTACAGATCTCAGTCTAGACACATGTCAAACCCGAGTTTCTCCATTTGCTCACTTCCAAGGTGCCTAAGAGAATCACGCATCTGGTTTACTACAGGCTACATGGATTATGGAGTGTCCATACATGGTTCTTTTAAATATAATGAATCTCATCTTAGTCCTCACTAAGGCAACATATCTTTTTGTGTCATACTTATTTCTCTCTAGACAAGTATCAAGTGACACAATGTCTCATCTTTGCTCGCTATCTCTTTGCAGCGCCAAAGGTGATCACTCGTGTGAGTGAGCCAATCTAAACCTATTAACATACCTTGTGTGTGTACATTACTGCGTCAATTGAATTATATCACACTGCATTAATATCTCCAAAGAAAATTTACATTATTGTGTCAACTAAATTATAATCACAATCTACGCAGTCCTAAACTCCTAACATGAGCCATAAAAAGTATCTTTCTTTATGGGCTTTGTTAAGGGATCAACAACCATACAACTCGTAGATAGATGTTTCAGGACCACTTCCTTTTGTGTCACCATATCTCTAATGTAGTGATATCGGATATCAATATACTTGGTTCTTCCATGATACTTTGGATTCTTAGAATATATGAGAGCAGCCATGCTTTTGCAAAAAATCGTCATTGGATCAAAATAATCTACGTCGATATCTAAGTGCTAAAGGAACCTTTTCAACCAAACAGCCTTCTAAACTACTACTAAAAATGCTATGTACTCTGCCTCTATAGTGGATAAAAGTATACAGGGTTATTTCTTGTTACTTCATGTAACGGCGTCATTGTTCAACAAGAAAACATATCCAATTTTCAATTTGCGCTCGTCTAGGTCACTCCCCCAATCAGCATCACTGTAACCATTTATCTGCAGATCTGAATCCTAATAGCACAACGTATAGTCTGCAGTTTCCTTGAAATATCTGAAAATTCTTTTGATTGTTTACCAATAAGCTAGTCTAGAATTATATTGGAATTTACTGACCAAGTAAAATACATAACATATATCTGGTCAAGTACACATTATTGCGTACATCAGACTACCGATAGCGCTAGTATAGGGAACACGAGTCATCTTCTCTATCTCTCTTGGAATCTTAGGACAAATTTCTTGGCATAAAGTCTCGCTTTTAGCAATGGGGTTGTCAATGGGTTTACAATTGCTTATTTGGAAGCGTTCATGGACCTTCTTTATATAAATCTAATGAGACAAACACATAAGTCTCTTTGAATAATCTTTATAGATGTTAAACCCCAAAATATATTTTGTCTCACCCATGTCCTTTATCTCAAAGCTGAGGGACATCCACTCTTTAATGGTGACTGTTAACGATGTGTTTTGTACACCTTTGGGCCGGGCTCTCAGTGGTCCGAATCTTCTGCTTACAGGGCCTACGAGAAAGAAAAGGAAATTGGAAGAGTGCCTCTAGGATGGCCCAAGAAGCCTCCAGCGCCCAAGTTAGTAATGGCTTACTTAGAAAGTAAGAGAAGTCAAAGTGAATGCACAATTTAGCGGAAATATTCAATTAGAGAGAAAGCCGATCCCTTTACCTGAAAATTGAGGGACCTTATATACCCAACTCAGGGAATCAGATGGCCATACCCTATGGCCTAGAGGGAAGGTAAATCCTCTCAAAGCTCCCTCCGCCATACTGTCTTTAATGCCACGTAATCCTCTGAGATTAGTCATTAATGTGGCGTGATTGTTTGGTGAACTCATTTAATGCGGTGTGATCTTTTAGTATTGCTTTGAGTCCAGTCCCCTCCTCTGGGCATGTTTCCTTCTCCTTCCTCCGGTTTGGCTTCCCTTGCTTCCCCTTATAACGTCCCATCTTGGCCCGGATAGTTGTACTCGATTTACATGGGTTGTGGGTTCTTCCCAAACGGTTGAGAGGAGATGGGATTCTGTGGGTTTGGACTGGGCTTTCTCGAGCTATCTAGCATATGGGGAACATGCCTGATGTTGGGCTTGGGCTGGCCCCCGTGGCCTCAAGCCTTTAACGAAAATATCCCCCAACACCGACAATCATCCCTTTATCATTTTTAGCCATCAAAATGTCATCAATGCATAGTGATAGTAATACAAAACTCATTTTGGACCGTTATATATAAACACAGTGGTCTTCTACGATCATTGTAAACTCATTCAAAATAATGGTTCGATGGAATCGAAGATACTATTGTCTAGATGATTGCTTTAGGCCATATATTGATCGTTTGAGCTTGCACACTTGGCGCTCTTAACCTTTGACCACAAAGCCTATGGGTTGATCGATCTAAATCTCTTCATGTAGTTCTTCATTGAGAAAAGTCATCTTAACTTCCATTTGATAGAATTCCAAATCCAAATGTGCTACAATGGATATAATCAGGAGAATTGAGACAAACCTTACCACTGGAGAAAGGTTTCCTCATAGTCGACACCCTCTTATTGGGTATATCATTTCGCCAAGAGGTGAGCTTTATACCTTTCTATTGACCCGTCCACTTTAAGTTTGACCTTTAGAATCCATTTGTTCCCAATGGACTTTTGCCCTAGCAGTAGGTCTACTAGATTCCATACTTGATTAATTCGCATAGAATCCATCTCATCATTTAGTGCTTTCATTCACTCATCTTTAGTAGAAGATGAGATAGCCTCTTGGATGGTTTTAGGCTCATCATCATCTTGCAGCCCTACCATGAAAATTTTTCCGTCAATTCCAAATCGATGACAAGGAAAATTTTCATGTGAGCTCCTACATGGTTAAAATTGTTGTGGATAATCAACTAGTGGTATATTGTTACTTAGAGCTAAATCACTACCACTCTTCCTAGGAGCTTGAGAAATTCCATCATTCCCAACTAGGATGCTTGGAGTGTCTTCCTCTTGATTCACAAATTCTTGGAGTTCCAAACTCTTATCAACCTCACCTCTAATTAGAAATTCATCCTCAATGAAATTCACATCTCGTGACTCAGTTTCAGATATCGTTCCATCAATTTGTTCACCGATTAATACATATCCCTTAGAGTGATCACGATATCTTATAAAGATACATTTATTCCCTCTAGGACCCAACTTTCTATATTTATAAAAAGAATCTTGAACGAAACCCGTTGAATCCCATGACCGCAAGTTATTCAAGTTGGGTTTCTCACTGGTCCAAAGTTCATACAAAGTAGACAACACTAATTTGGAAAGCACTCGGTTAAAGATGTAGGTTGCTGTCAAAAGCGCATCCCCCCAATATGATATTGGTAGGTTTGCTTGCACCATCATCGATCTAACCATCTTAAGTAATGTTCGATTTCTTCTTTCTGCCACGCCATTTTTTTGTGGCTTATATGGCATTATCAACTGACTTTTCATTTCTTTTTCATCACAGAACCTTTTAAATTGTTCAAATAAATATTCACGTCCACGATCAATTTTTAGAGCCTTTATACTCTTGTCTAATTGATTCTCTACAAATGCTTAAGATTTATGAGAGAACAAATAAGCATGACTATATTGCGAAAAATTGTCTATAAATGTGATGAAATATATAGCCCTATGTCTCATCCTTACACTCATTAGGCCACAAATATCCGAGTGGATTAAATGCAATTAAGAAAATGCTCTTGGTACTTTTTCAAACAATTTTCTTTTTTATATTCTCGTTAAACAATATTCACAAGTGAGCAATGTGACTTAAGCAAGATTGCCTATTAGGCCTTCTCTTGCAACCGTGTCATCCTCTCTTGCCCAATATGGAGAAGCCTAGCATGCCATTTATTTGAATTTAAATTATCAAATTCAGTGGAAAAAAAAAAGTGTAGATTCATTCACATTTGAATAATCCAAATCTATTATCATAAAACCATCTGAAAGAAAAGCAAAACCATAAAAGATATTGCCCAAGAATATGGAAACACCATTGTTTTCAAATAAAATGTGGTAACCAAGTCTTATTAAAGTAACTACAAAAAGTAAATTTTGTCGTATTCCGAGAGCGTATAACACATGATGGAGTAATAGAATGCGACCGCCTCACAAGACTAGTTTGTAGGTACCAACTCCTAGCACCTCAACACTAACTCAATTCCCCACATTGATATCATGACTCCCAACAGGAATTCAACGATACTCCATAAATCTGATTCTGTCTCTTGCTATATGATTGGTCGCTTATGAATCAACAGTCCACATAAGATAGGAATGAGCAACCATCATATAACTAGTTACATAAATAAAAAGAGAATAGTTAGATTGTGCCTTTTTAGACTTAGCACAATCACAAGTAAAGTGGCCTTTCTTTTCACAGTTAAAGCAATCCAGTTTGGACTTGTTCTTCTCACGTTTGCTTCTCTTGGTGCACTCAAACATTCCTGACTCTTTTTGCACACGTCTAGTAGATACCCTAAATTTGTTATTCTTGTGTTTAGGCCTAAATGCCTTACATGAGCCAAATTCAACTACATAGGATGAATGTTTAGGATTAATAGCCTCTAGGAGCTCGTCTCCAAGTTCAAAATGACGCAACACATCATCAAAGGTTTTGATGTTCTCATTGTGCATCACAGTCTAACTCATTGTTTCCCAAGAATTGTGTAATAAGCATATCACCATTTGGACTTGTTGCTCATAAGTGAGATTATTTCCTGTCACTTTGATTTCATGGATCATTGATGACATCATTTCAAGATATTACTTTATCATATGTTCAAAGCGCATCTTGTAAGAGTCAAACATCATAGTCAGTCTGCACAACCTCGTGGCAGAAGTTCTCCCAAACTTCACTTTTAGTACTTGCCACTTACTCTAAAAAGTGTTGTACTCCTCGAACTCACTGATAAGGTCATTGTGCATGCTACTTAACATAGTAAAGCGCGCACACCAAACCTTCTTGAGTCAATTCTCAAAGGCCTTTATTTGTATTGGTAATTTAAATTTTGACTATGAAAGAATAAGTATTGGTACGCAAATTAGTACGCGACTTTTTTGTACGTACAAAATCAAACAAAATACTCCATCCAAGTCCTTTGAATAGGTTATCCATTTTCTATCATTCCTTCTCCTGATTTGTTAGTTTTGGATGTGATTTTTATTAAAAATATAAATAATTAAATCTATATTTTTTCATTTATTTAAATTNTCCAAGTTCAAAATGACGCAACACATCATCAAAGGTTTTGATGTTCTCATTGTGCATCACAGTCTAACTCATTGTTTCCCAAGAATTGTGTAGTAAGCATATCACCATTTGGACTTGTTGCTCATAAGTGAGATTATTTCCTGTCACTTTGATTTCATGGATCATTGATGACATCATTTCAAGATATTACTTTATCATGTGTTCAAAGCGCATCTTGTAAGAGTCAAACATCATAGTCAGTCTGCACAACCTCATGGTAGAAGTTCTCCCGAACTTCACTTTTAGTACTTGCCACTTACTCTAAAAAGTGTTGTACTCCTCGAACTCACTGATAAGGTCATTGTGCATGCTACTTAACATAGTAAAGTGCGCACACCAAATCTTCTTGAGTCAATTCTCAAAGGCCTCATGATTCTTTCAGTGTTATTTTGAGTTCCCCTTTTCAGGCTAAGTTAGGGAGTGAGTTAAGGTCTCCAAGACCTCTTGCTCATTCAGGACATATTAGATCTTACGATGCCAAATGTTATAATTCTCCCTATCTAGTTTTTCTCCTTTATTCAAATTGGCAACAATATTTTTTGATGCCATTTTACTACCAAAAATATGCACAAATTATATATTACACACACATCTAAAAAAAGTGCCGTGTTAATCTAAGTTAAAGAGAAAAATAATTTAGACATATCGCGAGATCAAAAATTTGTTAGGCTTCCTAATCATCTCTTGCACCACAATACTTAATTATCTTTCAACTTAATTTTCATGTAATTTTAAATTGTATGGGAGACCAAAAATTCAATTTAATTTCAACCATACTACCACTAATTATCACTTCAAAAAAGATTTGTAGGCCAAAATAAAAAATACATAGCCTTACTAATCTAGTAATAATTTCATAAACCAATCATATATATGAAGAAATAATTATGCCAAAAAAATAATAAAACTAAAATAGATGCACAATTAGTTTATAAATAAAATAGAACCCCACCTATCCTTGAAAGAAGTAGTAGCCCAATGGTATGCCTTCTTCTTAGATTCCTCTAGGTCATGGTTCAAAACACATGAAAAATACTTGTTTTTTTTTACACAAGAAAACTCATGAGTAAGGCCAAAAATGTTTTTCTTTTAAACTAAATCGAAGACCCAAGCATAAAACATGTTTTATAAAAAATTGGCCCATGTCATTTGTTAAGAAAAAAAAAAAAAAAAAACTAGAAGACAATAGTCTCTTTCAACCTCTAATTTGGTGATTGTTCTTGTGAACAGTATCATAAAAACATAGCAGCTAGTAGCCGCCATGTTAGTGAGCCGTTGCTGCTGGACATTATTCCAGGATGGCTGAGCACTCAACGATGTGCTCTGAACGTCATGGGGTGTAGCAACTGTAGTGGGTTGCGACCATAGTGCAGCACTGCTACGTAGCATGCAGCAATCGTGGTGAGTGCAGCACCACATGGTGCGCCCAGTACCTTGCGATGCGAGCGGTAGCCATGTGATTGCATAGCAACCACCACGGTGCACACGACACCTGGTGAGTAACAAAACCTTGCGCAGAATCACGGTGTGCAGCACTTGGTGAATATCAACATATATTATACTTTAAAAATACAATACAATTACTCAAATCAACAGATGAATGCATAAAAAAAATAATCATGTCAAATACATTTAGCAATGGTGCGATATTCATATAAACAGAGATATATAAAAAACTTATGTATAATATATCATGTCATTTCTAACAATCTCAAACATGTTTTATAAATAGAGACTCAACCCAATATATGTACACATGATCGGATTCATATAACATAAGAAAAAAAAATGCATTTTATATATCATTGGGAACAACTGACGATGCTCTGATACTAATGTTAAATTTTATGTAAATATACATAGCGGAAAGATACCTCAAGGATAATCTTTATGTAAGTATACATAGCGGAAAGACACCTCAAAGATAATCTTTATGTAAGTATACATAGCGGAAAGACACCTCAAAGATAATCTATGTAGTTATTCCACAAGTGAATCTAGTGTTTAAACCTCTGAGCTCGCCTTCTCCCGGTTTGTGAGTGTGCTATGTAAATAAATCTAGAGACACAACACTCAAGATGCTCACAATCTAAGAGTTTTTTACTCACAGAACAGAAAGAGACTCAAAGAACCAAAGATGGTTCTGCCAAGGGATGGAGGTCCTCCACATGGTAACCGTTGCCTACGTTACGGCCATAACCCTAGGCATAACGCCTGGAGTAATGCCAGGCGTTATACCTGGCATCCCAATATGGGAAGTGGTAGGGGCTACGCCCACTAAGGGCACCCCGTGCTTTATTACAAAATTCCATAGTCATTTTTTTTTGAATTATTCTATTCAGTAGTCCTACACCAAATATTGTTGAGAGGAAAAAATAAAAAGATAAAAAATAAAGGTATGTGTATTGTGTAGGGTTGCTGAGCAGATTTTATTTTTTATTTTTAAAAAATAATCCCTTTTGTGCTATGAAGTAAGTCATTCTATTAGAAACCACTTGTGTTATAATGGAAAGAGAAATACTTTAAGCATAAATAAATTACATAAAATTAAACATACAAAATGACATAACTTAAATCGGTACGTCAGATTATGAAGTTATTATCATAAAATAGATTAACGGATCACATGAAGTCACGTCACTTGTAAATTTATTTTTATGTAATCTCTTTATTTCTATATCACTTAGATGAAGTAGTTTGTACCAATATTGGCATGAAAAATATATTTTTTAAAAAAAATTTAAGAATTAAAATAAAATAAAGATAAAATTATACCAACATGAGGTTACCGAATCTTGTCATCGTGTGATGGCCTAAACTCAGCCATCACATGGATTGACCAGAGCAGAGACGACCAAGCGGTGGCCAAGCCTGACGATTAGCTTCGAGGGGACCTCCCTCTTGCCAACTTTTGTACTCTCTCTCTCTCTCTCTATTTTTTTTAATTTTATATATATTGTAAAATAATTATTTTATAATTTAATTTATTTTTTAACAGAAAATTTTTATTCATTATTCTCACAACACACTCACACTATATATAATTTTTTATTTTTTATTTTTCTTATCAAATGTGTAGTTTATAAATTTAGAAAGAATAAAATTAAAAAATAAAAATATGTGTAACGTGTAGTATGTGAAAATGATAAATAGTAAATTTTTTTTTTTTTTAAAAAAAGGTAATATTCCTAGAGTCAGTTGGATGAAATCTCTACTAGAGAGCCATGCTTTAAATTTTGTAATAACACAAAGGACTGTTTTCTTAAAAAATTAGACGAAGAACAATTCTCAATCGGGATAAAGCACAAGAATTATTGACAAAGTTTTTATTTTTTATTTTTTTTATTTTAATAGTCTTATTTCTAAATTAAGCTTAGGAGGGTTTTTTTTTTTTTTGGTCATTGGCTCTTTCAATAGCTTGTTGACTTTATTCTATGTTTTGAAAAATTAAAAATAAAAAATCCCCATTTGCAACTAAAACAAAATGAAAAAACTTAGTTGTAAGCATACTTGTGTATTAATATGTGCATTAATATAATGTAATTGGTCAAAAAGTAAATTTTATTGAAAACAGTGCTAATTTAAATTTTGAATATGAAAGAATCAGTATTGATACGCATATTAGTACGCGACTTTGCTTGTACGTAGCAAAATTCAAACAAAATACTACATCCAAGTCCTTTGAATAGGTTATCCATTTTCTATCATTCCTTCTCCTGATTTGTTAGTTTTGGATGTGATTTTTATTAAAAATATAAATAATTAAATCTATATTTTTTCATTTATTTAAATTTTTTAGATAAGGACTGATTACACATGGTATCAAAACAGAGATTCTTAATTCAAACTCAAATTCTTCATTTTATCTTATTAATTAAATATTTCACATATTGGTTTACTTATTGAATAAGAATCTATCCCACACATAATGATAGTGTTAATGATGAGCAACACTGCTCATGATCATAGGATAAATCTATTTATCATTAATCTCTAAACATCTCTTGAGTGGCATTAAATATAGACATACACATAAATTATATTAAATAATCTACAATCATTTAATACCGTATTATAATATGATGAGAAAATAATCATAAAAACTTATAATAAATAATATTACTTATATCCATATTTAACTCTACCCGTCAACTTAGACTGCGTTTAAATATTGATCTGAGTTGAGTTGAGCTAAGTTTTTTAATTAAGTTGATGGAATAAATTATGTGGAATCCATCTCAAATGAATTTAAATGTGTTTGGATGTTAAGATACATTTAGTACTATTTATAGAAAATTGAAAAAGGTTGTGAGTCCCACATGTAAGAAAGTTTTGAGTTGAAATGAGTTTAATAATTTGAGAGTTGAATATTTAGATATTAGATTCAATTTAAAATTAGACTGAAGTGAATTGAGTTGAACAACCAAACATACTTAGACTTTTGTGACTATGATAATTTCAAGATTTGTATTATAATAAACAGAAATACTTTGGCACGCGAATTTGGGTTTTGACGTGGTGTCCCGAATGGTTTTTTAATTTTTATTTAATAATTAAGAAAATATTTTTTTAATGATGTTGTAAATTTTTTTATTTTTTAAAAAATATTTAAAAATAAATTAAAAAAAATTTAACTGATTTGGTCAGTTTTCGGGCTCACCACTGCATAAAAAATTCTAGAGTTCTTAACCTGTCACTTCCCATCTCTAAAGGAAAAGCCTTCATTATTAATTTATTTTTCAGGTTCATAAAATAAAAAAATTGGTGGTCCGGTCACCATCTAATTTTTTAAAAGTTAAAATTAAATTAAAAAAATAGGAACAATATTATTTTCAAAATAATAATAAAAAAGGTGGTCATGTCTTATGAAAATGACAGGAATGGCATGCAATTCCACGAACGAATAATTGTATGTATTATTAAAAATCCAAGAGCCGTGCATAATATAGATTTATGTAACTAACTCTATATTTTTTCAGTGCTCCCTAAGGTTTTGCATCTCCGGCGGCGATGACGTCAGTGGCAGTTGCAGTGAACGGTGGCCCCGGCGGAGGAAGAGGCAGGGGAAGCAGACGAGCTGTTCGGTGGGCGGTTAAGAATCTCATGCCCAAAGCAGATCGCTTCGTCTTAGTCCATGTTATGCCCAAAATAACTGCAATCCCGACTCCGTGTACGTTTCTTTAATTTGTTTCTCCCTGCTCTGTTTGTTTTTCGAGAAAGTGTTGGGAAAAATGAAGACTTGGTGTCTTTACTTCTAGCAATTTCTGCTCTAAGACTATTCGGCTTTTTCTTATCTGCGTCTCGTGGACTGTCAAATTTCTTTTGTTCAGTTTGATTGAGTTCTGGCGCTCGGTTGACTTATCTGGGTTAACTTTGAAAATGTATTGATGTTGATATCATGCTATCTATTTCTTTTGGTTGTTAGTATGGATTCCATTACACGTAAAACTCCAGCAAACGGGAGCATATTTTCATGTGTTTTCACGGAATCGTGCCAATTATCCTTGATTGATTTATTTCTGCGTGAGGTAGACTTTCCAAGATACTATTACACACTATTGAGGTCAACTTTCTAAGATACCGTTACGGCATTACCCACTATTTTGGCAATTAACTAAATCCCCCCAGTAAAAGAACATGGTAAATAAGTACAACGTTCGTGGGACGGGATGGAGGTTGTACTCATGTCGGGTGAGACGGAGTGGAGATGATAAAAGGGTTTGATTCCATCCGGGAGAGGTATGCTTGAAGGGAAGCGATACTACAATGTGTTACATGATCACTTGAAGTCTCATTTCCCGTGGTTGCTTATTTGGAGAAAAAGGGCTCCTCCCAGAGTCGTTTTCTTCACTTCACGTGGACAGCACTAGGGAAAATTCTTACCTTGGAAAACTCTTTTACATTGCAAGAGTGCCAACATACTATGGAACATAATCTTCAATCTCTTTGGGATTTAATTGGGTGATGCCTTCGCAAGTTGGTTCTACTATGTGTATTTTGGTGTTTATGGAGGGAAAGGAACCAGCATTGCTTTGAGGATTTTGAAAAGTTGGTGTCGGAGTTAAAGTTGTTTGTTTCACTTTGTATCATTGGACAAAGGCCCATTATGGTGCTCCTTTTTCCACATCTAATTTTCAAGATTTTTTTTATAGGTATCTAATTTTCAAGATTTTATAGCACTTTTCCCTTTTGTTTGTTCAGTGATTCATGTATGCTTCTTGTCTACGGCATAAAAATCCTTCTCATCATTAATAAAATTTTATCCTACCCATAATAAAGTAATGTTGTGTTTTTTTTTTTTGATGTCGGTGAATGATATGAACCCATAGGATTGGAATCCATTGAACCCACAATCAATTTGAAAACTCATCCAAGAAAGTCAAAATCAAGACAATGGAAAATCTAGACCTGTTGAAGAACTCGTTTCAAGAACCTAGATTATAGGAAATCTAGACCCGTTGAAAAACTTGTCTCAAGAACCTAGATTACAGGGAAGAACGCCACAAAGGTTGTGATTTACCTTTGATAAGTTCAAAAGTTCATTCAAGAACAAGAGGAAATAAACTCAACTCACAATGAAAAATATTCATCAAATTTCATAAACTTTGTAAAATGTGGCTACAATAGCTTAAATACCCAAACCCCAATTAAAACCCTAGCTGAAAATTAAAACTCTTTTCTCAAAAATACCCCTGGCTGAAAATATTCCCCCAAAGAAACCCTAGGCACCCCAAAATAAGATCCTTTCCCAAATTGCCCTCATGGCCGAAAATGCAAGGCCTTATAAACCCCCTAGGCCGGTGCCCCTACAAGTATTAATAACCCTAATTCATAAAATAAGACATATGTGGGCCAAGCATCCTCATGCCCAATTATTCTAGACTAATTCCTATAACTAATAAAATAAGCCATTTTAATGAAATAAATAAGTCCAAAGCCTTTAATCACATAAACATAATAATAGGCCCAAATAATAAATCCTAAATTTATAAGTCATGTTGCACTCTTCCATAGCTTGCATCAAATGGATCAAAACTGGTTCTCCTTTCTTTAAGCCCATATTGACTATTGGAGTCTTGCTAGCTTCATCCCAAATAGATTGCATCAATCCTTGTATTGCTTCCTTGATCTTCTTGGCTCTTGACCTTGTAATTGGCCCATTTGGAACTTACAAAAGATCTTTAAGACTAGGTCCACCTTGGTGCCCATAAGGGAACCTCTCCAAAGCAGGGCCATAATAAAGTAATATTGTGTTAGGATTGGACATTAATTTGGATAGCTGATGAGTTTTGCGGGTGAGTTACTTTAATGTTATGACAGTCGGGTTGGTTTTTTTTCTTAAATACAGCAGGAGAGCATATTCCTGTGGAAGAACTGGCTGAAAATGTGGTGGAGATGTACATGGAGGATGTGAAACTAAAGTTTGAAGAAATCTTTGTCCCATTTCAGGAACTATGCAAGACAAGAAAGGTGAGATTGTTGTCTCTGTCAAGCTAGGTTAACTTGTTCATGTTGAGCTTGTGATGAGTTATGAATGTTACTTCTCTCAAACAAAGTTATGAATGTTAATCTGATAACTTGTATAGGTGGAAACTTTGCTTCTGGAGGATAATGATCCTGCAACTGCACTTCTTAGATATATATCTGAGTCAAGAATTAAGAGTTTAGTATTGGGCTCTTGCTCCTTAAATTTTGTTATGAGGTATGAGATGATTCTTACTTTAAGTATCATGCTTTCCTTATATGCTAATAATCTCTGTGGTTAGAAATATGTCCATTTCTTATATACAATCATCAAGACACTGTTGTTTTGACCATTTGGCGCAAGATGTATGAACTTTATTGAGGACACCAATTATGTGCAATCTAAGAACACTTGTACTGCACAAGAGAAGACACCTGTATAAAAACTATGTTGTTATGACTGCTTTTTTCTCAGTATGGTTATCTTATGTTTGATCTTGCATATCCTAGAACCTAGATGCTGCTCTAGTATTTTTAATCATGGGAGTTTATAAGCTTGTATTTTGTAGCACGAGTTGATTCGAAATTTTTGGCTACGTAAATAGATAATCTAATGACATCCAAGTACTACATATTTGTTAAAAATAATGTGATGAAACCCTTCTTTGGACGTATTTACAGTAATTTTTTATGCTTGTGTACTTGGGCTATGCATATTCCATTGATTCATTATAGTCTTACTTTTACCAATAAAAAAAATTGTGATGCTTATAAGTGTAATTCCCTCAACTCATCTAACAGTTTTGGCTCTTTTTTCCCCCTTCCTTTTGGGGTTGGGGGGTGGGGACGGTGAGTTTAGTTTCATATTCTTCGTTTTTGGTGCTGTTGCTGATTTATCACAATTTCTTTTAGGAAGCTAAAGGGACCAGGAGTACCGACAGCTGTTCTGAGAGGTGTTGCTGGCGGTTGCGATATTTATATTGTATCTAGATGCAATATACTTACAAAACCAGCTGGTTCCTCATCCACTGGTGGTAAGTTGAAGTTCATGATATTTCAGGAAACAATTTTTCATGTTGTTAATTGTTTTATTCTTTCCTCTTACAGAGACCAATTCTAAGCATGTGATGTATACTGAAAGAGATTATGGGGAAGTTTCTAGCGACAATACCGAACAAATATCTGGGTTTCATTCTCCCCATGTAGAACCCAAGGTTCAAAAAAGCTTCGGAGCATCATCGATATCACAGCTTAGTTACCTAAATTCTCAAACATCAACAAATATGGATTCTTCTGCAAATGCGGATTCTTCTGAAAATGCCAGTTTAGATCAGGAAGGGAATCATCGCAACATTGGAGGCGACATTGAAACTATCAACCACTGCGATTCCTTCTTCTCTACAATATCTGTGCAGGTAAGATTAATTTTTAAGAAACTTTTAAAGCTCTCTTTTTTTTTTGCATGCAAGTATGATCTGAATACTTCTGTGCAGTCAGATATGCAAGCTGAAGTAGAACAACTGCGACTAGAAATTCAGAATACAGTTGCCTTGTACGAACGAGCCTGTGAAGAGCTGGTTCATGCTCAAAACAATGTAAGAGGTTTGATCTCTTGGTAACATGATACTGGTAAATAATAAGATGTTTGAGGTTTATCATCCCATGATGTTCCAAAGATTTGTATGCATATGGTTGAGAACTTGAACTAAATTTCTTTTTACTTCCTACCTTTCAAGAAAAACCAAAATAAATGAAAATCAGTAGTTTAGGATTTCTTGTAGGTTTTAACTAGGTGTGTAATATATTTCAAAATGAAAATTTGCATCCAAAGCTTTTGCATTATGTTCGCAAAATTTCAGATTTATGGTGTAACTATAAATATGGTCTTGGAGAAGATGCGCTATTTTGATTGGCTGAGAGAAAAACTTATGGCAATCTCACATAACATGGACCCTTTAACCATTAGTTCCTCAATTTGTAGGTCGAGTTACTTTCTTCTGAATGCCTTGAAGAGGCTAGAAGAGTGAATTCTGGTCTAGAAAGAGAAGAAGCTCTTAGAAAAATTGCTGCTGAAGATAAAGCCAAGTATTTGGAAGCTATAAAGGAGGTTCAGGAGGCAAAAAAGGTGCTTGCTAAAGAGGCTAATGAAAGGAAGATAGCTGAACTGAATGCCCTCAAGGCTTCCTTAGGGAAACAGACAATTGTTGATGCACTATTCTCTGGCGACTTGAGGTACAGAAGGTATACTAGGGATGAAATAGAGGCAGCAACCGAATTCTTCTCTGAGAGTAATGTGATTGGCGAAGGGGGGTATGGGAAAGTTTACAAGTGCAGTCTTGATCACACTCCAGTAGCTGTGAAGGTTCTAAGTCATGATGCAACTGGCAAGAAAGAGGAGTTTCTCAAAGAGGTATTTTTAGCTCAAGTCTGTTGCACTTTTCAGTCACAGTAATATCTCTCTCTAGACTCAGCTTATCTCTCCTGCTGTCTTCTATCAAGGGTCCTTTTTTGAAGTTCTTGAATTTGTTTTAGAAATTTAGAAATGCTCGAAAACTCACTACTTGGGATCATCTGATTAACCAAGTCAAATTTTTTTTATAAATTCCTTTTATATTGGTGAAAGCTCCCAAATGTTCTTTGAACTCCCTTAAATTCCTACACAATGCTTGTTGGCTAGATGGGGGGAAGGTAGGGAAAGGAAAGAATGAAGGAATGTGGTTTTTCCCTCAAGAAATTTGTTTGTCTAGACTCTGAGGAAATCAAAGAGAAGCCCGATTGTGTTGTGGGCCCGCTAACAGCCTAACTATTATTATTTCAACATGGTCTTTCTCTATCTTCTCTCTTGCATTTGGGAGGAGACGGAATGGTGGGCTGGGAGCGAGAGGGAATCCCTTATCTCCCTTCACTTCTCTCTCTTTGCTTTCCTTTTGGTAGGTCACTTCCCTCCCTTTTCTCTCCACCCTTGTCCTTTTGGTCCTCTCTCCCCTCAGCCAAACATATTGTAAGATGACGGTTTGGCAGAAATGGGTTTGGTCTCCCTTTGAACACTTTACTAGCAAACTTTCCTGTAGAGAGTTTAGGGATTTTTTCTTCTTCGGTATTCTTATCAGGCCCCTTATTTTTTACATGGTTTCCTACCACCAATTCCTTCACTCAAATCGTCTCGAATAACTTCCAGTTTCATCGTAAAACTCTAGTTGAATTTGGTAACCCTGCCTTTCCCATCTTTTTTATGCCTTTTTCTAATAAATGCTTGTTTGCAAATTACTTTGGTTCTGAATTTCCTGAATCTATGGTTTGTTGCTGCAATTTTGATGAAACTGTTTCCTTCTGTTCTCTCCCAACTTTTCTTAGGTTGAAGTTCTAAGCCAGCTGCGCCATCCCAACGTGGTTTTGTTGCTTGGAGCCTGTCCTGAGAGTGGTTGCCTGGTCTATGAATACTTGGAAAATGGAAGCTTGGAGGAATATATTTTCCATCGAAATGGGAAAGCACCACTTCCTTGGTTCGTCCGGTTCCAGATAGTTTTTGAAGTAGCTTGTGGACTTGCATTCTTACATAATTCAAAGCCAGATCCAATTGTCCATCGAGATCTGAAACCGGGTAATATCTTGTTAGACCGAAATAATGTGAGCAAAATTGGAGATGTTGGGCTTGCTAAACTTATTTATGATGTCGTGCCTGACGACGTCACGGAGTACAGAGAATCAATCCTTGCTGGCACACTTTGCTACATGGACCCAGAATATCTTAGAACTGGCACCATCCGACCCAAGTCAGATTTATATGCTTTTGCGGTCATAACCTTCCAGTTGTTAACAGGCCGCCAACCAAATGGCCTACCGTCAATTATTGAAAATGCCATTACAAACAACTCCCTTCCTGACATCCTAGATAAGTCAGTCAGAGATTGGCCATTGGCTGAAACAGAGGAATTAGCTCGAATTGCACTGAGGTGTTCCAAACTCAGATGCAGGGATAGACCAGATCTTGACACTGAAGTTCTGCCGGTCCTCAAAAGAGTTAGTGAAATTGCAAAAGCTAGTTTGAGAATAGAAAGAGAGAATATTTATGCACCAAAGCACTACTTCTGCCCAATCCTACAGGTAAAATAGATTACACTTCACTAGATGGATTTGGTTCTCTGAGCGTGCATCTCAAATATTGCTTTCTTCCATGCAGGAAATCATGGATGACCCACACATTGCTGCTGATGGTTTTACTTATGAGCACGAAGCAATTAAGGCATGGCTCAAGAAACATAATGTATCCCCTGTGACAAGACACAGACTCCAGCATTTTACTTTAACTCCAAACCACACGCTACGTTCTGCCATCCAGGAGTGGAGATCACGTGTGACATTTACACATGCCTAGAATTATTATAAGAAATTGTTGTTGGCTTGTGCAAGCGAGTTTTTTTTTTTTTTTGGAAAAAGGGGGAGGGGGTGATCTAGGTTGTGAAGTTTTGCACACTCCCTTTGAAAAAAAGTGGGTAAATTTGAGACTTACATAAAAATAAAAATAAATTCTTTCAAAGGAATGTGTGGGGCTTGTATGCCCAATAACTGTATCTAATATTAGTCCATTTAGGTTCATTTAAAATGTCTTTCGAACGCATAAAAAAAGCCCCTTCGAATAAGTACTCTGGTGGGTACTTTTTTTAATGTATATATGAATAACAGAAGTTCATGGATTGTTCTTGAAGTTTTGATCTCGGAAAATTGTTTATGTAGTTGTAGAGTAGATGGTGCGGTGGTCTCATCTTATTATAAAATATCAATGCTAATAAAACTGTTTAAACTAATTTTTAATGACATAATCATGCGACACATTGTTTATGCAGTCCACTTGAATATCTGCTGTTTGTTAGATTAACATTTAGGATGTAAAAGAAAATAAAATAACTCCACAAGCAGTTCAAGATTTGATCCGTCTAATTTAGATTTAGACTCTTTTATTAAATAATTTATCGGCTATTCATGAACATAAATATAACTCGAAAATAATCTCAAGCTCAACTAGTGACAGGAGTTTCTACAGCTACAAGCAGCTAATGCTGCAATATCTTTTACCTCAGAATCCATTCAATCTAACTATGCTTTCCTAACTAGTCCGTACGCCGCAGGCCTTGGATCAGACTGCTGTATTATTGAAGTGTTCCCTCGCAATGGGTTACTTTATGTATTTCAGATGTTTTCTTTCAGCTGTAGTGTGACCTGTGATGTCTCCCGTAGCATATACTCCTTTCTGCTTACCATTTATCTTCTATTCATACTTTCTGATTCAAATTGCAAGATAATTTATGGACCACCTCAGAAATATGTTCATATATTCTGCCAAACATACTTATCAACAATTTTGAGCGTTTTCTGCCAAACATGCAGGTTTAGCTCATAAAATCACACTCCCATTTCTAGCAAATTGTAGAACCGATGGCTTAGAAAACCATGGTTGGGGGATACATTTATTTTTTGAATACCTGTACATGTAGTTTCTGTGCATCATAGATTACATAATAATATGGGTATTCCTGGGCCACCAAGAGAATACCTGCCAAAGATTAATGCTCCATTCAAAAGCGTTTTTCATTGATACTAACACTCTTAAGTTTATGCGCCAGATGTTCAAATGTTTCAGACATCCACTTGAGTAAATTCTAGAGCATTTGCATCCGGATCTCGTGTAAAAATTGCTGGCCTCCCGGAGCGGCTCAGCGTGTAGGGAATACCTGCAAAATATAGCGAATAAGGCACACCTAGTCCTTAAGTATGAAACTGCCATTTGAAAATTTTAACTGAAATTGAGAGCCTACATCGTTGAACTGGACTCAGATTTCGACTGTGATGCTCTTCTGAATATCAAAAACTTTTATTTGGTTATGCAACATCATAGACATACCAACAGAAATCTGTTGCTTTCTGATTCTATTATCATCCAGGACTCTTGCCCCTCTTGTGCTGACCATTCCGAAACAACAATTCACATTATTCATGAGTGTAATTTCACCCATCCTTTTGAAACAAAGATTCACAGTATGATAGACTCTTCCTAGTTTCCTCCTGATGTAATTTGAACAATGGCTAAAAGACAACTGCCTTTAAGAAGCCTAATAGCACATTCACTTTGTTCCCTAAAGTATTTTCTTTCCTACGGAATGTTAGCTTCCTTGAATCAGAATCAGCAAATTGGTTTTGGAATCCTATGCCCATCAGCCAACTCTTTATCTTCAGCCAGGACCAAAGGCCTTGAACATTTATTTTGATAAGTAAATAGAAACCAAAGACCTTGAATATATCGTGGCCTTTCCCTCCTTGTACGAGAACATAACCTTCCTAATAAATGACTCCAGCACAACTCAATACCTTCAAACTTAACACAAATTGGTATCAGAGAGAAACCTGGATGGGGCAGGAGCCAGGGGAATTCTAAGATCGCAATGGGGAAAGAGTTAATGATTTCTCCCATAACATTGGAGTCACAAGAAGCACAGAAACTAAACTACGGAGTTTGAGGGATGGTCTTTCAGTGGCATTGGATATTGGCAAAGACTATATGTTGAACTGGATGCCGAGCAGTCCAAATTCACCACTCCGGTACATACTAATAAATAGAGCTCTGTAATATCTAATTGCAGGACTTTGCCTTAATCCAACACTAGCACAGACAGGAACTTCTGTGCTGATCTGCTAGCCAACAAAGGCTGTGACCGAGCTTTATCTCTCGTTCTTTAGGAATCCCTCCCTTATGAAATGGTTCAGCTTAGAGCTGATGCATGGGAGTGCATTTAAACCTCGATCTTTTGTACTCTACTTTTGGCTTCAATATAATTTCCAATACACCAGGGGGAAAAGTCAAAAGAAAATCTACCTACACAACCCTGTATATGGCAACGTTGTTTTTACAGGGAAAAACTTACAGATTGAAGAAAAGTAGAACTTACCAGCTTTATCAAGGATTGTTTTTAGCTTAGACACATCTCTAATGGCAATACAAGTATGACGATCCCGGCCACCATGTTGAGGCCGTCCAGTTAAGGGGTCTGGATTGGGAAGCTCCATCAAATGAATCATCTCAGAACCCACCCACAACCAAGCACCTCTATAAGGGAGCTTATCCTCTGGCCTTGCCTCATTTATTTCAAGACCTAATTTTTTACCATCCAAAAAGAAAAGGAAATGCTGTTCTTAAACTTATGTTCTTCTGTATAAAAAAATGTCAATTAAACATTAGCATGGAAAAGTAACATACCCAGAACATTCTGATAGAACTCGAGTGACCTCTCAAGGTTTTCACACAGAATTCCAACATGGTGGACACTAACAACTCCATAATCTACATCAATAGCAGCCAAAAGATTAAAAGCATCGAACTTAATATCACATAAGGGAAAAACAAATGTGTAATGTTAAAGTAGATCATGATTTACATAGCCAACAAATGTGTAATGTTAAAGTATATGTCCTGGATTTACATAGCATCGAACTTAAACTTTTTTTTTTCACATTATACTCTCTCTCTCTCTCTCCCAACGTATCTGTTGGGGAAGGGGAGACAGGACATATACTTCTGCCCATTTTGCTATAGATGAGGGAATTCCTAACGTGTAAAGAGATATTGACATAAAATGGGTAAATCTAACTGTCTAGAGAAAATTTTACTGCAAGTACATGCATGCTTTCGAGAACCTTTCTTATTATTTTTCTAATGGTTTCTATCACCTTAAATTTGAATTTTTTTGTATCTTCCAATACCAGAATGTTATTAGATTCCAGCCATGCAATAACACAACCGAGCTGATATTATCTCTCACAATCCTTATTCCACTTTGAATGAACTAGGAACGTCAAGCACAAAAGATCCAACTAAATCCATTTAAGTAGAAAATGACAAGAATTGCAACCTTCGCCATCGACACTGACAGACTCTTTCCCCAGAACTTCCCCTTCAACAGCCATCTTAGCATTTGTCATGAAACTAAGCCCGTGCAATCTTTCATTTTTCATAAAAGTCAGATGAGCTTTGGGTTGTGTGATTGTAGACGTAATGGAACTCACACGATTCACCTGCAATAAAAGATAGAGAGAGTCCTCAAAATCATCAGGATAATATCAGGGTAATAAAAGAAAATTGATATGACTAACTGGAAATATGAACAGAAAACACAAGAGGTGAAACGATCTTAAGTAGCTCCTAACCATTCCTATCAATATCCCCACCAAGAACCTTAAGCCAAAAGGCATAGTTCAATCATGTAAACTCCAGTAATACCAACACAAGCATAGAATACACCTCAACATAAAACAGAAATCCTCCATTGCAGCGACTCATCTGGGTCTTCTTTATTCATGACCATAGTTTTTTTTTTTCAAACTTTTCAAAACAAGTGACTATTAATTGAGAAAAAGTTGTGGTTAACTTATATCAACAACTTCAATATCCAAAAACAACACAAGAAAGCTATTGTGCGTGTTGGAATAAATGTTTCACATCGTAAGGCCCTGAGACGCTTTGTGTTCCACTCCATATCAGCTCTGCTAACTGGCGGTTAGCACTTTCAGTTGTATGGCCACCTCAAACCACACAAACTCGCTTGGATTACTGCATAATTTGTATGGTTCTGTTCCATTCTTCCTCCACAATTCATTCCCCCGTTAGCCCCACTGCCACTGCCACAACACGCAGCCTTAACATTCTTGAAGCTATAATTTGAAGGGTTATACAATCGCTCCCCAAGCGCACTTTAGTTTATAAATAAATAAATAAATAAAACTAAATTTATCAGATTTGAGGTTGAAATCGTTGTGCCTAGAGACTTTCAAACAGCGATATATGATCAAACTACCTTGTTCATGAGAGATGCCGTGGGACGTGGACTGAGAAGGGAAGCCATGGAAGAGCAGGAACTCATCTGGGTCTGTTGTTAACCACTCCTTTGTTCTTCGGCTCACATTTTTTACCCAAAAATATTAAATAAATATAATTTTTATTGGCATCAAATATTATCTAAACCATGTGAAAATGATGAGTTCAGGGGCACGACCAAAAACTTCTTTGATAATCTCGGATACATACCAGGGTGTACAGTTTTCGGTCCGATCCAATCGATAAGCCTACAATTTGTGGGATTGAAGGGTTCGGTCTGGTTCCGGGGGTCTATACATTTTGGACCGGACTGGACTAAATCCTTATATATGTATATTTTTTAAAATATTTTTAATAATTTAATATATTATTTTTATATAATAAATATATAAATTAATGATATAATTTTCATATAATCTATTATTATTGACCATATAAAATATTAAATAATATATGCTATAAGTTAATAATATATTATAAAGCATGTGATAATTTATGTCATTATATATAAATAGTTAATAGATTATACATTCATTCGTATTTTACTATTTACACTTAATTAAAATAACTAGATAATTTTTTTAAGATACCTAAGTTGCCATTAACTATAAAGCATATAAGGTCAATGAGTAAATCAAAATTATTCATTATTCATATACAAAATGTTAAAATTGTAATATTCCCATTATATATTAACTATCACAATACATTTACATACTCTAAAGTTAGTAATCATAAATATAATTATAAGATTTTTTTATTTTTAGTGAGTTAATTACATAAATTATAATCCACATTAAATAATTTACTTAATTTTAATTTTATTAATTTAAATAATTTATTTATTAAATTATGTGCCAAAAAGAGGAAAGATGATTCTTCCAACTTATTAAAAAAATAAAAAGCGTCATTTAGGGTTAAATAGGACCTAAACGGCGTCGTAGGTCCAATGGCTTCCAAAAAATAAATTGCGTTGCATAAAAATGCATCATTTCGCACAACTCAATTTCTTTAAAAAAAAAACAAACCACACTTGTTAGGCAAAAGCTGTTTTCTGCAACAAGGATGTGTTAGTGCATGAGATTTATTTTATTTTTTAAATGAATAAAAGAAGCTGATATGTTCTGCACAAGAAATAGATTCCATTACAAAGATTTCATTACAACATAGAGACCATGTCCATTACAAATAGATTCTATGATAAACAAATCCTGCATATTAATATGCTACACACAGAGACCATGTCTATTACAACGAGGTGAGCAATAGTTCGCTCGAGATTGTACAAAACTCCTATTACTATGATTGTATTAAATACAACAAAATTAATATGGACAACACCCAATAGAAACGAAGAAGTGTGCGTTCATGCCAGATCTCCTCCTCTATTTTCTGAAGCTCTTCCTCATTCCTTAACAGTTTAATTTTAATCGGCAAAAGATATTTTTCTCTCTCTTCACTGGTATCTGACCATTTGAAATAGTTGCAGTGTTGTAACTCCTTCACAATCTCACGTTCTCTTTTTCGAAGCTTTTCCTCCTTCCTTAAGAACCCTGAAGTATTGAATGAATTAGACAATTCTATATTGGAGCTGTGGGATGTGATGGATAAGAAAACATTAATTTAAATGATGTGGTCACTTACAGACTATCCAAACACGGTTTCATAAATATGGTATCTGTAAATCTGGTCACTTACAGACTATCCAAACCTTGTTAGTTTTGGACAAGAAGCCAAGGATATGGGTCTAACAATAAGGACATACAGCATTTTCAACTTTCAAGCTTGAGTGGTGTGAACTTGAATATGGCTTCTAAGTTTTATATTCAAATTATAGAATGCAATTTTGGCTAAAAAATATATACAATGCATTAGTAGAGTCTAAAACACAAGGAAAAAAATATATACAATGATCTCTAAGCCAAATTTCAGCTATTCAAAATCACAATGTCATGCGAACACAACTTTAAGACCCAATAGTTTTCAAAGAAGTAAACTAGGATTCATAAGTGCCCAAATGCAATTTTCTAATAAAATTGGAGAAAAATATATACAACACATTAATAAAACACAAGTAAAAATTAGATAAAATGATCTAGGAGTGCTACCTGCATTACCAAAAAGTTGTAATTCTCTACTTGTAATTCTGTCTTCCTTGCCCAAAATGTTGAAAAAGTTTTGTTTCACTCTGGGATATGAGATAAATATTAAGGGGTAATCAAACGGTGGCATTTTTTCATCAATTGTTTCTCTCTGGGATATGAGGTAAACTTGCCCAAAATATTGAAAAAGATTTGTTTCATCAATTACAATATGTGACTCTCTTCGTCAATTCATCATATATCTTGTGTGCATTCTTTTTACCCATCGCAGCAACCATCATCTATTTTCCTACCATTTCCTTATTACAACACATTAGGGAGGAGAGCAGACTCGCAACCTGTAATTATCCTAATACCCAAACAGCCTAATCAACTTAGATTTATTGCATTGTTCTTTGGTATCCAAAAAAAGAAAGAAAAAGAAAAAGCAATTGTGAAGGTTCTATTTAGATCCGAATATGATCGTTTTTTATTTAATTTGAAATAGACAATATCTACATGAGTGCAAGCAGCCTAACATGGTAGCAGTAGGCTAAGTTTCTCTTAAAAACAGCTGCAAGTATACTGTTTGATGCCCTTTATTTTGGTGGTGAAGAACAGAGCCTAATAGACTGAGCTTTCCATCGGGGGATGGAGGATAGCAGATGGAGTGGACTTTCCGTCGTTGGATGGAGGAGAGCAGGTTCTCGTCTCTGCGATTGGTGTTGGTTCGTGGGGATGAACTTCAACTTCGACGAAGGGGCACGACTTCAGCACAACTACAAGAACGTGGGGGGGAATGGGTAAGAAGGAGGGTGCAACTAAACGGACGGGGGAATGAGGGGAGGATGGTGCGACTAAACGTAGCGTTTCATTGAACTTTTCCATGTCAGCTGGGGTGCGCAAGGGGTGCACCAAATTGACTGGATTTAGAGTTTTCCATATATAAATAGTTAATATATCATACATTCATTTGTATTTTACTATTTACACTTAATTAAAATAACTAGATAATTTTTTTAAGATACCTAAGTTGCCATTAACTATAAAGCATATAAGGTCAATGAGTAAATCAAAATTATTCATTATTCATATACAAAATGTTAAAATTGTAATATTCCCATTATATATTAACTATCACAATACATTTACATACTCTAAAGTTAGTAATCATAAATATAATTATAAGATTTTTTTATTTTTAGTGAGTTAATTACATAAATTATAATCCACATTAAATAATTTACTTAATTTTAATTTTATTAATTTAAATAATTTATTTATTAAATTATGTGCCAAAAAGAGGAAAGATGATTCTTCCAACTTATTAAAAAAATAAAAAGCGTCATTTAGGGTTAAATAGGACCTAAACGGCGTCGTAGGTCCAATGGCTTCCAAAAAATAAATTGCGTTGCATAAAAATGCATCATTTCGCACAACTCAATTTCTTTAAAAAAAAAACAAACTCGTATGTTGAAAGAGTAATGCTACATACAGTCACTTTTGCGTATTCTTTGCGCACTCCACTGATATGATTGGCTGGATTAATTATTTTTAATACACAACCAATCATATCACTGGAGTGTACAAAGGAGTCTACAAAAATAACTGCATATAGAATTTTTCATGTTGAAATGACGCCGTTTCAACACAGCCCCCTGACTTTTCTAGAATTCCCCCCAAATCCCTCCCACTCTCACTCCCTCAGTCCTCTCACTCAAAGTCCTAGCCGTCACACGACTTCCCTCCCCTCTCTAACCCCACCGTCACAATCCCCTTCCCTTTCCATAGTTCTAATTTTTTTTCTCTTTGTTCTAAATTGTTCTAGATTTTTTAATGAGGTATATTTGTTATATTTGCTCTAATTTGTTCTAGAATTTAAGTTTTTAACATTAACTCTTTGTTCACTGAACCTATTCTCTTTGGCTATTTGCATTAGGGACTTAGTACAGGGAGTTGTAGATGTTGAATTTTTATTTTTATATTCTAACTCTATTAGGGAATTAACAATTGCACTTACATAGTTAGAAACAAGAAAACGATTGACAGATTGGGTTTCTTTTACATATAGTGTTTGACAGATTGGGTTTATTTTAGTATCTGTAGTTTCTTTAAAGGATATACTTTCTACATATATACCCCTTACGTTACGAGATAGACTATTGGAATGAATAAATTCGAGTAATTCAAAGAACCAGACGCCTCCAAAGATCCACATGGGAAAATTAGTATGGGCTTAAAGATGATCTTTTATTCATACCAACTATAAATAAATAGACAATTGAAAATAACTTCCTTCCTAAAGGCACGGACAGGACAGATAACTACATCACTTAACCCACGACGTATAAGACAACACAAAGTCCCAATCAACATAAAACTGAATACAACTGAAATAAAAATAAGTAAAGTACTTAACTACCCTTACAATTAAAAATAATCCCCTTGCTTACGTAGCCCTGAAAACACTTTCATCTTTTTACGATCTAGGAGCTAGCTCATTACACAACCCCCTTCATCAAAAGATCTTGGCCTCAAGATTTGGAAATCTCCTACACAACTCTTCTAAGTCCACCCAAGTTGAATTCTCCTCCGTTGTATCTTTCCACTTGACTAATAACTCAGCTCCAGCCCTAGATCCCTTCTTCTTAAGGCATAGATCTATGAATTTCTCAGGTTCGGGACTTAGGGTTCCATCCTCCATTACCACGAGTAAGTTAGGGCTTGGGATTACCTTGTTGCTAATCTTCTTTTTAAGGTTAGAAACATGAAATACCAGATAAATCCTAGAAGTTCTTGGTAGATCCAGCTTGTATGCAAAATTTTCCATCCTTTGTATAATCTGAAAAGGACCATAGTACTTCAGAGAAATCTTGAGGTTCCTTCTTAGCCCCACCGTTACCTGTCGATAGGGCCTCAATCGTAGATAAACCCAATCACCTATTTCAAACTCCTAATTGGTTCTCTTTTTATTAGCATGCCATTTCATCTTCTCTTGAGCATCTTGCAGGTTCTATTGCACAAGTTTGAGAATGAAGTCTCTATTCTTCATTTCCTCTTTGACTTCCTCTATTTCTGTGGACCCTTGTTCATATGGAAGGATGCGAGGTGGGGCTTGTTCGTATACCACCTCAAAAAGGCCTGAATGCAGTTGAAGCATGCACCGAGGCATTGTAGGACCACTCCACCAGAGGTAACCATCTAATCCAATCCTTCGGTCTGTCGCTACAAAAACATCTAAGGTAACATCCCAACCACTTGTTCATTACTTCAGTCTATCCATCTGTTTGTGGATGGTAAGCTGAACTTAATAATAACTCTATACCACTCACTCGGAAGAGCTCCTTCCAGAAGTAACTAGTAAATATGGCATCCCTATCACTTACTATACTTTAGGGTAGACCATGGAGCTTGAAAACCTAGTTCATAAATTTTTGAGCTACTCCTGCTACCATATAAGGGGGGGACAAAGGTATAAAGTGTCCATATTTGCTGAATCTGTCTACTATGACCATGATAACTATGCTTCCTTTGGATAAAGGTAACTCATCTATGAAATTCATGCTAATATCGACCTATGCTTTGCTTGGAATTTGTAATGGTTGTAAGAGGTCTGCTGGCTTGAGATTTTTCATTTTGTTTCTTTGGCATATATCACATTCTCTAATAAATTTTTTGATGTCCCCAAGCATGCCATGCCAAAAGAACTCCCTCTTGATTCTGGATTATGTTATATGTGTCCCTGTATAACCACCAATTGGGCTGTTGTGGAATTGTTGGATAATCTCCTGCTGGATGTGAGTTAGGGTTCCTTGCAATCTTCCTTTGTAGAATAGCAACTTCTCATGTAAATTGTATTTTTAGAAATTAAGATCAACCCAGATGGTAACGGCTGAAAAGCTGCTACAACTAGGGGTCTTGATCATATGCTTGTTGGAACCCTTCTAGCCATGTAGCTTTAACAGTACTTATAGCCTTGACTTCCATCACATGGGCAGTAACCTGCACTCCCTCTGGTTCTTCCTTATCTGTGCAAAATCTGGGTAATGCATCAGCAACTTTATTTTCTTTCCCTCTTCTATAATCCATAGTAAAATTGAATCCTAACAATTTTGAGACCCATTTTTGTTAGAATGGAGTCCCCACCTTTTGCTCTAGCAAATGCTTGAGAGCTTGCTGATCTATCATCACCTTGAACTAATAACTTAGCAAATAGTGCCTCCATTTTCGAACTGCCAACACTAATACAAGTAATTTTTTTTCATAAGCAGATAAAAATAAATTTTTACCTTTAATTGCTTTGCTGAGATAAGCCAATGGTCTTCCCTCTTACATCAATACTACTCCAAGACTATTCCCCAATACATCACACTCCACCACAAACGCCTTAGAGAAATCTAGTAACCCTAGTACTGGAGGGTTTACCATGGTAGTCATAAGTGCTGAAAATGCTTAAGTCACCTCTTCCGTCCAACTAAAAGAATTCTTGTTGAGGAGAGCAATGAGAGGTGCTGCAACTCTTCTATAACCACTCACAAATTTTCTGTAATATCCTGTAAGTTCTAGGAAACATTTCAAGGCTTTAGGATTTTTAGGAGTAGGCTACTCCATCATTGCTGAAATCCTCATAGGATTTGCCTTTACTCCCTTCTTTGAGATAATGTAGTTAAGATACTCCACATTTTGACACCCGAATGCACATTTGCTAACTTTAGCTTACAACTGATGTTGTTTCAAGACTACTAAAACAACCTTAAGATGTCCCACATCATCTCCCACTGTCTTACTATAAATAAAAATATCATAAAAAAAAACCAACACAAACTTTCATAAATAATATCTAAATATCTCATTTATCAATCCTTGAAAAGTAGCCGGTGCATTGGTAAACCCAAAGGGTATCACCAGAAATTCATAATGTCCTTTGTGTGTATGAAATGCAGTTTTGGGTACATTCTCCGACCTCATCCTGATTTGATGATACCCCAATCTTAAGTTAAGCTTAGTAAATATTACAGCTCCATACAACTCATCAAACAATTCATCTATATTAAGGATAGGGTACTTATATTTAATGGTGTCCTTATTGAAAGCCCGATAATCAACACACATACGCTAACTTCCATCAACCTTCCTTACTAAGAGAACTGGTGAAGAATAAGGCCTTTGACTGTGCTGAATAATCCCTGATTTAAGCATTTCCCGAACCAACTTCTCAATCTCCTCTTTCTGGTAATAAGGATACTTATAAGGCCTTACACATTTGGGTTTGGAAGCTTCATGTAGCTGGATATGGTGGTCATAACTCTAGGGTGGTGGCAACCTTGCTGGTTCAACAAACATTTCCTGGTAATAGTCCAGCACAGCTTATGTGGTTGGATCAACTGGTGCTCTTCCCTTGAGATTGACTACCTCCACTAACTATAGCCAAATTCCTTTACCCTCCACCAAGGTTGCATTGCTGAGTTTTTCTTCTTCTTCCTATGAATTCTTGGGTGGCTTTAATCCCTGCAACAAAAACTGCTATCCTTTAACCAAGAACCTCATGCTGAGATCCGCAAAATTCCATTGAATAGTCCCCAAACTCCTTAACCAATCCACTCCCAATACAATATCACATCCTCCCAGGGGTACTAAATAGAGGTTAGCCATAAAATCATAATGATCTAAAGCGAAAGTAATTGCCTTACAGCAACCATGACAAGGAAGTGTTTCACCATTTTCCACTTGAACTGCCAGTTGGCTGACCTCCACTTGTAGTTTGGCCCTTCTTACTACATTTACATCTATAAAACTGTGTGTGCTACCCATATCAATCAAAATAATCACCGGTTGTAAATTAATTCTCCCAACTAACCTCATAGTTTTGGGTGATGGAGATCCGGCTATAGCATGTAAGGATATACCAAATAATTCAGCCTGCTGCACTATTATTACTGTTTCCATATCTGATGGCTCCTCTTATACTTCCTCACCCTCTTCTTCTTGTTCCATTTCCAGCCCCTCCAACAAATAAACTTTAGGCATACTACACCTATGCCCCAATTGATATTTCTCATCACAATAATAGCATAACACTTTCTCTCTTCTCTCCTGTATCTGGTTAGAGGTGATACGCTTAATGGGGTAAGAATTTCTTCTGTTTGTGGTCGTGTTTGGTTTTGGCTTAATTGGGGGTGTTGGGAGTCTAAGTATGGGATTTGGGCCAGGTAGTCTTAAATTTGAGGGCTTGGTTGGGGTTGGTTGTGAGATGGCTTGGCTGTCATGGGTTCTAAAACTCATATTTCTTCTTCAAACTTCCTCTTCTTGTAGCCGTGCAAGACCAAAGGCAGCAGAGAGAGTAAATGGTTTAAACATGGTAACTATAATCCTCAAATCATCCCTTAATCCACTTATAAAAGTACTAATATGAAATTCTACACTAACCCCATGAATTTTGTTGGATAGGATCTTGAATTGTGTTTGGTATTCTTGCACATTCCTTGTTTGCCACAACTTGGTGCATGTCTCCACCGAGTTTTCGTAAGCCGAAGGCCCAAACCGAGTGTGAAAGGCCACAACAAATTCCTTCCAACTTGCTACTGGACTGGACTCTATCAACCAGTTGTACCATGACAAGGCCTTCCCCTTCTTGTGAAAAGATGCAATCTGGAACTTTTGATCCTAAGGAGTTTGGTAGTAAGTAAAAAACTGTTGTGCTCTAAGATCCATATCAAAGTGGGAAAAATCCAAATGGAGTGTTCTCGCTTAGATTCTTGCGTTCCCATCGAAAAGTGGATTAGAATTTAGTTTCATGTTGGAATTACCTGATGATCCTTGCCCTGGATTTAGGTTTGACGAATTCTGCACCAAATTGTCATAGCTAGCTGCTATATTACTGATCTATTGTAACATAGTTTCCGTTAAAGCACATTGCCTATTTTGTTCATCCCTTAAAGGGGATGTCTCCCCTTTTAAAGAGGCCATCGCCTCTGCCATTTGGGCGTTCTGAGTCCCTTCTGCCATGTTGTAGGAATGCGGCTTTGAGACAAATCTGTTACGAGCCAAACTATTGAAATGAATAGACAATTGAAAATAACTTTCTTCCTAGAGGCGTGGACAGGTGCAGACCATTATATCACTTAACCCACGACATACAAAATAGACCAAAGACCCAATCAACATAAAACTAAATACAACTGAAATAAAAATAAGTAAAGTATTTAACTTTCCTTACAATTAAAAATAATCCTCTTGCTTACGTATCCCTAAAAACACTCCTCTCTTTTTACGATCTGGAACTTAAGTCATTATATAAATTTGTTATGAACCCACGAGGTAGAACTCGCCCTTGAAAACCAGCTTATAAGAAAAAAGTGCCTAGGGGCTTATAAACTACCAATCAATCCCATACTTAGTCGATGTGGGATCGTAACAACCACCACGCTTTGTAGCCGACGTCCATGGTCGTCCCAATGCTCACACAGGCTGGCTATGCACTAGGTCTTTCCTAGCCCCGGACAAACACTGCCATCCCGACATCACCCCTCGTGCCGCACGATTGTAACCGTTGCAACATGGCCTTAAAACTGTGAGGTGGCTCTGATACCATTTATTATGAACCCATTAGGTAGAACTCATCCTTGAAAATCGACTTACAAGGAAAGGGTGCCTAGGGGTTTATAAACTACCAACAAATCCCATACTTAGTTGATGTGGGATGGTAATACTTTAATTCAATTAGCTAGCACCAGATTATAGAAAAAATTAGTGGAAGAAAGTCTCAGAAGTCTTGATAGATAGTTTTAAATGTTTAGTGTTTGACAAATTGGTTTTATATTAGTGTTTGATAGATTGGGTTTATTTTACATGCCACCATATGTAAATGTGTTTGACAGATTTGTCTTTTTTCTTGTTCATGGGCCTTGGCTTTAGATTACAAGTCTAATTTTTGTTTAGAAGAACTAATCTAATTTGTGTTTGATATTTTTCTAGATGAACCTTAGAGAAAAAACGATTTCGGGAGACTTTACCACGAATAATGCTCATGAGTCATCACAAGGGCAAGGTATTCATTCACTCCCACCCAATGTAAGTACAAAATCGAGTGCTAGTGGTAGTGGTGGTAGAACTAGGTGAATGGTTTGGGATCACTTCACAAAAATATCAAAATATGATCCAACTAAATCTAGGGCTGGATGTAATTATTGTGATATTTCATATGGATGTGATATGAGGACCAACGGTACAATATCCATGAAATATTATATTGAAAAACAATGTAAGAAGTGTCCATTTAATAAGATGGATAAACCTCAAACTATTTTGGGTTGGAAGGCTAAGGATGGAGAAAGTGGTAGTGGGGGACTTGTTCCCCTAACATTTAGTGTTGAGAGTGTTGAGACTTGTAAACAAGTCTTAGCAGAGATTATTATTCTAGATGAGTTGCATTTAGGTTCGTTGAAGGGGATGGTTTCAAAAGGTTTGTGCTTATTATTTGCCCTAAGTGGGTAGGGATTCCTCTCGTGTTACAATTATGAAAATTTGTTTTAATGTCTATTTGAACGAAAAAATAAGTTAAAAAGTGTTCTTCATGGGCAATGTATTTTCCTTACCGCACACACATGGATATCTATGCAAAACCTCATTTATGTGTGTGTGTATGTTATTACACACTTTATTGATGATGATTGAAATCTACACAAGATGATTCTTTATTTTTCTTTAGTTGAAAATCACAAGGGTGATACACTTGATAAGGCCATAGAGTTGTACTTGCATGATTGTGGGTGACTGAAAATACTTGTAATCACTCTTGATAATGCAAATTCTAATAACGGAGCAGTTTCTTATTTGAAAAAGAAAACAAAGCATAGTAGGGACATTGCTTAAGGACATCAATTCTTGCATGTTTGGTGTTGTGCCCACATATTAAATTTAATTGTATGTGAGGGGTTAACAAAATATGATGAGTCTATTGCATGGGTGAGATGTGTTGTGAAATACGTTAAATCCTCTCCTCAAAGTTGGAGCACATTTAAGTCGTGTTTAGAACTTGAAGACATTACATGCAAAGATCATGCTTCCCTAGATGCACCAACTATGTGGAACTCCACCTATCTTACGTTGGAAATGGCTAAAAAATTTAGAAAAACCTTTGAAAGGTTAGCGGTAGAAGATTCAAACTTTCTTACTGGTATTGGAGATGATGATGATGATTCCTTGATGAGGAGAAACTCAAGGAAGTTAGGGCCTCCCAAGAATGATGATTGGGAGAAGGTAAGGTTGTTTGTGAGGTTTTTTCAAGTTTTTCATGATGCAATTTTACGTTTTTCGGGGGTTGAATATGTAATTTGCAACTCTTTTTTTTTCAGAGTTAATTACAATTAAAGATGCCACTGACATAGAGTATGAAAAAGGAAGCCCCATAGTGGGATTAATGGCAACAAATATGAGGAAAACATTTGATAAATATTAGGTTAAAATATGTTGTTGTATGTTAGGCTTATTCTTGACCTTTAGTACAAGATGTGATATTTTGAATTTTCATTAGAATCAATATATGTCCATAATCCAACAAAAGCTGTTGATTTGAGTTTAAAGGTGAAAGATATTTTAACCCACATGTATGATGCACACGTTGAAAATGAAAAAGGAAACAATTCTGGTCAACAATAGCATCGCACAAGTCCCTCACGTGAACATGTAAATGTTACAGCTAGTAGATTTGAGGTAGGAAGGCACAGAGATTAGCCCTATTTAAGCAATGGTTACAGTTGAAAAACTCTTTGGAAAGTAAGTAAAAGTTTGATAAATACCTAACTGAAAGCTGTTAGGAACAAGATGAAAGTTTTGACATTCTAAATTAGTAGATGATTTATTCAGTTAGATATCATGTATTTTAAAAATTTGCACGCAATGTATTTGCACTACTAGTATTTACAGTGACCTCTAAATTTGCATTTAGCAGGGTGGGTCATGTAATTGATCCTTTCGGAAATAGTTTATCTCTAATAGTATTTGAGGGTCTCATTTATGCACATAATTAGTTTTGTTCTTCTTTTACTCAAATTATCAGCCTTAGGACTCGGTCTTGACATAGTTTCCTAAGTTTCTCTAACTCCACCTCCCGATGGGCTAAACAGTCTCTCAAAGTGTTCCACTCCTCCAGAAGCTTGGTCTCGAGGTGGCAGCAAGCGATTTCTTCCTAAGACTTTTTCAAGTCGTCTTAGAGAAAGGTCTTCTTCTAGCGAAACCTATGAATCATCTTTTTCTTAAGCATACGATTAGAGTACTTGTGGACGAATGCCTCCATGACATCATCGCTCTCTCTATTTGTCTTGTGGACCTCCATGTGGGCTAGGATGGCAAGAGACCGCAATGCCCCGACCTCATCTTCGCTCACCCCTTTTGTCCACAATCAAGGCGACGAATTGGTCAACTCTCTAGCAGGCCAAACAAAGTCAAATGAAGTAAAATGTAAGCCAAAAAAAAAAGTATGGCAACTAGTAATAAACAATGATACCCTACTGAGGAGAAGAAGTCCTTGAGTTTGTCGGCTTCCCGATCAATGGCCTCGGCCTAAGCTTTGTCAAAGCCTAGACCAATCCTTGAAGTGTCACTCATGCCTGCTGAGGAGATTTGCCCCACGCTTCCTGGTTGCCAGAGAGGTAAAGGAGGAACCCAAGAAGGAGAGCCTTTACCCCTGGGCAGGGTTTCAATGCTGCCTACTGCCCTGACTACTACCACCTGCTTAGATGTCCTTGAGGTGTCTACATCAGCCACCGGCTTCGATGCGAGCGTCCCCTCGGCACCCCAGCTGCAATCTCCAGCTCAGGCATCTCCAAGGCGCCCCCATCACCTACATGAATGTCCCTGGGGCATTTGCGTCAACCACCGGCTCCAACTCAGGTGTCCCCTTAGCACCCCCACCAATTGCAATCTTCTGCTGAGGTGTCATCAAGGAGTCCTATCAACTATTGGCACCCGCTAGTTTGTCCCTGGGGTGTCCACATCAACCACTGGCTCTCGCTTGAGGATCCCTATCAATCGTTGGCTTCTATTCGAGTGTCGTTAAGGCACCTCGATCTACTGCTTGCTCGACTTGGGTGGCCTTAAAGGCGCCCTCGATATTGGTTGCCCAATGTACACGTATCACCCAAGGAAGGGATCATCGTGGCAGACTCCTCTAAAGCCTCTGATGAAAAAACCTCAGGCTCAGGTAATATGCTCAAGGGAGATGAAGGTTTGGAGACCCTTTCCTCACCGAGGTCAATGACTAAGGGATGGCCTGGGGACAACCCCATGTAATGGTTAGAGTGTAGAGAGTGGGCATCCCTGACGTTGCCTAAGGGCCTCGGCACCTTGGTATCAACCATCACCTTAAGAGCGACGGCACGCACCTCAGTATCGTCGTTTAGAGAGGCAGGCATCTCTGATATGTCCTCAAACAACATGATGGGAACATGAAACTCCCTCAAAGTTGAGTAGGGGCGAGGAAGGCCGAGAAGAAAGCCATCTCAAGCTCTTTTTCTTCACTGCTAAGGACCCTAGTTGGCCCTTGACCGCCAGATGAGGTGGAAGATAAGAGCACCAGTCGAGATGAAATAGGAGGTTGGTTGGATATGGAGGCATCCAAAAGTCTAGAGGTAGGCCACTAATGCCAAATTGGCTTCATGGCCCTCAATGAGGACAGGGTGTGTGAAGACTAGCCTAAGGGAGGCATTCTGGTGGATTCGAAGCTGCTGCTGGTGGACCCTGACAGCTTGCGAGCCACCTTGTCCTCGGTACAGGGGTTCCATTTCCCCTTCACTAGAGGACTAGGAGGCCTTTTCCAGTCCCGAGAAGCATACGGTTCCCTCAAGATAAGACTGCCCCGAAACGAGATCGATTCAAAGACACCAGAAACGGGTTGATGTTGGCTTTGGTTAGCAAGGCATCGATCCAAACTTCATCCTGGTGTGTCTCCACCTAGTCATAGATCGTTGCTAGGTGATCCTACTCCAGTTTTCTCAAAAACATGAAATCTCCTTATCCTTTAGAATGACTTTCCAAACGGCATGGACGGGCCGGGGGGGGGAGGGGAACTCACGGTGGATGGCCTTTTCAGTGGGAAACTCCCAACCTTGACTCGACACGAAGAAGAACCGCTTAAACCTGTCCTTGACACGGAAAAAGAGGGGTTCCAAGCGGCCAACCTTGTATTCGCTTCGAGAATGGAAACTGCACAAGTTGTCATCGTGCCACCCCGCCCCATGCGTAAAAAGAAACTCACTGGTAGTTAGGTCAGGGTAATCTTCACCCACGGTCTCTAAGACCATGCGCCAGACAACACAACATGACATCAAGATCCTCCATGCGTTGGGATGAAGCTATGACGGAGCCAACTTGATGAAGTCTAAGATGTCTCGGAAGTGGTGGCAGAAAGGAAGCTACAATCTGTTAGAAAAAAAAAAAAAAAAGAATGGTACAATGCCACCCTCACAGTAAAACCCTCTAAGTTGATGAGCCCAGCGAGCCTCGGAGATCTCTAAATCTATGGAGTTAGGCACCCCAAAGGATGACTTCTCCGACCTCAGGCTTATAAGAAAAGCAATTAAGGACCAATGATACCCCTCGAAGAACTGGGAACTACCTCTGACCTCAAGAGAATCCAAACCCCTTGGGACCTTGGAAGGCCCCTCAAGATAGGACGATGGTTAGAATATAATTTTTTAATATAACTTTTATTTTGAAATTAAAAAAAAAAATTGAATTGTTTCTTGTATTTTGTTTGAAAATTTAGGAAAGTTGCAATAATTAGATGAAAAAAATTGAAAATTTGAGAATTGAAAATTGAAACGTATTTGTATTTGAGCAATGGTCAGATGTTGAGATAAGATAAAATGGATTGAGACCATCTCAATATAGAAATTGGGGCTTAGACAGTTTATGCTATGACTTTTAAAAATGAGAATCTTTATTCGCATGGTTTCAACTTCGGTCAATTTGATCTTTCTGTTACAAATTTATAAGACTGCCAATAGAAGCTCTGTCATCACCGATAGAAATGCATCAGGTGGCCCCAACACAAAAATCTAAAATATAATTAACTTAAATACTTAAAAAGAAAAACTAAATACATAAAAGTACTAAAAGAAATAAAAATTGTTGCACAATCAGAAGAATGTTAAGATCCTCAATTGAAGAGTGGATGAAGAACACAGGAAAGGGAAATTTATGAACAAGTAAAAATAGCAAAATGAGATAAATGGTAGAAAATAGACTCAGATAAAATGGCTATGCCTTGAGAAGTTCGAGGCTCCCAATTCCTCCGGATAGTCTCAGCTTCAAGCTAAAATGTTCAGATCCCCCCAAACGAATTCCCTCCATTTCCCTTATATCCTCGTATGGATGACAAAGTAGACAAATAACCAAATGACAAGTGTAAAGAAAAATAATAGACTCTATGTAAATAGACTACTGCAATGACTCAAATGCCAAGTAAATGAAAGCTCAAACGACAACTAAATAAGGACTCCAAAATGTCGTTGTTTCATATGAACTCAAACAACGCCGCAACCATCAGGTTCATAACAAAGAACCTAGAGAAGATCTCCCCCTCTCGACCAAATGGGGGGCCACCCCTTGATCTACCGTTTATCTCTTAATTTTATTTTTTAATTTTTAATCTAATATTTATTTATCTCTTAGTTTTTAATTTGTTTACTCTTTAAATTTGTTTAGTTTTTGTGTTTATTCATGACGCGTACCTATTGGTGATGGTATGGAATGGATATGCAACGAAAGGATTAAACTAACCGCAAGTTGAAAATCCGAGGATGAAGATTTTTATTTTGAATAATGCTATAGATAGTTATTTTTGTGTATTCTTTATAAACTCTATTGATGTGGTAAAATTTAACAATAATTTTATATTAAAAAAATGATGCAGTTAATTACATCAGCGGAATGTATAAGAAATATGCAAAAATAACTGCACATAAAATTTTTATTTTATTTTTAATAGTCAATGAGTAATATGTTTTTAGGCCAAATTACCGTAACTACTTTTAGGATTTAACATTTAAAACAAATAAAAGAGAAGCAAAAGTATGTTAAAAGGAGAAAACATGGTAGAAAAATTGAGAAAAGATAAGCAAATAGGATTTTTAAGAGAAAGAAAAGTGAACGTTTGAAGGTAGAAAAGAGAGAAAATGTATTCACAACAAACAAGAGGAAAAAAGGGGGAGAGCTCCTCTTTTCCCACCCTCCCCAGCAGAACCCTTTAAGATCATTCTCATTGTTTTGGCTAAATAAGAATGTTGATTAAAATTTGAATTATTTGTGTAAAAAAGATCCACATTAGATTGAACAAATCTAAAATATTTTACATTTTTACTACAGTAGTTAGCTAAATATGGAAGCATTCATTCACTAAAGATTAAAATACTACTTCTCATCATTATAATATAATTTATTAATTTAATTATAATATAAAATATGATTTTTATATGATTTTGAGAATAAATTGACATTTGAAAATATATTTTTTAATATTAATTTCATTATAATATAATTATTAATAATATTAAATTGGTAGAATTATAAAATTTGATAAAAATAAATTTTTAAAAAATATATTAATTTAATAATATTTTATTATTATATATGAAATGAATGACTATGGAGATTAAATTTAGATTAAATAAGTAAATGTAAAAACATGTAATATTGACTAAATTTTAAAAATAAATTCAATCAAGTAAATAAAAATGCTCTAAGATGAACAGACTTATCGGGAATGAAGTCTCCTACGCTTTACATTGAATATTTTTTATTCTTCGAAGTTGTCAACATTTATTAATGTTGATGGGGCTTCTTCTTGTTGACGATCGATGGCATTCCATTTCCCTGTTGATTGGGGTACTATGAAAGGTCAACTTCCATCACTCAAAGACAATTTTTTTTTTAATAATTCTTTATAAATATCTGTTTTAAGTTAACAATATTTTAAAAAATAAAAATAAAATTAAAAGAATAGCATTATTTTATAAAAAATATTATTCATTTAAAAGATATATAAAAAAAAATTATAAGAGAGCCACGTCTTTAATATTTATCACTCGTTTTCAATTATAATATATTATTGTGATTGAGACAATTTGTTGAATTAGCGGTGGAGGTCAAAACGTTGACTGTAATTGATCTCATGCACGTTGTTCACACTACCTATTTCTTTTTGCATCTTCCTAGTACTCTTCCGTATCAATGCACACCTTTCAAATCGACAACTACCTTAATATTAAAATATATATATATTTATATACACACACATTTATATAAGTATATATATATATATATATTTTTAAAAACCCTCCAAGAATAAGTAATATAATTATGGCTCATGCATAAAACATGATCACAACCAAGCATAGTCTAACTCCTTAGTGTTGTTGCATTGAAAATCAAAATTAATATCTAAGAAGTTTTGTTTCTGTATAGACTCATCACTTATCGTGTGACTTATTATAATTATAAATTATATTAAAATCTAAATATTTCATTATGCTAACAAATGTAGAAACAAGACTTCCAATCAATAATGTATTTAATAAGTCAATTAGGAGTGCTAGGCTGAATACGATCTACTTGACAGGTTCAAGAGTTATTCTAGACCTTCAACATCGACAAAAATGGAACGTAACAAAAATTTATCCGTTTCAAAATTGATGTGCGTACTCAGTAATGCAATGGGCAGCTACCAATTTAATTTTTGATATCATACCTCTAGATTTCTTCCTAGGTATATCTTATATATTGATAGTGATAAGCACCTCCTTAAGACTTTTTTGTAATAACTTTATTATTAGTTCAATATTAAGCATGCTTGATTAAAAAGATTAAAAAATAAAATAAAATAAAGATGCAGTTAAATATTGAATATCCTATCCCACCTGCCCAAGTTTTAACCTTTAGCCCACAATATTAATATAGATTATATGAGTTCTGCTATTTAGAAATTAGGTATATTATCACACCACTTATTGTCGGTTTCCTTTCAGTAATAAAAAGATAAAACACTATTTATTAGTTGATGTGACATAGACTGACACTTCTCTACATCATCTACATCAGTAGCATGTCTTATAACAGTTTTATTGGATTATCTATATTTAAAAGTAAGTATATTTTTTTAATTATGAGATACAAAATTTAGTTGTAATGGATTAGTTATTAGCAAATTTTGTAACTTTTTAATTACAATAATTGTAAAGAAAATATCAAATTTGATATCTACTATATATATACCAAATACTTATTTTATTATTTTTTTATAATAGTTTATCTTTTCTCTCCATCTACATCTACAAACTTTCATAAGTAAAATGCGATAAAATAAAATAAATTAATAATTAATAATTAAAATATGATAAAATTAAATAAATTAATAATTAATAAAATTAAATATTTTTTAAATTTTTAATTATTATATAATAAATAAATGGTTATCCAATGTTAAGATTTGATTTGAATAGGTAAAGTCAAATTCATCTTATATTATTTTATTGTTATATAAGAAAAAAATAATTATTTCAATGTGAAGACTTATATAAATAGAATAGTCAAAATTTAAATTTATCTTAAATTTAAATGACCACCCTACCCAAATGAGGGACTAGAGCGACTACCCACTCCTATAGGGTTAGCAACTTTTAAGGCCAAGAAAAGATCTCAAAAATACTTTTATTTTTTTATATCAAAAGCATAAGAACACACAAACATTATGCAAATAACAATTAGGTTTTACCTCATCTTAGGAAAAATTAACCATAACTCTTAAAAACTTGCTTTTAGAATGCTCACATGTAACAATTTTTCAATGATTGACCTTAATTTAGAAAAAAGGATTTATTTTAGACTCAAATACAAAGGATCAAGAAATATCTTTGCACACCTTTTCAATAATATTTCAATATAACATGCCTTAAAAATGAAATTTCAACATATTGAAAAAATGGTGTTGTAAATTAATTAAAATAAATATTGAACGAAGGCCTGATGCTTTGGGTGCACCTTCCAGGACTGTCTATATATTTTTATCACTATAATATCAATAGATGTCACACTTTCATTAATTAGTTAGAAATCTCATATCTAATTATAATACCACTTCCAATTCCATATAGTTTGATTACAAATAATAAACAATTTGTATTCAAAATGTCAAAGATTAAATCAACAAAAATGCTAGAGTCACCGAGATTTAGGTCCCAATAAATACTTTTTTTTAATTAGTGATTAAAGAAGTGTTTTTAGTGATATTACGAATTTTTTAAAAAAAAAATATTTAAGAATACAAAAAAATAAATTAATTAATTAAAAATAATAATTTTTTTTTTTTTTAATTCTTATCAGACAGGTGAATGCATCACTACTCTTAAATCAATATACCATCATAATTGTTGTCATGAATGGCCATAATAAATGATCAAAGTAAATTAGTAGTCCAATAAATTGGGATAAAATTTTCAGGATAAGGGTCTGAGTTCATAAAGCAAATAAACTTACGTATTAATTATACTTTGCCCCCTCCAACTATCACTCAATTCACAATGTGCTTCCGAAATTATTGATTGCATCAAAGTGGACCATCTTACTTTCAAAACTTACCAATGCCCCCATTCGGTCTACAATGAGCATTAAATGGAACGAAAAACTCACCCACGTGTTTCTCACACGCACGTCCTTCAATGTAAAGATAAAATCACCCATCACTCCATCGGCTTGCATTTCCTCAAACTGAACTTCATGTCCGGAAAACTCTAAACTCCTTGGCCAAAACGACTCGTTTTATTAATACCAAAAAACGGTTTCGTTTCAAAATGAAGAACGTCTGGCTTGAAGGCATTGGGCGCGACGAAGAAATAAGCTGGGGCAGATTGCAAATGGAGTAAGGCGAGGACAAACCCTAGCAAAGCTGCTGACCTCAATGTCGGCGTCCCCTTCAAGCTGTCAGCGAGTCCATTGCAGAGGAGTTTGGTAGAGCTCTTATTCAAATTGCTTTCTCAATCACAATAAATCCATTACTTGTATTGACAACAAATCTTTGGCCTTGAGGTAGCTCAAGAATGCTAGAAATGACTGTACGTTGTTAGGTGAAAAAGTTATTCGAGTTTATTGTAGCTCAAGAGTGCTTTAAATGACTGTACATTGTAGCTCAACAATGTTCCAGTTTATTTGCCATGATATTGATTCGATACCATGCTTAGACAATGTTCCAGTTTAGTTTGTTACGATTCTTTTCTCCTTTTTTATAAAGCTACAATAGTCTATAAAGAATGGTATCGATTTAATTTTATAGAGTGGAAAGCTTTTGGCTCATCAACCTCTCTTTCGAGATCTTAGGTTTCATACTCATAATCCTGACATATTTCAACAGGTTGTGAAAGATGTCAATTGGTTCATCTAACACAAGCTGGGGTGGTGCAGCACCACTGGATGGCTCATTTTGCCATTGCAAACTGCGGGCACGTCTAAAAGTGTCAACTACCGATAATAACTACAAAAGGAAGTTCTGGAGATGCCCATCTTGGACTTCTGGTTGTCAACATGGGGGTGTAGATAGGTTTTGTACATTTTTTGATTGGGTAGATGATGATTTTTGCTCTACGTGTGGAGATGTCGTTAGCTAACTACGAGATAGACTCTGGATACGGAGTGGTGAGTTCAAGATTGAGAAATCCGAATTTGAGGCTAACTTAGTGATGGAGAGGGAGCGCAGGGAACATATCTAAGAGTTATGCAATAAGTTGAAGGAAAAATCTACAGAATTGGAGGCTAACTTAGTGATGGAGAGGGAGCGCAGTGAGCATATCCAAGAAAATGTTTGATGAAGCCACTCAGATTGGTGCGAAGTTGAACGAAACACCAATGTGATAAGCAATCGATCGATGGTCAATGGTTTCCGAGTTAGGGTTTCCGAGTTTTGGATTTGGGGTTTTTCGGACATGAAGTTCAGTTTTGAAAAAATGGAAGCCGATAGAGTGATGGGTGATTTTGTCTTTACATTGAAGGACGTGCATGTGAGAAGTACGTGGGTGAGTCTTCCGTTCCATTTAACGCTCAATTTAGATGGAATGAGGGGATTTGTACGTTTTAAAAGTAAAAGGGTCCACTTTGATGCAATCAATAGTTTCGGGGGCACATTATGAATTGAGTTAGTTGGAGGGGGCAAAGTATAATTAACCCAAAACTTATCTATATGAATCAAGATATTTAAAATCTCTATACAAATTTTAAAAACTTAAAAGTCTTGGGTTTGACTCAAGTTGTAACTGCATTGGTCTTTGTGACATGCTCCTTTTAAATCCAAGCTTCGAGTACTCTCGAGTGCAAACAACTTTTAGAGAGCATAGGATTGAGAGATCTACCGTTTATTTCTTAATTTTATTTTTTAATTTTTAATCTAATATTTATTTATCTCTTAGTTTTAAATTTTTTACTCTTTAAATTTGTTTAATTTTTGTGTTTATTCATGACGCGTACCTATTGGTGATGGTGTGGAACGGATATGTGACGAAAGGATTAAACTAACCGCAAGTTGAAAATCTGAGGATGAATATTTTTATTTTGAGTAATGTTATACACAGTTACTTTTGCATATTCTTTAAACACTCTATTGATGTGACAGAATTTAACAATTATTTTATATTAAAAAAACTGATGTAGTCAATTACCACATAAAATTTTTGTTTTATTTTTAATAGTCAAGGAGTAATATGTTTTTAGGCCAAATTACCGTAACTACTTTTAGGATTTAACATTAAAACAAATAAAAGAGAAGCAAAAGCATGTTAAAAGGAGAAAACATGGTAGAAAAATTGAGAAAAGATAAGCAAATAGGATTTTTAACTTAAGAGATAAATATTAACGATTAGTAGATTGAAAAGTGAACATTTGAAGGTAGAAAATAGAAAGAAAATGTATTCCCAACAAACGAAAGGAAAATAAGGGGAGGGCTCCTCTTTTCCCACCCTCCCCAGCATAACCCTTTAAAATCATTCTCTTTGGCTTGGCCAAACGAGGATCTTGGCTAAAATTTGAATTATTTGTATAAAAAAGACTTATATTAGATTGGGTAAATATAAAATATTTTATATTTTTACTACAGTAGTTAGCTAAATATAGAAAACTACATTCATTTATCAAAAATTAAAATACTACTTTCTCATCATTATAATATAATTTATTAATTTAATTATAATATAAATATGATTTTTATATGATTTTGAGAATTAATTGACTTTTGAAAATATTTTTTTTAATATTAATTTAATTATAATATAATTATTAATAATATTAAATTGATAAAATTATAAAATGTGATAAAAATAAAAAAATAAATAATTAATCGATTGAATTTAGATAAAATAAATAAATGTAAAGAAACGTAATATTAACTAAAATTTTAAAATAAATTTAATCAAGTCAATGAAAATCCTCTGAGATGACTAGACTTCTTGGGAATGAAGTCTACTACGCTTTTGGCATTGAATATTTTTTATTCTCTGAAGTTGTTAACATTTGTTTTTGTTGATGGGGCTTCGACGATCGATGGCATTCCATTTCCCTGTTGATTGGGGTACTATGAAAGGTCAACTTCCATCGATCAAAGACAATTTTTATTTTTAAAATAATTCTTTATAAATATTTTTTTTAAGCTAACAATATTTTAAAAAATAAAATCAAAATTAAAAGAATAGCATTATTTTATAAAAAAAATATTATTCATTTAAAAGATATATAAAAAGAAATTATAAAAGAGCCACGTCTTTAATATTTATCACTCCTTCTCAATTATAATATATTATTGTGATTGAGACAATTTGTTGTATTAGCGGTGGAGGTCAAAAGGTTGACTGTAATTGATCTCATGCACGTTGTTCACACTACCTATTTCTTTCTGCATCTTCCTACTACTCCTCCGTATCAATGCACACCTTTCAAGTCAACAACTACCTTAATATTAAAATATATATATATATGTATGTATATACACACACATTTATATAAATATATTTAAAAAACCCTCAAGAATAAGTAATCATGACTCATGCATAAAACATGATCACAATCAAGCATAGTCTAACTCTAAGAAGTTTTGTTTATGTATAGACTCATCACTTATAGTGTGATTTACTATAATTATAAATTATATTAAAATTTAAATATTAAATCATGCTAGCCAAGGTAGAAACAAGATTTCAACATCAATAATCTATTTAATATGTCAATTAGGGGTGCTAGGCTAAATACGATCTACTTGATTGGTTTAAGGGTTATTCTAGACCTTCAATGTCGGCAAAAATGGAGTGTAACAAAAATTTATCAATCTTAAAATTGATGTGCGTACTCAATATTGTAATGGGCACTACCAATTTAATTTTTGATAACATGCCTCTAGATTTGTTTCTAGGTGTATCTTATATATTGATAATTTGATAGTGGTCAAGACCTCCTTAAGGCTTTTTGTAATAACTTTAATATTAATTCAATATTAAGCATGCTTGATTAAAAAGAGAAAAAATAAAAAAGAAGGTAAAATACTATTTATTAATTGACGTGACACTTCTCTACATCCTTTACATCATTAGTATGTGTAACCGCGTCAAAATATCACATCAACTATATAAATAGGGCATCAAAATATGGAGTCGGAATGAAACTCTCTTATCTATTCTCTCTTCTCCTCTCATTTTCTATTCTTTTCTTATTTTTAAAGACCCGAGACGCACCATAATCTTGTGAATCTGATATGATATGATGATTAGATCTACTCTAATAAAAGATTTTTTTTTTTAAATTATTCGAAATATGCTTGCAAGAAACTCATTATAAAATATGTGCACTCTCATAATTAATTAAAATTTTATTTTAGACATTTAGTACCGATAAAAAAAATAAAAGTTGAAAAATGAAAAGACTTATAATATTTATTTTACGAGCTGTACTACATCTATTAACGGTGTAGCCCGATAAATATTATTAAAAAATATTTTATTAATCATTAAATTAAAAAGAATTAGCAATCGAGGCCCACAGTCGAGACAAACCCGGCCGGTGTGTTTTCCTTATTTGACATGTTGTCCAAAAAACAATATAAGATTGAAAATAGACGATAAAGTCTTTTCGGCTCTATTCCTCTCCTTTGACCCCTCACAAGGAAGGAAGCTTCCCCACAACCTTGTTCACTTCTTTTCCCTTTCCCAACGTGTTTCTTGAATCACACAATATCCCATGATTCCCAAACCCTTCCCCGCGCAGCTTGAAGGTTCCAACCGCGTAAAGCCCTTCCACGTGGCAATCCTTTATTATTTGATCCGAAGATGAAAAAGGTCAAGTCAGCGTCAAAGCCTCCCACACACCGCGTGTTCACACCTGCGCACACGCTTCCTTTGCGCGGTTGCCTCTGTATATATACTTTCGTTCCACCATTTTCTTCTCAGATTTGAAGTCTCTAGCGTTCACATTTTCGTTCACACGTTTCGTCGAATACCTTGATATCTCTGTATCAGTAATGGAAATTAGTTCTTTCCCATTTCTTAATCAAGAAGATCATTCATACCTCTACAGTTTGTTCCAAGAGATGGAGAATTTCAATGTGAACAAAAACTCAATAAAGCGGAGACGGAAAGAAAGTGGTGGGGGCAATAAGGAAGAAACGAAGGAGAGCGCGTTGAAGGATATGCTATTGAGTTCGCTAGTCTTGTTAGGTGAGGAGGAGAAGCAAGATCAAGAACAAGGGTGGGTTTTGGATGCTCAGCAAGATATGGCCCTCTTCGAGGCCGGCAACGAGGAAAAGACTCGAGCTATGAACGACTTCTATTCACAGCTCGAAAATATTTTCTCTGATTTGGACCAAGTGGATTCCTCTAGGACCAAGCGGGCCCGCTGGTCCCCTGTTTCTGCCGATACCGCTGCTGCAGCGGACAATGCCGGGTCCAGTAGTCCTCCGCCGCAGGATGCTGCGGCGAGTGGAGCTGGGGGCCAGCCGCACCATCGCCGGCTGTGGGTTAAGGACCGGTCCAAGGACTGGTGGGAACAGCACAACCACCCTGAATTTCCCGAAGAGGAGTTCCGCCGCGCGTTTCGGATGAGCAAGGCCACGTTCAACATGATCTGCGAAGAGCTCGAAGCCGTTGTTACGAAGAAGAACACGATGCTCCGAGAAGCGATTCCGGTTCGACAACGCGTTGCTGTGTGTATATGGAGATTGGCCACCGGTGAGCCTCTTCGAGTCGTGTCGAAGCGATTCGGGTTGGGTATATCCACTTGTCACAAACTTGTTCTCGAGGTTTGCTCGGCAATTCGTAGTGTTCTAATGCCAAAGTTCCTTCAATGGCCAGACGAGAATAGATTGAGGATGATTAAGGATGAGTTTCAGTTGATTTCGGGGATACCGAACATCGGTGGTTCTATGTACACGACCCACGCTCCTATCATCGCCCCGAAGGTTAACGTGGCTGCTTACTTCAACAAGCGGCACACGGAGAGAAACCAGAAGACCTCGTACTCTATAACAGTTCAGGGGGTTGTTGATCCTAAAGGAGTGTTCACCGATGTTTGCATTGGTTGGCCTGGATCGATGCCCGATGACCAGGTGTTGGAGAAGTCTGCACTGAGCCAGAGGGCCCAGATGGGGCTCTTGAAGGATGTTTGGGTTGTTGGGAATTCTGGGCACCCTCTCAAGGACTGGGTTTTGGTTCCTTATACGCACCAGAACCTCACTTGGTGTCAGCATGCGTTCAACGAGAAGGTGGGGGAGGTTCAGAGGGTTGCAAAGGAGGCATTCGCCAGGTTGAAAGGGAGGTGGTCTTGCTTGCAGAAGAGAACAGAGGTGAAACTCCAAGATTTGCCAGTGGTTCTTGGGGCTTGCTGTGTCTTGCACAATATCTGTGAGATGAGAAATGAAGAAATGGATCCGGAGCAGAGTTTTGAGCTTTTTGATGATGAAATGATGGCTGACAATAGTTTGAGTTCTGTGAGTTCAATTCAGGCTAGGGATCTGATTGCCCACGATCTGTTGCACCGTGGCCAGGCAGGCACTCGTTACACTTTTGATTTATAGTTTTAGAGTTTTTTTCTACTGTGATTTTTGTCATTCTTTTTGCTATGGCTTGTTACAGCCATATTTGCACAATAAGAATGGGTCTATCTTTGTATACATGTTTGGCCCTCTATAATATATAGATTTATAGTTTTTTCTTAAACACAGCAATATCCTTCTGCTTAAGTGAAACATGCTGTTCTTCTTTACTGGGTTTCTTTAGTTTTTGTTGGCATGGGTGTCTGGGAGTAAAGTTCCAACTAATCAAGTTCCAACTAATCCGGGGTGCACAAGGCCTTTAAGAAAGAGAGCATAATACCAAAACCAATATCCTTACCATTTGAACCAACTGCTAGTTATTGGCTTGCTTTATTATTCATATAGAAGTATTTCCGTCTCCACAGGACCACATCAGAGATATGCAGGCCCCTCTTTGAGTAGGACTAGGTTGACAGAATTGTCGATTAAACAGCATTTTTGGGATGTTTACAGCTCCGGTTGCCGGTTGCTGTTTAGTTTATCCCGGTTTGTGTCCTACTTTTTTTTTTCTTGTGTGTAATGTCAACGCGTTTCTTACACATGTTTGATTCATGACATTTATTTTTATTTTTATTTTTTTTCATTTTATCCCACTGGGTAGTCTGGTTTGGCCCATAGCTTTGCTTCTTGAGCTGAGAAAGCTCTCTGTTTTTAAAGCCTCGATCTTTGACTTTGACCGACACCTTTCCTGTCGTACTAATAATGGAGAGTTGGGAAAGTGATTGTTCAATTCTCTTACTCTTTGACAATGAGTAAAGTTACGTAATAATTTACGTATCAATACTGATTATTTCATATTCAAAACTTAAATTAACAATATTTTCAATAAAATTTATTTTTTGATCAATCAAATTAGATTAGTGTATATATTAGTGTGCAGTTGTGCTTGTAACTAGACTTTTCTTATGAGAATTTAGTATGGGATAATTTGTTAAGCGCAGGAAACACATTGTTGTTGATACCAAAGAAATCATTGGTAAAGACTGTTTTACTTCAGTATCAGTGCTGATCCCTTAAAAATAGAAATGGCTAAGATTATCTGTGAACTCAGGCAGTAGTGTTGGGAACTTCGGTCAAATCCCTAAACACTAAAGTTATCCACACCTTGGTTCTCCTTGGGTTGACTGATTGCCTAAGTCCTCTTACTTGGTTGTTGCTCAACAATAGCGATGATAGAAATTGTGGTAAGGTGAGGTTAAGTGTTTAGGACTGGTTTGATGTATGGGAATGATAGAAAAGATGAAGGAAGTGATGGAACTCCAAGGCATGTGAAGGGGCGCATGGCAATAGTAGGGCATATTAGGGTTGGCGCCACTTTGGGGTGTTCCTAGGGTTTGGAGTATGGAATGGCTAGGGTTTGGATGGAAAAAGAATTCCTAAATTGTAGGAGACAATTTAGGACTTGTGTGTTTCGGCTAAGGACAAATGAAATGGATTGATTGGGAATTGAGTGATTTTAGGAGTATCATAAAATCTTGGATCTCAATATGGTAGGTGTATGGCCTGTTGGCTATGGGTAGGAATTGATGAGATATGGCATGAAAATTAGGATCCTAGGGTTTGGAGTATGGAATGGCTAGGGTTTGGATGGAAAAAGAATTCATAAATTGTAGGAGACAATTTAGGACTTGTGTGTTTCGGCTAAGGACAAATGAAATGGATTGATTGGGAATTGAGTGATTTTAGGAGTATCATAAAATCTTGGATCTCAATATGGTAGGTGTATGGCCTGTTGGCTATGGGTAGGAATTGATGAGATATGGCATGAAAATTAGGATTCCTAATTTCCTAAAGTTTAGGAATCCTAATATGGCAAGTAGGGTTTCGGTTATGATCAATGGGCAGTGGGAAGGAGGGCAAACTTGGGTATAGCCGAATATGGGAAGTGTGGAGGCAATGTGGTGGGCGTGTATGGTGTTTGGGAGATGAGATTTATGCAAAAAAAAATGATGAACATGATGGAAAATATGAAGAACACGCATGAACACTCAAGAACACAATGAATGAATAATCAACTTCAATTCATGAATTGCACAAAGTTGAAAGAAAACCTCATATATTGATAAAATGAATTACACATATTCAATGGATTGCAAGGTGATTATTCTCTCTTTGGGATTCATGAATTTCACCCAAAAAGTCCAAGTGCAAAGGCACTGAAATAAGATCTCCTAAACAAATAATCTCCCTCTAGGGTAATTGCCAAAAGATGCAAATGAAATGACTAATGGTCTTATTTATAGAGCTTACAAATTGGAAACTCCCAAAAAATTCCTAGCAAAATAAATAAATAAAACAAATAAATAAAATAATAGATGGATAAATTGCCCTATGGCCGTGACATGCATGGCCCACGGCTGGGCTAGTCTTGGTTTAGTCTGATGGCTGGCTGCATGGCATGGCATGGCATGGTGTCATGCGTTGGTTTGGTGGTGGGCACGACATGGTGTTGTGTGTGACCTGCTGATGGTGGCATGGCATGGTGCCAAACCTAGACTTGATGGTGGGCACAGGGTGGTGCCGTGCTGCTGCTGTGAGACCCAGTCAAGTGGCTTGGGCGGTGGACCTGCATGGCCCGGGCTGGTGGCCTAGGCGATGGGCATGCATGGCCCAAGCTGATGGTTTGGGCGGTGGGACTGCAAGGCACTGGTTGGAGCCGTGCGCTTGATGACATCCCACTAGCCTTGCCTGCAAGACACATGCTGGAGTCTTGCTCTGGATTGCGTGCTTGTGAGGGCACGCCACTAACCTCGATACGTGGTACTGGGGTGCACATGCATAAGGGAATGCGCATGCCTGCGCGCGGCAAGTAGCCTTCATGGGCGCTTGCTGCGTGTCCCGGCTTGAGCTAAGGCATGCATGCAAGCTAGCCATGTGACTGTCCTGACCCTCGAAAAGCTGTGTCGAGGTGTGGTCCCGGGCAATCCTCTTGGGAGTTGTGACAACTAGGCGGCATTAATAAATAATAGAGTAATTCTATTTGCAATCCCAAGTGGGATTGTTTGTGCAGACCCATATAATGAAACGATGTATTTCATTAAACCGTTTAATTAAACAGGAAAAATGCACCATTCCCCCTTCCTCAGCGCGAGCCCTTTCCCCTTCCTCAACGCGAGCAACAACCATTTTTGTGCTCAACATTAGTGTGAGATTGTCGTCGGCAACACGAGACTACAGTCCCCTTTGGTCCCCTTCCTCAGCTTGAAGTCGCAGTCCCCTTCTTCATAAGCAATGTGTTATTTTTTGTGGAAGTAAGGTAACGACGTCGGCCATTCTGTGTTATGATTTTGGTTGAACCATACACTGAGCTTTAATTTTTGTTATTTTCTAACTGACTTTGAGTTTTTAGTTGGTTGCTTAGAAAATGAAGGTGGGGAAGCGAAAGGACGCGGATTGGATGGTGTGTTTTGTTTTGCCCACCAAGTGTTTGGTTTTAGTCTCAGTTGGAGTGGCTCACTTGTTTTCTAAACTATAAGTCTGCTAGAAATGAAGGAAATTCTTCATTTTGGTTTTGTTTTCAAAATGTTTGCTTTTAGTCTCAGTTCAGTTTTGTTTCAAAATGTTGTAGCCCGAAAAATTCGTCAATCTTTCTCAAGTTTCATTCAAGTTGGAATCCTTACCAGAAAATTGAGCAAATTGACTTTATGTCTACAATGTAGTTGTTAGAATATTAATTAAATGATTAAATACACATTTTCTTCATCAGCTCAAACTTTTATTTCAACATTAATAGAATTAATGGCAAAGAAATTCTATCTCAGAAGCAAATTGGAAGCCTTTCTTCATGAGTCAGATGAAAATAGCGAAAGTATAATGTTTTACTAGAAAAATGAAGAGAGAGAGAGAGAGAGAGAGAGAGAGAGAGAGAGAGAGAGAGAGAGAGAGAGAGAGAATTCTAGTTGTAGCTCTAGAATACGAAATTTTGCTCGTTGCAGTGAAATCATGCCACAAATAAGAACTTAGACCTATCCTATATACTGCGAGTGTAACATGAAACTGGTGGTTCCACATCTTAATGTCCTCTATTTAATTGGAGGTGAGTGACTGCCAATACCATTGCATAAAGCTTCATATACATGCTTGTTTGGACGTACTTTGTGATGGAAATTAGTAGTTGTATTTACCTGTTAAGTGGAAAAGTATTATCAACAGCGGCAAGATGTCTCGGTTGTCTTGTCCAGATGGCACTTGGTTATTATCATTGGCATAATCCTACACCATCACCAAAATAAGAACAGGATAAAAAAGCATAGAGAAAAATAAATTACCAATATACTACCTTAGATTGTCTTGGGAATGTATTGCCGTCAGCTTTTGCTTTGTGGTTGTTTAAAGGGAATGAAAGTAGTTGTCTTCCACAGGACTAAAGAAAAATACAGCTTTTTATATGTTGTTTGTGTACAATTCTCTTTGAGTGAGCTCTTGCCATCTAACACTCTAGAACTGGCGGCATCAAAGGGACATATTAAACTATGAAATCAAACAATAAGGAGAAACGATTAGTTTCATTGAGCTCTTTTTCCCTTATTTTTATCTATCTTATACATGTCTCTGCATCTTTGCATCTTTGTAGCCTATATTTTCTTGAAATCAGCTTAAAGGAGAAGAGGTTGTCGTCATGGATAGCCAATTGTTATTCCCAATGTTGTACATTCCTGAACTGTCATGATGGGTTTTCAAATAGTGCCTGCTATTGTCAACCGGCATTGAAGACCTATAGTGCTAAAGTTGGCTTACTTTGATCTCCACCAGAAGGTAGAGAGAAGGTAGCTCTGTCCTTGTACTGATCCCAATTTGTATCATTAATATAGCATATATGTACTTCATTGTTATTGCATTATTGGATTGGAAAAAAAAAACGAAGATGCTATGAACATGGTGATTGTTCATGCAGGCGCTAGCTAGCTAGGACTAAGTTAATTAGTAACATGATGATTGTTGGGAGTGAAATAAGCATTCTAAGATTTTATTTTCTATATATATTATATAGACATGAAGGTGGTCGTGTTGTTGTTCTGCAATGTCTTTATCACATTCTTCATTTTTTTGGATTGATCGTTCATCGAATCATAATCCAAAATATTCATGTGGGTTGATGACACATCTCAAATTCTCAACATCCCAAAAATTTCAAAACGGAATTTTTTTTATTTTTTATTTTTGTCCAAAGTACAATAAAAAGGTCAATACTAATTATTAAGGTTGTAATAAGTTTAAAAGTGTACCAAATTTGTAACTTTCTTAAGGTTGTAAAAGTGTACCAACTGTGTACCAAACTCTCAGAACCTATAATATTTATTTAATATATTATTATGTGTTGTTATGTTTTCAATGATTCATATTGTTATGTTTTCAATACTTTCAGAATATCAATGATGGCAAATCGAACATGAAAAAATGGAATCAACATATACTACCAAGATTTAGAAAATTATAATGACCATTATGGTTTACTTGAACAAGCTGCAAAATACATCGAATTACAACAATACACCAATATGCTTCATGATTCCATCAAGTTACACAAATGAATTTACAAAATAGTTATGTCCTATTCTTTTAACGTAATTAAAATACAGAGTAGTCTACACAGTCTTCTCACCTCTCGACCATCATGCAAATCTAATTATGCCAAATCCATGCATATCTTATTACAAACAACGACCATCATGCAAAAGCGATCATCAATCCTTGAGAGGGCTATGATATTTGAAGTTCACCTACGAGTAGTTTGGAAAATTGTGTAAAAATCATGACTAAAAATATAATTATTTGTTAAGCATTTGTTAAAAAAAAATCCCCATTAGAAAAGAGTAACATCATATACGAAACGACACTTTGTTGTGTGCCGAGCAATACTATCTCATCTCTTGGGTTGAATACATTTTCTGAACGTCCAGTTGCCTACATTTGAATATTTAAACGAATTAGATAAGTAAAAAATACAACTTTGTCTATATCAAAATAAAGAAATCATCCTATATTTTTCCTTTATCGCTTGCCACCAGGTTGTTTAATTCTAGTTTGTAACCTATTCATCACCTTCTCTACTATAGGTTGTCTCCTATTCGATAGGGGTCTCCCTTTGCGTCTAACAACGCACGCAAGGACTCAACACTTTCTTTGTAACCATGCATATAGTTGTACGTTGACCAATTAGGATATAATGATCTTGATATTTCTTGAAATAATATTGACTAATGATTATAACAAAATTCTAAATAAAACCAATAGCATGGCTGTCAGACAAGACAAGAATACATGAGATTGATATTTCCTGAAATAATATTGACTAATGATTTATAACAAAATTCTATAAAAGCCAATTGCATGATTGTTGGATTAGACAAGAATACCTGAATGCATGCAACAGTGTCTGCAAGCATTGCAGCAGTGTCGGAAGGTATTGCAGTAGTGTTGGCACTTGGCAAGTCTTGCAGACGTACTTTCTTCCCCTTTCCCCATCTAATTGAACACTTAAGAATACCTATTCATAGAGAAAAATTAACATTAAGCAATTTTCTAGTGAACCATCTTAATGTATTTAAAAAAGTATTAAGTAATTTATAAAGATGTTCCTCAGTGTCCCATCATCCACGAAAACTTATCTTGAATCCCAAAATGGTCAACATCCTGCATGATGGATAACACCAATGATTTAAGGAATGTAAGCAATAAAATTCACCATCCTGAACTAGTTGAACCTAGGTTTTAAATTCACCATAAATAAAATTATATGGTTCCTCACAACTAGTGACGCCTATCTCTATACATAACTAAAAATACTATTGTGCTTGCAATTATTAATATCAAATTCCTTGCCAAAATAAAAATTAAGAAATATAAATCAAGTCCACCTTCATTTAATCTATTAGTTCCACCGCAAGAATGCTATTAACTGATAATTTGTTACAAATTGTTTCAAGCTTTTCTAGTTTCCTATTGTTGGCATTCTCTGCTGACATTTTATTTTCTGGAATTTGGATTAGTTTCTCGTGGATAGTATCATTACTGTAAGTTTTTTTAAATGGAAAACTGTTGCTGTAAAATGAATATGATTCCCTAATGAGTAGAGTGCATAAAAAATGATGCAGTATAATAAAAGACGTAATCAAATGTCTCTATGATATCAATGTAAACAAATAAAATTGTTAGGTGCCCAACAAAGAATATCAAACAAAGAATAGCAAAAAAAAAAAAGAAAAAAACTCCAACGAGTAACAACGATTTTATGAGTTCAGGGAAAAACATACCAAACAACACAACAACTATGTGCTTGTGTAATACAAGGATAATGAGAGAATGGTTGAAGTCGATGCCGACGGTGGTGGAGGACTTGACCACCACTACTCTGTTGTACAGGGATTGAAGAGAGGAGGGAGGGAAAATTTTTAGCAGATTTTAGAGGAAAAAAGAGTTTTTGACAGAAGATACACCACCTGAAAATGTTTTTAAAAATATTATTATAATTTTTAAAAGTTTTTAGAGACAAAACTGTCCAGGCCTGCTTGGATAGTTCCGAATGAAGACTATACATAGATGAACTCTAAATAATAATCGAGTATCGGAGCTTATCAGTGTGTGTAGACACAAGGACATGTAATGGGACAAACTTTGATCAAGAATCGGCCAACCATGCCTTAAAAATCTGATTTCCACCAAAATCTGATTACCTCTTGGATAGACAACATAGGCTATCCATTCTTGAGCCAAAAGGATTGGTCTACTTTTTGGTGGGCTAATATACATGAGCACATAAAAAGTAATTCAAGCTTGCATGGATAATCCCTTACAGTTTGGATATGGACTCTACAATCTGTATGACAAGAACAAAAACTCTTTCAACACCTCTTTCTAGAATGTCACTACTTGAAAGACATTGCTAACATAATCATAAAATAGATTATGAAAATGGAAGGAAAATGATAAATTTACAATAATTTTTTAAAATTTTATATAACTACGTTTTTATTTGTTTAAAATAAGAAATATTTTTGTAAAATAACTTATAAAAATAAAATCATTTTACATAAATACCTTCATATTATTGCATGTCTCGCAACAGATTGACCACACCACATTGGTCCTTGTGGGTCACCCTTGAGTGGCGGGCCATGTTAGTTTTTGTGTTTGGATACTAAGAGTACTTTAACTCTCCTCAACACTTCTCACTACTATTCATTACTTTATTATTATTTTTTACCTACTTTTATTACTATTCCTTACTTTTTACCTACTTTTTTATTACTATTCATTACTTTATTATTACTTTTCACATACTTTTTTATTACTATTCACAATTCTCCTCAATATTTCTCAACACCTAAACCCACCTGGCTCTCTTGTTTTTAAATTTATTTATTTATTTTAAATTTTAATTTTTTTCATCAAATTTATTATGTTCTTGTTTGGTTATACATACTATCTTAACTCATTTAATCATTACAAAATTTTTAAACTTCTACGCATAATACAATAAACAATTTAATTTTTTAAAATTTCAAAACAAAAATAATATTAAAAAGTATATTCTAATAATATTTTATTCGACTTTTAACTTTAATCTCATCTCATCTTATTTTATCTGTGTAACCAAACGAGATATAAGTCTTTAAGTTTTTTTTTTAATTTTAATTTTTTTATAATTTATTTGAGTTTTTTGAGTTTTTTTGTTTGTTTGTTTGTTTTGATTTTAAAACTTTAATTATTTTGATTATTTTTTAAATGAGTTTATTAGGTTTGGGTTTGTTGATAGGTTCTTATAGTTTTTTTAGACATTTAATTATATTCTTTTGTGTTAAATATAAAAATGATTCTTATGATAAGATCGATCAAATTGGTCGTGGAGATTTCTATTTGTAAATGGTTAGAGATGTTGACATGGCTTAAAAAAATCCAAAAATTTAATTTAAAAAACATAAAAAATTACAACATAAAGTTAAAAAAACATAGTTTTATACAAAAACCTAAATGAGAAACACTATAAATTTCTTAAATTCTAAAAGTAATAAAAACTAAAAATAAACAAATAAAACCAAAGGTCACCATGGGGTAACCTCATCAAGTGTGAACCTTTTTTTAAAAAAAATTTAAAATTTATATCTTTTGGGTTTCTAATAAAATTACTATTATATTTAAAACTTAGAAATCTAACGATTGGAGTGTGTGATGTATTGTATTTTGAGCAGTTTTTATTTACTTATTTAAATACTTATATTACAAAGTTATATATATAGGTTTAGTTTAGATATTGAAATGAGATGAGATGATTTTAGGTAAAAGTTGAAAGTTGAATAAAATATTGTTAGAATATTATTTTTTAATATTATTATTATTGTTTTGAGATTTAAAAAAGTTAAATTATTTATTATATTTTATGTAAAAATTTAAAAAAATTATAATAATAAGATGAAACTATTTTTATATTAACTCTAACGAGCCATATGAATAAATATGTATGACACTAATAAAATATAACCATATTTCATATACAATAGATTCTCTAAAAAAAAAAATAATAATAATAATAAAAAATAAATAAATACAGTTTGATCTAATGGAATCATGGATGACGTTTGCTTGACACAAATATGTTATCACGGCGAAACACAGAAGTTGGCTTGGTACCATACGTATAGAGTCGCTACAGACCGGTCGACCTGACTCAAATTTTTTATTTTTTAATCTCGGAAACATCGACGATTTATGACCGTTGATAGAGCTGCCAGAAATGGTCGTCAACGTTAATCCCAGGTGTTGGTCTCCAAGTCCAGCTGTCGGAGCCCCTGGAACGGACCAATCACCAAGTCCCACGTGTGGGATAGACAAAATAGACGTTGGGGGAACAAGAGTTATTGTCTGTAATTTTTGAGGTCCCCAGGGTGTTTGCTTCGTTGTCACCATCATCAAAATTCACACACACACCCCCCCTCCCCCTAGAAAATATTTAGACGAGAGAGAAAGAGAGAGAGCGAGAGAGAAGGGCTATGGAGAATCATCAGGCGGTGGAGGGAGAGGAGGAAGAGGACGAGGTGAGGCCCATGGCGGAGGAGGAGGGGGCGGTGGGGTCCAGCTTGACCATGGAGAGGGTGGCTGCGGCCAAGCAGTTCATCGAGAGCCATTACAAAGCGCAGATGAAGCACATCCAAGAACGCAAGGAAAGGTACACTTTTTTTTTTTTAGTTTTTTCTCTCAACTCTAAGATCTCTCATTTCGTTTTCGGCCAGAAACGGAGCTGGATATTTGCTGACCAAATTTTTTTGATTCGAAAAATGGTATTCTTGTGCTCCTAAAAGTTAAAGAAAGAAACGAGTTTAATTATTATGCGTTTTTGGCGGTATAATTATTAACGCATGCTCTAAGCTTTGCGTTAATAAATGGAAAAGAGGAGGAAAATTAGAGCTTTATTGGTGTTATGGATTCCTAATGAGTTAATGGATTAATGCGTGTAACTTTTATGGGGTGGAGTAAAGTGCATTATCTTAAGGACCAGAACCATCATTCTATGGTAGGGAAAGGAGGGTGGGCGGCCGCGCCGCCCCCGCCTGCCGGGGGGTGGGTTTGTTGGGGGGGCGGAGTTGTGGATGACATTAATTTTGCTAATTGCATGACTAAAGTGGGATTTTATTACAATCTACACAAACCTACACACACGTATATTTACTAGCTAGAATCCCCTATTTCCATAGGTCCAGCACCCACGGTAGGTTGAGCCTTAAAATTGTTCTTAATATAAGAGGAAAAATGCCACTAGACTACAAGGCTATTTGGCTATTTGGTTTTGTTGCTTTCTGAGCGTTCCATATAAAGAACCTGATATCATCGGGTGAGACATTTTAGAATATCGGAACTATGAGCCGATGAAAGCGTTTTTCCCCTTCAACATGAAAGCTGAAGGCTATATAGCTAAAAATAACTAGGAATTTGGATGCTAATGGACTTTCCAAATAAGTTAAAAGAGAATCAACTTTCTAGTTTTTATAATTAGCGATTAAGAATCCCTCTAGTCGGCCTCTTTATTCTTACAATATATGAAACACACCTTGGCCTATAGAACATCTAAAGGCATAATATGGATGCTACATGACTTCCTTGCACTTTGAAGAAAAGGCTCATTCTTGCGTCTTTCCATGATGCATGACCCACATCTCTCATTTCCAAATTGTCTCTCGGGCATGCTAAGCACTTATTTGTTGGCTGCTCTGGCGTTCTTGCTTCATACTTGTGCACTTGCATTGCATGGCAATTCATTTTATTATTCCTGGATCTAAGATTCTCAAAGTCAGGCCTCAAAACCATAAAAACTTAGGGAACCATCATTTCTGTCATGCCTACACCCCTGTGGGTACTGTAGAAGTGTTTGTGACCGACAAGGTGTTTGATAGTGATTTCTTTCATTCAGCAGGGCGACAAAGGCTATTTGAGTCTCGGAAACAGTCCCTAATCTTTAACCCTACCCTTATTAATGATGTGATGACAGAAGTTTTGATTTTGTTGCAATAAGAAACTTTTCCACAGGTTTCAGCCACTTAAGGCAAGAGTACATCAACAAATTCTATTGGATTTAGAAGAGTGTTTTCCCATGCTTTTTTAGTGCTCAGTTCTTGGTCTTTAAGAAAACTCTTAATTTAATAGGATGAAGTTTCTGGTTCAGTGATTAATGTTGGCATTTTTTCGATTCTAATTTTTCATTTGCAGGCGCTCAGTGCTGGAAAGGAAGTTGGCATCTTCAGATGTATCACAGGAGGAACAAATCAATCTACTGAAGGATTTGGAGCGCAAAGAGACTGAATATATGCGTCTTAAAAGACACAAGATTTGTGTTGATGACTTTGACCTTCTGACCATTATTGGGAGAGGGGCCTTTGGAGAGGTCAGAGAACATGCATATTTTAAGTTGCATACGAGCTTTGTTTCGAAGATTCTATTATTTTTTCCTGTCATTTTAATATTCCAAGTGTCTATAAGCTTATCAGACTTGTGTATAGTGTTAGGATTCGTTCATATTTGGAGTAATTTTTGTTTTCCATTAATCAATCCCACAAGGAATCGAAGTGTTAAAGGTACTAATTTGCAGGGTTGGAGCAAAGGTATTCCTTTTTGTCTCTTTTTTATTTTTTATTTTTATTTTGTTTTTATGGGTAGACCAAAGGTAACGTAGAGGTTCTAATGGGCTTCTTTGCTTCATACCAAACATCTTCCAGAGGTTCACCCTCTCATGATGCATAGCCTAGAGTCTGATTTACTTCTGGGGCTTTTAGTTAGCGTCGAGATATACTGCCAAATGCATAGCCACTTCTCTTGTCTGTCTATATAAATATTAAGGGAAAATTTGAAGAAAGCGAATGTGGAGTTAGAGGCAGTGATGATGGTGATGACAGTGATGTGCTGGGGCAGAGTTGCTGGTAATACAGTCTTGGTGGTAGTGATAGCACTGATGAAAGTAGCAAATGGTGGCAGAAGTGAAGGTGAGATGACCAATCATCAGTAGCCATGGTGACCATGATAGTTACATAATGGTACTTAGAAAGACGTGGCATGGTGGTGGTGGACAATTTGAAGGGGAATGGAACTAGTGCATGGTGGCAATAGGTGTTGATGGATCAAAGGAAGTGCTGGTGGTCGGGGATGAAACTAATTGTGCCCCCCCCACCCACCCAAAAAAAAAAAAGAAAAAAAAAAAGAGAAATGCATCGTGACCCCTCTTAGATTCACAGGGGATTTCAATTAAGGTCAAGGTGAAGGCAAGTGGGGTTTTGGCGAAACAAAAGGTGGATTGAATCCAACTTAATTTTTTTGACCAGTCATAAGGCTTCACTAAAATGCGCAAAAGGTACAATCCAAATACATGAGAAATACACCCATGTAAAAAAGCGGAAAAACAGGGAAATCATGAAAGATAAGCCCATTAGAGTTTGTCGAAGCTATCCAAACAAAAAGTGATGAAGAATAAATGTTTGAGCTCCTCCCACATCCATTCACAATTCTCAAAACTTTTATTGACTATTTGTATCTAGTCATGTAAATTTTACCCATAAAAAAATAAAAAACCAAGTAGGAACTTTTTCCACACCATCCTAACTGATAAAAATAAAAATTCCACCATCATAATTTGTAGGCTACCCCAACTAGTCCTCTCCAAGAATAATATAGGTATGCTATTCTTTTGAGCATGACCCAAGCCAAACCAACCAGTTTGAAGTAGTCACCTCATAGCACACTAACTAATCTTTGAATGAAGGAAATGATGATCCATGGAAAAGCATCATAGCTCTTTTCCTATTAGGGCATGAATTATATATTCCTATTTAGGAATAGGCATAGCCCAAGTACACAAGTGGGTATACAAGAGGTATTTGTCCTTAGTGCATTTTAGTTGCACTAAGGAAGAATGAATTATATATTCCTTAGTGCATTTTAGTTGCCTTGGATCAATTTGGTTTGAATATCCTAGTTATTTGATTCATTTGTCCTGGATGGTTTTGTTTTAAAGCCTCTGTTCAATGTTGGATGCTTATATGTTACTATTTTACAGGTTAGATTGTGTCGGGAGAAGAAATCAGGCAACATTTATGCCATGAAAAAGCTGAAGAAGTCCGAAATGGTCAGCAGGGGACAGGTGGATATGATATTATTACAAGTTATTTAAACTTATTTTAGAAAGTGGTCTTAAATGTTCATTTTATACTCTCTATGCTATTCTGCCACTAGCAGTTGGCTCAAGATAAGGGCTTTCGACTTGGGCATATGCCACTCCAAGTCTAAGGTTCGAGTCCTTGGGTGCAAACAATTTTTAGGTTGCCACATCTCATCTTTGAGAAAATGATGATTTACCTGATCCGTGTAATTTAGTTGCATTACATGTGTCTGTGGCTTGATACATATTGCATTTGCATGGTCTCTGGTGTTCCTCAACATTAAAAAAACTAGTTTGCCACAAATATATATTTATGTATATTTATTGATATGTAATTATAATTTTTTTTAAAGAAATAAATGATTGTGACGCCAATTCATTACATTATACAAGAGGAACACAAGAGGAGAAAATGAAAAATGAAGTGAAGAAATCTTGAAAACTAGATGCAAGGAGACAATTATGAGCTACCGCCCAAAAGTAAAGTTTTGAAGAAGGAAGCCTTAAGTTCTACTATTGATTGCTTGCAATCTTTAAAATACTGATAATTTCTCTTGCTAAACACAATTATAAGCATGAAGAAATTGATTTCCATAGAAATTCACGAGGATGGATGCCATACTATCCTTTCCAGCACATAAGGAGGTCCACTGCCTGTCAAGTTATGACCCAAGCTACCCCTAGCAGGCTATGAATATAATTCCATTGAGCCCGAGCTATCTTCACAATGCAATAAGTGTTGCTAATGGATTCCCCACCTTTTCAGCTCATGTAACACAAATCAAACACTAATTTGCCACTTCCTTAGATTTTCCATCATATCTTCCATATTGAGATCGATAAAAAAAACTCTTGTTTACCAATAATTAAAAAAAAGAATCCCATAAAGCAACCGTCCAAACAAAAAAAGCCACTCCGAGAGGCCTTTGTAGGGGATAATGGCTTTTGTTGTACAAGTTGACTCCAAAGACCCCTCATTTTGAAGGAGCCCACTGAATCTTGTCAACACCGCCCTGTCTCAGTCTAGTTAAATTAACATATCAAAAAATGGCGTGAAAAGATTTGTCTACTTGTCATGCATGCCCTAATGAACGGGACATTCCACTGATGAGATCCATTACAATTGTAAATGCTATTTGACAGAGGCCTCCTTGGCACAAGCAATACTATATGTACACAAATATAAATTTAAGATATATATAGTTATATGTATATGCATGTACATACATACATATATATTATCTACAAGATGTGTGTAATTATGGTGTGCATGTTAACTGATAAAAAAAACTTTATGATGTGCTTGTTATGCTTAGACATAAATTTACTTGATGAATTTTATGGTTCTGTATTTCCTCTACTTGTATGCCCTTTCTTTATGCCTCGTATAAATTTTTGAGCCTCTTATAGCCGGTAAATATCAGCCATTCTAATTATTGGTGATCTTAGACATAGTCGGTCTCTCCAAATGGTATACAATAAAGGGCTGGCAAACAAAGTGACCTGGTGAAGGGTCTGTTTTTTCGCTCTGGGGGAAAGAGGGGGGGGGGGGGGACTTCCGCCATACTTTAGAACTAGGATTTATGAGTCATTGCTTCCTCTTTCTCAATGTCAACAAACAGATGTTCTTCTAAGCTTTATGTTTAGTGGTTCATGAATTTTTAAGGCAGTAGCTTTATATGTTCCTCTTGCATTCCTCGTGTACTTGGACTATGCCTTTTGCTTTTTCTAATAATAAAATTTTCTGTTACTTATCAAAATAAGCAAATAAATAAAGGTGGTAGCTGATCTTTTAAGCACTCCTTGTTTTTTTTTTTTATATATAATTAATAAGAGTTTTATTATCATAAATAGGCATAGCCCAAGTACACAGGAAGTATACAAGAGGAAATACCTACATACAGCGACTACAAAGATAGAAAAAAACTAGAAAAACTCCAACACATCATCACCATTCATTACATTAGCCTTAGCCCATATACATAGAGTTTTAAAGAAAAATTCCCTAATTTCATCCATTGATCGTTCTTTGTTTTCAAAACATCTCCCATTCCTTTCTAGCCATAGACACCACATCAAGCACGAAGGAATCATTTTCCAAATGGCTGCGAAAGGTAGACTCTGCCCAGCATACCTCCAACTAGCTAGTAAATTCACCACATGCTTTGTATCACCCAAGAAATACCCAATCCTTCCAAAAATGACATTCCACAAACTTTTAGCCACCTCACAATGGAGAAACAAGTGATTAACTGATTCGCCATCTTTCTTGCACATAGAATGCCAATCAACAATACAAAGACCATGCTTTCTTAGATTTTCAGTGGTCAGAATTTTATCATGAGACACCCGCCAACAGAAGAAAGCTACCTTATTCGGCACTTTAACGTTCCAAATACTTTTCCAAGGGTAATCACATACACCTTGGCAGGTTAAAGCATTATAAAAGGAGTGAACTGAGAAGCTGAAATTTCTTTCATGAATCCATAACAATCTGTCTACACTTCCTCGGACAATTTTCAACTCATATAATCTGCTGAAAAAATTCTGAAATTACATTAACTTCCCAATCATTTACATTAAGCACTCCTTGTTCTTATGCTGCTTTTACGCTTTGAAGAGGTGCATCCTTTTATTTTGGTTAAATGGTGATAGCATTTTATTTATCCATTCATATAAGTAACAAAACTTCATTATAAAGCACAAAACGTGCAAGCCAAGTGCATGTGATGTATACAAGAGAGACATCCATGTCACCATTCAATTCCAAGCAGCAGCATAATTAACACTTTCTGGCTTCGTATACAACAAGTATGATTATTTTGTTCTTGTTAAATTAATAAATTTTTTTTTTATGTATTTCTGTAGTACCTACAAATTATCTTCACTTCTAATTTGCATAAATCTGTCTACACTTATGGATTGTCTATTGACCATGTAGGTTGAACATGTTAGAGCTGAAAGAAACTTGCTTGCGGAAGTTGCCAGTCATTTCATTGTGAAACTCTATTATTCCTTTCAAGATGCTGAATACTTGTATCTAATCATGGAGTATCTTCCTGGTGGTGACATGATGACTTTGCTCATAAGAGAAGAAACTTTGACCGAAACTGTTGCTAGATTCTATATTGCTCAAAGTGTTCTAGCTATAGAGTCTATCCATAAACATAACTACATCCACAGGTTTTTATTCTCCTGTTGTGAAATTTTTACCTAGGAACAGGGCCATATTGAGCTGCATTATATTTTTAACTTGGTCTAGCTGTGACTTACTTTTGAATTTGGAACTATTACAGAGATATAAAACCTGACAACCTCCTGTTGGATAAAAATGGTCACATGAAGCTCTCTGATTTTGGCCTTTGCAAGCCTCTTGACTGCTCTCATTTATCATCCATAAATGAAAATGAAGTCCTGGATGATGATAATTTGAATGATACAATGGATATTGATGGATGCTTTCCAGATAGTAAAACTGGGAGGCGTTGGAAAAGCCCCCTCGAACAACTTCAGCATTGGCAGATGAACAGGAGGAAATTGGTAAGGATCGTACCCCTTTTGAATGTCTTACATATTGGCATTTAGCTTTGTATCATACCTGAAATTTTTATTTTTATTTTTTATTTTTTTAAGTAATAAGAAATTTTATTGATATAGAAATAGGCATAGCCCAAGTACATAGGAAGTATACATGTGATTACACCTAGTTAGGAACATACCTGAATATGTTGGGCAAAACATGTTTCCAATTTTGATTTTAATGAGTTAATATATATTGTTTTAGATACATTAGTTAACAGAATAAGAATAACATGAAATTCTGTGAGCTACATTAGTTATCAGACTAAGAATAACATGACATATAGATGAGCAATTATGGTCCATTGAAGTATTATTGATTATGAGAAACAATAGGGTGTTGGTGGGGTAAGGAACATATTGACCTTGGGAGGCCTTTGCTGCGCTTGGTTTGCTATTTTTTTTCAAATGTTTTTAAATTTTTTTCAAAAGTTTTTCCACTTCAGTCCAAACATCTTTGTCTCAAGGAAATTTTCTATTTCTCAAAAATAAAAAAAAAAAAGGATTTTCATCTATTCATTGCCTAGATTTTCATGAAAAACAAAAACACAAAAAAAAAAAAAAAAAAAAAAAATCACAAAAAGCCAAAAAAAAACTCACAAAAATTTATCCGAACTATTTTTCAAAACCTACCGACTAACTTTCATAAAACCCAATACAAATACATCTCAAAAAAATTTTATCTTAGCAATTTTTTATTTTTACCACCCACTTTCACAAAACCCAATAAAAACAATCTCAAAACTTCTCAAGAATTCTTGAAAATCCTACTAACCAAGCATCGCCTTTGTATTGGTTATTTTCAGTGCTTTAACACACGGCACATATTGTTATCATCTTTGTTATTAGACTTGTTACTAATTTATTGAAGATCTAAATTGTGTGACATGTGTATTCTGTTTATGTAATTGCATTCTGTTGATTCTAAAGTCTAATGTTCTTAAAGGTCTTTGCTTTCATGTGTTCTTATATATATTGTTTCAATTACAGGCATATTCAACAGTTGGTACGCCAGATTATATTGCTCCTGAAGTACTGCTAAAAAAAGGCTATGGTGTGGAGTGCGACTGGTTTGTGATTTATAAATTGATGCACTTTCTTAAAGTTCATACAAATTGATTGTTGTGTATCCCTTTGCACTGAATTTCTTTCTCATATTATGGAGTGAATACAATGCTGTGCTATTGCATTGCATTAGTAGGTGAAAAATGGTAGGACGAACTCTGTGCTTTGTTAGTGTAAAACTGTTCTAAGAAGCAAAAATAGATTCAATTGGAATTGGACTGTTTTTCCGTAAGATGCAGAGAGTTATACACCTGTCTATGAATAGGCAGTTAATGTTTCAAAAGTCCAAAAATAAGGACAGGTTTTCAAAACAGTGAAAAAGCCAAAATGGGCATGATCTGTAAAAATTTTGCATTTGAGACCATCTAGTTTGATTTATGCAAAAGCACTAGAAGAAATTAAGGCATGGGATGGAGTTTGAAAGTATTCTGAATTAATTTGGGTTCTTGGGCTCTCATTTGCATTTTGTACCTTAAATTATGATCAAGTCCAAAATGTTATTGGACTTTATTCTACAATGTTCTTGCACCGTCTGCAAAGAATGGGATAAAGCAAATCACAACTGAAAAGTGAAAAACTTCATTTATAATCATCTGGCAAAAAGTATAATTTAAGTTCTTCATTCTTGTGCTTGCTTGCACGCACACATTACGCACACAGAGAGTGCAGGTTGTTATGGCAGAAAACACACATACCCCGAGGAACACATATTAATATCTCTTTTTATCTCCAAGTAAATTGGTGTCGTTCTACATTTAACCTTTTTTCATGATTTCTTATCCAGTTGCCTGGTTGCAGGTGGTCACTTGGTGCAATAATGTACGAGATGCTCGTTGGCTATCCCCCATTTTATTCTGATGACCCAGTAACAACTTGCAGAAAGGTTAATCTGCTACAAGCATTTGTTCAAGTTTAGCTTTTTAGTTGAAACATATTATATATAATTAGCTTTTAGGTTATCATATTTTCATGATGGCATACATTCATCATTTTTCATTTTCTTTCTTTCTTTTTCCTCTTTTCCCTGCTGCTCTTTTGTACCTTTCAGTCCAAAGGCTGGGTTAACTCTCTCCCTTTTCTAAAAAAAATAATTCAGTTTCTAGGTCTGTTGTAAAGCCTTCTTGTGGCCTTCCTCAAAGGTTGGCTGGACCTATCAAATTTATCATGGCTATGATGAAGCCATTTTAATTTCATAATGAGGTTAGGTTAAGATTAGATAAAGCAAAAAGGCATCTTTTTACCCATAGACTCAACCTACTTAAGTGTTTTCAAAGTCAATGAATTTCCACTTCAATTGTTAGATTGGGGCATTAAGAAGTGTTGAGTAAATAATTCTTTCCGTGAGCATTTTTTCTTGTGATATTCAAATGCTAACCCTGAGATGGATTTAGGTGAATTTTCTTGGTTAGTCAGAAGTTATTTCTAGCCCCCCTGCCCCACCTTTGTTTCTCTATTGAATATGGGCTACAACTTGTGAGGTGTCTTTTCTTCATCTCAAACCCCTCAGGTGTAGGTGGGATTTGAAGGCTTTGTGTATGACACCACAACACATTATTAGCAATGTGTTAAACACTTGGGAGAATGTGCTTTTAGGTTGTTTTCTTGTTAGAGGTAAAGAAATATGTATGGTAAGTACATTAAATATGTACATTAAATATCTAGGGAAGCAACATTACCCCTTGAAGATCCAGTGACAACAGAAGGTGCTTGTAAATCTTTCAACTTAACCATTGTAGTAGGATATAAGGTGATTTTCAGACTTCAAAAGAATTGCATTAATTAGTAAGGAAAGGGTGAAGTTCTGGTAAGCATTCTCTTTAATGTGAATCAAATAGTTACTCAGTTATTCATCTGATGTATTTCTTATTTGCTTTTTGTGGTCATTTTGTCCTCCTCCTAGTCCTTTGTATTTTTGGCAGAACGTCTATAGTATGCTAAAGTTTGTAACACATTGTTCTTTTTTTGTTACTTATAGTTCAAAGTTAGCGTGATTAGAAAGTTAATTAATATGTTATGAGTTCATTGATTGACATATTGATTCATGGATGATAGATTGTGCATTGGAAAAATCATTTAAAGTTTCCAGAGGAGGCTAGATTGACACCTGAAGCAAAGGATTTGATCTGTAGATTGCTATGTGATGTTGAACATAGGCTTGGCACTGGAGGGCTGAACCAAATTAAAGTATATATTTTTTGTTTTCTCTTTGACTGACCGAATTAAAATCTTCCATTCTAGTATTCTTCCAACTTAGAATTGTTATTAATGGTACCTTTTATCAGAGTCATCCCTGGTTCAAAGATGTCGTGTGGGAAAAACTCTATGAAATGGAGGCAGCATTTAAGCCAGAGGTCAATGGGGAACTTGATACACAAAATTTTATGAAATTTGACGAGGTAAAAAGGTCATGGTTGTGCAGTTGTGTTTGACTTTCAATTGAATATTTTTATGTTTTGTATTTACATGCTGCCTTGATAATTTTTTTTAATCCTTGAAAAATTAAAAAAAAGAATTTTTTATTTTATGTTTCTATTGAGACACTTGGAGTTGATGTATAAAAATGTTTAGGTGTATGAGGTCAAGATCTCTCTCTCGACAAATTTCTATTAATAATATTTCTTTTACCTATAAAAAAAAAGATGTCTCTCTCAACAAAGCTTCTGTATGTATTAAGCATGTGCTTTTCTCTGTATGCTAGGATTTATGCTTTATTTTCAAGAAGATTTGAATTTGTTGTTATATCTTTTGGATAGGGCTGGGATTCTTTAGTTTAGTCAGCTACTGAGGTGATTTTTGATAGGTAAGAAGTTAATTTTATTGAAGTGAATGAAGATAGGCAAAGCCTATGTACACAGGAAGTATACAGAAGAAATGCCAGCTACTGAGATGATGAAGCATTTTATTCTGATGAGAAGTTTTTATGTATTTTATTCTGCGCTGCTCTTGCAAATTTGTTTACCTGCCACATCAACCATAAAAAATGATTAGTTGATTACCTGGCATATCAGCAATGTTATACGGGTGTTACACTTGAGGTCTTACGGCTAGAATTTTCCTTGAGCAATTATGTAAATAAAAAAGACTGATTTGTCATCCTTTTCTTATATCATATGATTGATTGCTTTCTTCTCTGTTTTTTTTTTCTTTTTTTTTTAAATGGTTTTACTAGATCTTTGCTTACGTTGAATATCATGCCTTCCTTGTAACATAGCCCTGACAAAAACTAATTGTGGAATAGGTAGATCCTCCTACACAAGCAAGAACTGGATCTGGACTCATGAGGAAGGTATGCAATCTTTCTGCACAAAAGAACAAACTAATTGGCACAAAGTAATTCACTTTTTCCTGTTGTTTGCTTGTGAAGTATTTCTCTATTAAGTCAAAGAAGCTAACAACAGCCAAATTCTGTTCAGCCGGTGATGTTTTGCCATTAGAATATTTAGGAATGGGAGTGAGGTGTGAGCTTGGAATTAGTAAATTAATAAGAGAAGCAGAAAGTTCCCCCTGTCTACTTGGGCTATGCCTATTCGTATTAATATAATTTAACCGTTTACTTATTAAAAAAAAAAAAAGAGAGAGATCAGGAAGTTGATGGCATGGAAAGATAGAACTTAACCCAACAAGTGTCTTTTCTCTACCCATTCCAACAGTGTTTTTCATACATCTTGCACATGTAAATTAGGGATGCAGTTTTATATTTTATGAAATTAGATAGGTCAATTGTTCGTGACAATGCATGGGAAGGTAATAACCATCAATGTAAATGGGTTTAAAAGTGTATGTGTTTTGAGTTATGATAACTATTTGAAACTGGAGTTGTTCTCTCCCTTCTCTCTCAATGACTTTCCAGTTCCCATTTCCAGTGGTTTCTGCTGGGAATGTTTCTTGATTTTCCTGTGTGTTTCTTCCCTACCTTGGATTGGTTGTGTTCCTTTTTTGGTTAGTTGTTATCTTAGTGATGGATCGGAAGTTTACGTATAGAAGCTAAGGTGTTCGTATTCAGGAGAAAAGGAGGCTTTCTGCATTACAGAAGAGGGCAGGAAATATACTGTCTTTATACTTATCGAGGTATGGTTGATTGGTTTGCAAAGGTGATGGGGATTGCCTGAAGAAATTTGGTAAGATGGTAGATTATCAGACTAGAAGGGAGGGAGACAGTTTTTATGCTGCAGGGGGGCCATAATCAGTCTGCTAGGTTTTTGAAGATGATAGAGTATGGTACAGGAAAGGGTAAAGGTAATTTTAGTCATCCCTGAAGGGTGGAGAGGATGCGGGTGGGCTGGCTTTGTGTGATACTTGAGAGATATGGTTGGGTCCCCTCCTCCCTTGTGTCAGCTCACATTGACAGAGGTGTATGTTCAAGGCTGGTTATGCTGATTAAGATTCCAGTAGTAAAATGGTGAATGCTACTTCTTCGTATGGAGGTGATAGAAAGGCTGGAGGAGCTTCTAATGTCGTGGCATTGATGAAACATGTTCAATTTTCCGAGAGATTTGGTGGTGCTAAGAGCAGGAAGGAGGTACCGTTACCGGAAGATGGAAGGAGGAAGGAAGCTGGGACAGAACTCTGGTGAAGTAATTGGAAGGAATTACGAGGTGTTGGAAAAAATTGGAGAAGTGGAATGGTCTCTTTGGCATTTAAGATCTGAATTAATTGGATGGAAGGAAAAGATTTATTTCATGTTGAACATGGTTGATGGAGGGTTGGATCTTATGATGGGCTTGGGCCAAAAGATGGGGGCCCTTGAATTAAATGAGAAACAATCAGAGGAGAAGCTTGGGTCGAGTGAAGAAGGCAAAAGAAGTGGGCTGCTTAGAGGCTCAGTTACCTGTTCTGTTGTTTGGAGGCCCAATAAACAGAGGGAGTTACTGAGACTTTCTGGCCCATTAGAGGAGAAGGAAGCTCAGCCCAGTTGCCCGTCGGTGCCAATGGGTCATTTGTCTTCACAGAAAGGAGCGACGGCGGGAGGCAATCCTTCAGGGTGCTTTTGAGGAATGGTATTGTGGCAACATCATCTCAGGGGAGATCTACGAGTCTGGTTCGTGACAGTATGCAAGGAAGGTTTAGATCGACTCTTTCGTGGATTCTTCTTTATAGAAAGGGTCGACAGAGGAGGAGGTGAGTTCTGGGCGGTCCTCAACATCGGGAAGTTCTCCGGTGACAGAGAAATTCAGTTTTCCTCAGATTCAGGCAATGATCAGGATGCACTGAGTGAGGATAAGGGTAGGAAAGAAGATTTGTTGTCTGTTCAGAGTTCTCAGTTGAGTAAGGGTGGGGAAGTAAGGGAGGAAGGGGCAGTGATGGTGGAAGAGGAAGATGGGAATTTGGGGACGAGGAACCAGTTAAAAAATGTGTCTGAAATTTTGAAGAATGGGGCCATTTGTTTTTAGAATAATATTTAAGAGATGCAAATGGTTCTTAGCAGGAGTACAGAGAATGAGGATGGTGAAATTGGAGTTTCAAGTGGATCTGAAGAGGAGTTTTCTCCTGAACCTTTATGTTCTATATTCCCTGGTATAGAGTGGAATAAAAAATCTTCTAATTGGGTGATGAGAAAGGTGGATGAGATAAAGGATTGTGTGGGTGTATCTTGTGATGGTTTTGAGGAATAGTTTAGAGCTCTCTTGATTGCTAGTGAGGCTGGCCAACCTTCATTGGCTAGATCCGCCTTAAAAAAGGAGCGAGAATTGAAGAGGTTGTCATGCTTGGTCAACTATAATGGGAAGGGAGGAAGTGTTTTTAGAAACAAAGGAAAGGAGAGGGTTGCAACAGTTTATAAATGAATTCTAAGATTACTTCATGGAACGTAAGGGGGACTTAATGATTTTCGTAAGCATCTCTGGGTGAAAAACTGGTTTAGAAAATGGAGGGTGGATGTTACATGCCTTCAAGAAACAAAGTTGAAAAAAGTGAATCAAGCTATTGTTCATGGTTTGTGGAATTGTTATAGTGTGGTATGTGTTAAGTAGTGTGTCAAAAGGGGCTTTGGGAGGCATCTCAATAATGTGGAATAGGACGGTGGTGGAGTTGATGGATCATTATGTGGGGAATTCTTGGTGGTGTGTCATTTCAAGAGTATAGAGGATGGGTTTGCATCGGAGTTTGCTGGAGTGTATGCTCCTAATGTGGATAGTAAAAGGAGTACCTTATGGGATGAAATTTCAGGTTTATGTGGTTGGTGGAATTTACCTTGGTGTTTTGGCGGGGATTTTAATCTCACTCCTTTTCTAGTGAGAGAGTGGGGGATTCTCACTTTTCGTATGCAATGACTGCTTTTTCAGATTTAATTTTTGAGTAAGACCTGATTGATTTACTGTTGGTGGGAGGAGATTATACATGGACAAATGGCAGGACTTGTTCTAAGCTGGACAGGTTTCTGGTTTCACCCTCTTGGGAGGCTCATTTTTCTGGTTTGAGTCAGAAAATATTGCCGAGATTGTGTTATGATCATTTTCCTATTATTTTGGATTGTGGTGGAATTGAGGGTGAGCGTAGGTATTTTAAATTTGAAAATATGTGGCTGAAGGATGAGGGATTTGCGGATAGGGTGAGAGAAGATGGTGGTCTTTGTATAATTTTTCAGGCACTCCAAGTTTTGTTCTGGCTGGAAAATTGAAAGCTCTTAAAAATGATTTGAAGAGATGGAATAAAGAGATGTTTGGGAATTTGGACAGCAAGAGGAAGTTTATTTTGGAAGAGTTGCGAGGCTTGGAGGATAAGGAGGTGCAAGGGGTTTTTTTGGGGAAGTTTCGGGGGAGGATAGGGAAAAAAATAGGGGTGGTTTCTGAATTGGAAAATATAGCGTTAATGGAGAAAATTTCTTGGAGGCAAAAATCTAGGGTGCTGTGGTTGAAGGAAGGTGATAGGTACACTAAATTTTTTCATCAAATGGCGAACTCTCATAGAAGTAATATACGATTGAGGTCCTTTAAGATTGGGATCGACTTATTACAGATCAAGAAGATATTAAGGCTCACATGGTGAATTTTTATGAGAAGCTGTTTTCGGAAGATTTTTCTTGGAGACCTAAACTGGACAGAGACTATGTTTTGATTCTATTGATCAGTTTGAAGCTGAATGGTTGGGGAATGAGTTTGAAGAAGAAGAAGTCCTTAATGTTGTTAGGGGTATGGATGGGGATAAGGCACAGGCCCCGTTGGGTTCTCTTTGGTGTCTTTTCAAAGCATGCTGGGACATTGTGCAAGAAGATATCATGAAGGTGTTTGTTGAATTTCATTCGTATATGAGATTTGAGAGGAGTTTTAATGTAACTTCCATTGCACTCATTTTCGAGAAAGGTAGGGGCTGTGGAGATGAAAGATTTTCAGCCTATAAGTTTGGTAAATGGAGTGTATAAAATCATTTCTAAGGTGCTGATCAACCGCTTGAGTAGGGTGATGGAGAGGATTATTGTGAAATCTCAAAATGCTTTTGTAAGGGGAAGACAAATTTTAGATTTTGTTTTAATTGCAAACGAATCTTTGGAGAGTAGAATTAAAAAGGAGAAAGCTGGCATTTTAATTAAATTGGATTTGGAAAAGGCTTATGACCATGTTAGCTGGGAATTCCTTTTCTATTTGCGGAGATATGGTTTTGGTGAAAAATGGTGTTCGTGGATTAAGCATTGTGTTTTGACATCGAGATTTTCAATTTTGGTGAATGGTTCTCCGGTTGGATTCTTTATAAGTTCGTGTGGTTTGAGGCAAGGTGATCCCATTTCTCCCTTTCTTTTTGTTATGATTATGGATGCTTTGAGTAGAATGATTGAGAAGGCAGTGGATGGTAATTTTTTGTTGAGCTTTGTGGTGGTTGATGGGGCCCGGAATAGTTTAAAAGTCTCTCACTTATTATTTGCTGATGATACATTGATATTTAGTGAGGTCAATTCTGATCATCTTCGTACTTTAAGAGCACTTCTGCTGTGTTTTGAAGCTGTCTCGGGTTTAAGAGTTAATTTATGCAAATCTGAAATAGTTCCTGTGGGTTCCATTCAGAATATTTCAGACCTGGCCAATATTTTGGGTTGTAGAATTTCTTCACTTCCTATGAGATATCTCGGTCTTCCATTGGGGGCTTCACATAAATCAGTTACTATTTGGGCTGGGGTAATTGAGAAAATTGAAAAGAGGTTAGCTGGTTGAAAAATGATTTACTTGTCTAAAGGGGGAAGATTAACATTGATAAAAAGTACTTTGTCTAATCTTCCTACATATTTTTTTATTTCTTTTCTCGTTGCCAGCAAGGGTAGAAAGAAAAATTGAGAGTTTTTATCGGAATTTTTTGTGGGGTGGTAAAGGCGAAGAGAAAAAGTTCCATTTGGTTAGTTGGAAAAAGGTTTGTCAACCGATTAATTGTGGTGGGTTGGGGATAAAAAACTTAAGATTGTTTACACTAACCTCTTCTTCAATCTTGAGGGAGCCATTGGCGACGACGGCTATTAGGAGGGACTTGTGGGACTCGGACTAGGCAAGGTTGTAGACGCCGTTGGCAATTTCGAAGGAGACGAGCTCAGCGATTTGGGGGGTTTGAGATGAAGCTGGTCAAGGACGTGGAGGCAGCCATTGCCAAGGATGCCAAAGTTCTGGGAGGTGGCAACAGCGTGACGGGATTCGTAGAAGGGGTTGAACTTGATGGAATAGCCATTGAATGGGTTTTTGAAGACTGGCATGGCTTGACGATGATGGCGGCGGCGGTGGTTGTTGGATTATTGCTGGATATTTGGGGGAACGATCTAAGATTCTGAGGTGCTTTGATTTTATCTTCTGCAATGCTTGGCTGGCTTGGAATTCTGGAAAAATTAAATTAATATCCAAGTTTTTTCCTTTTCTTTTGCAATATTTTCTGAATTTTATTTTAGTTCAACTTACAGTTTTTTGTTGTTTTTTCAACTTGAGCACCAAACTGAAGCGGACAAAACACTGACTAATTTGCTGGAAGGTGGAGTATTCTCGATGGTCATGCACACTGAAGGGTCGGTTTGGAAAACCCTATACTTCCGAAACCGACTTGGTAAACTATTATTTGGAATTTCTTATTTTGGAAGTCTATTGGTTCGGAATCATCTTTTGCTGTTTGGGCCGGGGTCAGGTGAACAGTGCTATTTATTGATGTAAAATATGGAAGTTAGTGGGGAGGTTGCTGCTCAAAAAAAGTTAAGAGGTGCGTATGGGGTGAGTTTGTGGAAGTTCATTCGAAAAGGTTGGGGAAATTCTTAAGGTGAGAGATGGGAAGAGAATTCTTGTTTTGCATGACATTTGGTGTGGGGATTCTACGCTTAAGTTGGACTTTCACTCTCTTTTTAGGATTGCAAGGGATCAAACTGCAGCTGTGGAACATTCTTTCTCATGCATTGATAATAATATTCAGTGGAATGTTGATTTTATTAGGGATGCTACCGATTGGGAAGTGGATGATATCACTCCTTTTTTGGAAAGACTTTATTGGTCTAAGGTTGCTAGGAAGGGAGGACAGCATGCTGTGGGTTCATACAGGAAATTCCAAGTTCTCTGTTTCATCTTTTTACAACATATTAACCTGTCACAGGAGCTGTGAGTTCCTCCCTTGGAAAAATATTTGGAGAGTGAAGGTTCCTTCCAAGGTGGCTTTTTTCAGTTGGGTGGCATCCCTTGGCAAAGTTTTGACTACTGATAATCTTAGGAGGAGAGGTATGTACATAGCTGATTGGTGGGTTACGTGCAAGAAGGATGGAGAATCTTTTAATCATCTTTTTCTTCACTGTGAAGTGGCCATGTTTTTGTGGAATGAGGTTTTTAGTTGGACAGGTTTACTTTGGGTGATGCCTAAGGATGTGGTGGATTTATTATTGGCAGGTTGGTATGGATCAAAGGGAGGAAGGTATGCTGTTGATATTTGGAAGATGATTCCTTCATGTGTCGTGTGGTGTCTATGGCTTGAAAGGAATGAGAGATGTTTTGAAGACAAAAAAAGATCAATGGGAGAACTTAGGGATTTTTTCTTTAGTACTTTGCGTTTGTGGGCTAAAACTCTTGTAATGGATAATGTTAACTATCAGAATTTGTTTTAGATTTTCTTTTGTTTTTAGAGAGATATAGGTATTTCCTTTGTATACGTCACGTGTACTTGGGTTTTACTTATTCTTGAGAATAAAGTTTCTTATTACTTAAAAAAAGAAAAAGAAAAAAGAAAAAAAAAAAAGGAAGAAGAAGAAGACTATTTGAAACTGTGCTAATAAAGCTTAAAATTGATTCTATACATTTTGTTTGGTGAACTTGCTGATTTTTGGTAGTCTTTGTTCATACCTACAAAGACTCCGGTGCATCTCTTGCAAAGCCTACATCCTGATTGGCATAACTTTGTCCACTACCACTGTGTAACTGCCTAATTTTTTTAGTTTTGGTACTTGTAAGCGTGGTGTGTCAACACACCATTTGTTGAGGGATCCATTATGGTTATAAAAAAGTTCAAACACCCTGCACTTTTTCATCGTTGTGAGACCCACTTCAGTGGTGTGTTGGGTGTGTCAAATAATTGGCTTGCAAATAGATTTTTTCAAGATTTTTTTGCCAGTATCTGCTGAAGATATATGATCAAGCTGACTTGACTATGTTCTGATTTAATCCTGTTTTATGTTCTTATTGCAACTTTTATTTAATAACTTATGGCAACTTTATTGTTGTCCCATGACTTTGTTGGCAGATGCTTTTGACTCCTAAAGATCTCAGTTTTGTTGGCTATACTTACAAGAATTTTGACGCTGTCAAAGGGTTGCATAATTCTGGTGGTATGGGAAATTCTTTCTGCTTTAGTTCAAATTTCTCTGATTTTTCATTTTCCTCGTATATTTCTTGATAAAGGATGCTATAAACCACACAATATGGCGATAATGCATTGCTACTTGTTCTTGATGTTGCATCTTCCTGCAAGGGTTAGTCACTAGTTGTAAAATATTGTCTTTCTTAATAGCTATTAGCCAACAAGACTCCACAGACAGCTCATATGCAAGGCATAAGCCAATACCTTTACCTAGCATTCCTTAACCTTAATGTGTTGAAGTCATGGTGAATTAACATGGATTGTTAGAGAGTGCTTCGTAAAGGTATTGCTTTGGAACGAGGCATGCTTGTGTTATCAACGTTTCCTCAATTAACTCACAAACCCATCTTGCTCAAGATCTGTGCCCAGTTTTTCGAATGATATTTCCTTTCCTTTACTTAAACAAAAGCAAGTGCAAATGTTATTACAACTTATATTTGCTTCATTTTATATAACAAACCCGATTACGTAATTTTGACAGACCTGCTTGTGCATTAGCTCTCCATTATGGGTCTACAATGGCCCTTTTTAATCTATCACACAATGACAGGTTTAAGGAGGAGCACGTCCCCAATTATATCATCCACCGGTTCTTTCCACAGTAATAGATCACATTCTAGTACAAGCATTGTCAACTGTGCCTTTTTTACCTCAAGTGGAAGGTTTTTAACGATAATGTTCATTGCTAGGTGATTCTGCAGTGGATTACACTGCCAATGACAGAGAAACAGAGATGCTCGTGTCATCAGAGGATGCCATGTCACAGTGAAGAGCTACCGACAGAAAAATGGACGAGAGCCCTGTTATGAAGGTGGGTATGCCTGCTTATTTTTCGGTCAGGTTTTGCCCAAATCTCCATTATGAACAAAGTTAACTGGCATAATGTTGCCGAACTTGTAAGTGTACAGTATATTAAAGAACTTCAGGAATGCCCTCAGATGGGTTGGTTAGTAGCACTACTAGTATTAGTTGCTATAATTCAAAGTTTTTTTGTATCGAGCAGGAATCATTATCATGGTGAGGTCCTGACTGCCCAGGTTGGCAAACTAAATATGCCTTCTCTTGAGGCAGTCGTTGGCCTTTACCTAATCTTTCTTTTTCTTCTTTTTCTTCTTCCTTTTCCTGGGTTCTGTTATGTCTTCATGATATTCTGGGCATAATGCTTTATGGCTGTATTGAAGATAAATCTTCTGATAACTCTTATTGTTTCGAGTATGGACAGCCTAGGGCTTTGGGGAGCACATGAAATTAAGTTGTTATCTACTGATGATTAAGAAATAAGTTATCCACTTAGAAATATTGAAGAAATATTATGTTGTCAGTATGTCTTATGTACGATCTGTTGGCAATATCTGCCATCTTGACATATGACCTTAAAAACTTGTTTATGTTTGCGCCATAATGTGGCTTAAAGATATTATTGACAATTATCGGTTTTCCTTGTCCAGAAAACTAATGGTTATTGGTTAATGAGAAGTGTTCGGCCGATAAAAAATAAGAGAGAAATGCTACTTATCATACCTACCCCCACACACCATGTGATTTGTCAGTTTTGTCATTTTTGTATGCATACACTTTTGCCACGACGTTTTCTAACTAAATTTTTTTTTATCATGTTCCAATGAAGTACTCCATTTACAACCTTGTTTATGAGGTTTTGCTTGATATACCTTATCATCGACTTTACACTATACCAGTTTAGATGTTACCCAATTTTATTATGGTGTACATCATGAGTGGTCTTTTACATCTATATGGTGGTAATGTTCTTATCTCATTAGTGTATCCTACCTTAATTGAGCAATTGTGTGCTCTAGATAGAATTGCATGACAACATTCATCTAGATATCCTCAAATCCTTTTTTTTTTTTAATTAATCACATAGCTATCTCAACTAGGTATTTCTGAATCTCATTACGGCCACCATCTTAGGTGAGGTTTGGATAGTAAAATGAGATGAAATTGTTTTATATAAAAATTGAAAGTTGAATAAAATATTATTAGAATATTATTTTTTAATAATATTATTATTATTTTAGGATTTGAAAAAGTTGAATTGTTTATTATATTGTGTGAAAATTTGAGAAAGTTGTAATAATGAGATGAGTTGAGAATATTTGTATATCTAAACCTACCCTCAGTCCTTAACTTTTATTTCACCTATTTCCAATGTATATTAAAATATAATAATATGTTTGTCTTTAATTTTGAGTTAATTTTTTGTGTTTAAATCAATTATTCCCTTAACTTTAATTTTGAACTTCATTTGCTCCAAACTTTTAACTTTCATCAAATCAATATCTCCGTTAAAACACCGTTACAGATTCGTCGAAATGCCATGTCATGGCCAATGAGTATCTGCCACGTGTTATTTAAAAATCATTTAGTAATAAAAGATGTAATTTTAATTTAAAAAAAGAAGAAGCTACAATGCATATAAGAGGAGCCCTGGGGTGCTGCGGCCTTGGTCACCTAACCAGGCAGCGTTGCCTGGGTCGAAACTGTTAAATATAGTTTATTTGTAATCTAACTCTACTTATAGTGCATGATGACCATGCATTATCATTTTCATCAATGAGAGTTTTGTTGTACTTTTCCAATAACAATTGCATGTGTATATCAGACTCTGGAACATACATTTTTTTAGGGCATATATCATTCCTTTTGCTGTCTCATGAAGTTCAAAGAGAGATGTTATCTGTTGTATTATGCAAGATCAAAGATTGTATATGTACATTGTACATTGATGCTTCAGAGCATTTTCAACGGATTAGCCAAAACTAAAAGTAGGGGTGCTACCGCACCATATGATGCGGGGTAGCCCCCTCCTTGCACCCCGCTCTCGCATCCCGGAGGCAAGGTGTGAGGCGAATACCCAATCCGTCCCGTCTCATTTCCACTTTAAATATAGACTACATTTCATTATGTTAAAAAAATATTTTTAGATCTAAAAGTGATAAAATATATATATATTATGTAGTTTTTATGTAGTTTTTATATTTGCTAGTGCATATTTTGTGTAAGTTGTAGTGTAATAGTTTTTAAATTTGAGAATGCATACTTTGTAAACAAGTCTAACAAATTATAATATATATATTTATATATACAATTTATAAAATATAAATATATATTTATATATATAAACATATATTATGTTTTTGTATATATATAAATATTTATGTTTTGATATATATATAGGTGAGGGTGGGGCGGGGGAAATGCTGGGCTGGGTTGGACCCTCCCCGCCCCTGTTAGGGACTAGATGCAGGGCGGGGGCCCCCGCCCCACCTATGCGGGACGATGTTGCCCACCCCGTCGTGAAGGGGCGGGGTAGCGGGGTGCGGGACTCCGTTGCCCACCCCTAGCTAAAAGACATTTTTGATGAATGTGAGATGAATTTTGACTTTTGACTATTCCATTAACATAAATCACACATTGGAATAGCTATTTTTTTCTTATATAATAATAAAATAATAGAAGATGAATTTTACTTTGACTATTCACATCAAATCTTCATATTGAATTATCTATTTATTCATTATATACTAATAAAATATTTAATAATTAAAAAAATATTTAATAATTTTTAAATATATATTAATTTATTTTATTTTATCACTTTTTACCATTTTATTATTTATTTTATTTGAGTTGTATGAAGTGGGTTTTCCATGAAAACAATAGTTGGAGTTGAGTGGAATAATGAAGGGAATGTTGAAAAGAGAAATAATGAAAAAAATAAACATTTGATGAAGCTATAGTAGGAAGCAAATTTGGAAATAGTTTTAGTGTTTACTGTAGCTAAAGTCCCAATATTTGGATTTTGACTAATCCATTGCGATGGTATTTTGGGATCTAATAGTAAAATAGGGATGGATTTAGCATTTGGCTAATCCATTGGGGATGCTCAAATGAACTTTGGATTGCCCTTCTAACAGCCCACTGTTCTCCTTCACGCTTTCCCTCCCCCTCCCCCCCCCCTTCCCCCCCTTCCTTTTTTCCTCTTCTCCTCCATGCCATGAACCTTCCCTTCCCTTCCCGATCCCCATTCTCTTTTCGCATCCTCATTCTGTAGATTTGTTCTAATATATTAGCATATTTATTCTAATATAAATTCGAAAAAAAATAAGTAGCGGATTTATATATATAATTATCTATTACACTAATCAATTTTATTCTAATAAAAAGGAAATATTTCGAATTTCCTAATACATAGAATAATAAATAGGTCATAAATAGAATAATATCTTTTAATAAAGAAATTGATATTTTTGGCCCACTCGAAAAATTCCATCCAAGTGCAAAAAAAAATTTTGGGGGATTTAAATATGTTTATGGGTAATATAATTAATAATAGATATTACTTAATTTTTAATATATTCATAACTATTGCCCAATAATTAAAAAACACTTTTCAATCATCGGTGGTAGGCCTGAGCATATGGCCCGCCAAACCGAGCAACCCGACCCGACCTAACTTGGCATATGTCTTGTTAGTAAACAATTGGTTCACCAACCCTATAAAATGACGAATTTGGATTTTAAATTTAAAGTGACCAACTTCAGTTCTCCCAACCCTAGTCAACTTAAGTCCTCATCTATTTCAGTCCCAACTCCGAGTCCGTAGTCATGGTGTTGGTGGGCCTCATAAGTAGACGGGAGGGATTTCGACTCCTCTGACTGGAAAACTAGTGGGTTTTTGTCTTCTCTTTCTTATAAATAATCTTCCTCAAGAGAGCAAAATTTGGAATTGGGAAAGAGAGACAAGGGAAAGATAGTAGGCGGCCACCAGGAAAAGGGCATGCAGCTAGAGTTCCATGGGTTGTTCAAGCAAGAGAGAGGAACAATCTTAGAGACGAGAAAGGGCTTGGCATACCCATGGAGTGTGGGATGAAGTGAGTGCAGCGGATAGGCAGTTTTTTCCGTTGATCTCCCTTTGTTCTCGATGATCTTTAGTGACTCTTGAACTTTGTGTTTTTTCAACTCTAATTTTTATTATCGGCATTACAACGTACTATGGAAAAACAAGGTTCATTTCTTTGTTTAGGTTTTAACAACATTTGGCTTTTTTCCCAAGTAAATTGAATGATTCAGAAATAGTTTCTCTTAGGAAGAATGATGGTGAAATTAAACCAATCATGGAGCCAAATGTCAATACTCTCGATATCTAGACCCAGGTCCTTGACAGTCCATTTTCACCTCCCTCATTTTTTGGTATTGGTTTTTAATCTCTATTTTTGTTACTTGTGTTAGGGTGATTTTTGCTCTGTTTCCTCTACTACCTCCCTTGTCTTGGTGTACTGAATTTGCTTGGTGGGAGAAATGGGAACAAAAATTGTGAAGGAAAGAAAATAAGTGTGGGGAGAGATAGACATGGTTTCATGGATTCGATTGATTTTAAGATCCGACCCGACTCGAATGGTCCAGGTCAAGTCGGTTCGAGTTGGTATGGTACTGTTCACTAGAACGGATTGGGTCGGGTCCAAATCGGGCTAGACCAAGTCGGGTTGCAGCCCTAATTGGTAGGACCCACCACTTTATCAAATTTTCAACAAGTTTAAACCATTTCATCTCATTTCACTATCTTACTACACAAATTTTTACAAACCATCTCATCTCATCTTAACTCAAATATCTCACTACTATTTATAAAAATTTTATCCCATCTGCATAACCTACTTAGTTTGGATAGCAAAAGCCTCTCATCATATTTCATCGCAATTTCCAAACATCACAAATACAAACACTTCTCAATTTTAAATCTTCAACTTTTTCATCTAAACATTACTTAATCATTACATTTTTTCCAAAATTTCAAACAAAACATAAAAAACAGTTCAACTTTTCAAATCATAAAACAAAATTAATATTAAAAAATAATATTCTAAAAGTATTTTAACTTTATAATATTTTTATTCAACTTTTTTTCTATTTTTTTCCAAAACCCCATAAAACATCACAACTTAAATAATTTTACTACTATTTACAAAACATTTCACTTTCTATAATAGAAGTAGCCAATATGGCACAAAATGCCTTTGCCATTTTATACCATTAGCCTCTAGTCCATGATTTTTTCTCAATTACTCTTTATTGTCCTAAAATTGATTTCCATGCATATAGGGGTGTACTGGAACCGAACAAACCGGCCGTGAACCGATTAGATCAACGGCCGGAGTACAGAATCGGCAAAGAATCGGTCGGCGGGCGAGAGAAATTGAAGGAAAACCGACATCGGCGGTTCGGCACCGGTTTAAACCCCTGGGAAATCGCTGAACTGACCGATCCGGTCTATTTATATATTTTTTGAAATATATGTATATAAAACGGCGTCGTTTAGGGCATGAATGTTAAAAAAATATATATATAATAAAACGGCGCTATTTCAAAATGAGTTAATAACCCCCCCTCACCCCTCTTCTTCTTCCCCGCGCCATTTCTTCATTTCTTCCTCTCTGCAACCACTTTCTTCATCCATGGCAGATGACGGCACGAGTCTGGAACCTTCTTCCTCAGTTCCTACTCCGTCACAGAAGACACCGACGGTATACCGACCACTACGCCGACACAAATTGAGACAGATATGATTGGTTTTCTCTCCCCAAACCCTCGGTTTCGACCGGTTTAATAGAGACATGGAAGAGGTCAGTGGTGTCTCGGTTCAGCACCGAAATCGACGCCGAATCCATCGGTGTACAGCCCTACATATAGATGCATTATAGAATGAGTTTATAACGAATTAGCTTTGCAATGACTTTAGAATGACCTAAACCAAGCGTAAATCTAATTCGAATGATGAACTTTGTTAAAATCTATGGATCAGAAATCAACGTAATGCTAGATACAGTCTAGAGTGTATAAACGCTACGCACTCTTGCAAGTTAGAGAATTGTTTCATTTAGGAATTGATCAAAGATCTTCAAAAACACCATAGGGGGATGCATTTACAAGAAGTCACTCTACTTTTTTGGCTTAAGCTTTTAGGCTTGGGTTCGTGGAGTTATGTGATGTAGCTTGAAGCATTGAAGGTTGAAGAATTGAGATTTGAAATAGGGGTGGCAATTCTTGTTCATATGTTATTGTATTATGTCAAGTCATGAGTATTAAACTATATGGTTACCCCAAACATGATCCACTTAATTAAACTAGTTAGACCCTAAAACTCTAATATGACTCATATAAATTATGAGTGATAACACAACTTGCATAACCCGTTTAGTAATTAACTTTTATTAAGTTAACCTGGACACAATCTATTTAACTTGTTTCATATAATGGGTTGGACTAATGCTTATATTTATTTTTTCTCCCAATTAATATAATTTTATATATAATACAATGATAAGTATATAAATTATTCACATTCACAACTGGATTTATGATAAAATGTTTTATAATCAATATCCAACCTAATAATATATAACAAAATTAATATTTCCATAAAATAAATTTAGATATCAACAAAAAATAAAAGTTTAATAAACTGAGATATTAAGAAGTCAAATGCTAATACTCAATTACATCCCAACAAAAAAGTAGGCATGCTAATACGAGCTGACTGCGGATTTCGCTTTCTATTGTTTTCAATGTATATTCATTTTATAAATCATCAATTTTTCCATAAAACAGACATACATGGTACACACTTAAATATACATATATTTCTTCTATTACTTATTAGTTTATATATACATATAAATATATGTAGTTAATCCTAAAACAGTATAGTGGAACGCACTGATATCAAAATATTTCATTCTTGTACTTAAATAGGAACAATCATTGGAATGGAATTTAAAATATTATATCATATTTAAATTCACTTATTTCGAATTGAATTCACAGATTATGTCATATATTGTTATCCCTAATTTGAAATGTCATAATCCATTTAATTAGGACAACGTCTTATGAAATGAGTGCATACATTACCCTTTATTTGGATTTATTACCATTCATAAAATGGACACTGATTTGACTAGAGTTTCTAATACCTCCTATTTGAACTTATTATCATCAATCAAGACCGTGTACACCTATGTTTCTATCTTCTTCAACTCTTCTATTTTACATGTCAATATTGGGGTTAGGAGCCCTTTAGTTGGTGATGAAATACCCATGCTTTCAAAACTTGTGGGTGATGATATTTCACTCTTTCAAAGAAGAATGACTTGGTAAATCTTCTTCTGATTTTGACAATAGAGAGAGAACCTTTTAAGAATAACTCTCTTAATAGATTTATTCTTTTACAATGACTATACAAGTTAGACATGTTCAGCATATATTTGATACTAAGCACAATCATTTGCAATGGGTTTTTTTTATAATAAAAAGTGAAAACTCCTTGATAATAACTACAATAACAATGGAGGTTTTCAATCGGAGTACTTGTATGTGTATATATGGTCTTCACAATATGTGACAAATTAAACTTTCTCACTTTCCAAACATGACAATATACTCATGTACCGCAAGGATTTTGAATGGAACTTGGAATAGAACTTGAACAAAGGTGATACTCCTAAGAGAAGGTTAATTGTTAGAATATCACAATACTTATTATAAAATATAATCATAATATTTTAGTATGTATGGTAATATGACTTATTCTCTACTAGATTTAGTTTATTGTGTAAATTAATCAGTATCAATTAGTATCATTGATTTATTGTATTTTCATTATTTCTCTAGCCTTGTTCACCTATAAATAGGGATAAATGTTATGTATTCAATAACATTTGAGAATAGTAAAGATATAGCCCTCAAATTCTATCTCCATGCTTCTCTCTTTCCCATCTCCTTTTCTATTTTATTCTATTTTCTACATGGTATTAGAGCTCTTGGCTAACACTAAGCCCGATTCTGTGAACTATTTCTTTTAAAATTCTTCAGCATGCTTTAACTCTTATAAACTTTTCTTAGTTGCTTTCCTTTTTCAGATTGGTTCTTCTCATATGGTATAAGAGCGACCGAATTCCTAGTGTCTCTTGCATTGTTTATAAGAGTTATTTAGTATATAAGTCTTATATTCAACGAATTATTTAGTATTCTTTTTCATTCATCACACGTTCTCTAGGGGCTTCATATGCACTTACAGATCGTCATTCATGACAAATCTCATATTCAATGTGTTATTTGTTATTATTTTTCGTTCTTTGGAGGCTTCCTATACACATAACAAATCATTGTTTGTGATAAGATTCATAAAAGCATGTAGTGAATGAAAAATAATACCAAATAACACGTTAAATATGAGACTTAACATGAATGAAGAAACATTGCAAGAGACAATAGGAAATCAGTGACTCTTATGCCAAAATGCCAGCGAAAACTTGTACAGTTGAATGGTGGTTTGATATGAGAAAAATCATATTTAAAAAAACAAAACAAAACAAAACAAAGATGTAACTAAAAACTTTTTGTGAGAGATAAAGCTAGCGGAAGAACTTTAAAATAAATAGTCCACATAATTGAGCATGGCATTAGCCAAGGGGTCTAATACCATGTAGAAAATAAAAATAAAATGGAAACTGTGATGAGGAAGGGAGAAGGAATGAGAGAATGACTTTGAAGACTATATCTTTCTTATTCTCAATTGTTTTTTCATACATAACATATGTTCCTATTTATAGATAAATGATGCTAGAGAAAGAATGGAAATACAATAAATCAATGATGTTAAGTGATACTAATTGATAATCCCATTAGTATGTTAATATTATATAATAATGTATGCATAGGAAAAGCTTTTTTTATAACAAAATGCACCACCTTCACATGTAATGGTATTCTTGAACCTATCATTATGGGAGATTCACTCACATGGGGATACTGTAGCACCCCATTCTCCTAGGCTAGAGATGTCAAGTATTTTCATCAATATAGTTAGGAAAGAGATTTGATAATTTAATAAAATAAACATTTATTTCATAAAAAAATTATTAAATAAACTGTGTCTCAAATAATGGAATAAAATAACAATTATAAAATAAATTAATCTAATGAGCCTGGACTTAAATCAAACTACTTCATTTCAGCCTAGCCCACCTATTTGTATTTATCATCATCCTAACCTGAGTGGTTAAAAATATGAAATAAAACTAAATTGAGTTGAAAACTCAATAAGAAATCCATCACAACGTAAGCATAATAAATATAGGGTTTTTCATAAAAATATTTCATGCTGAAAATTAAAATCATGATCATTCATATATATGCTTATGACATGCATACTTGTCTTGACTTATCTAAATTGTCTGACACATCTGACTAGCCAACACATTTAATCTTGTATGCAAGACTATACACTAGCTCCACATACTATGGCTACAAGGGGAAGTACTAATAGTATTCTGGCATACTATTGTGGACCACGCTTGAGTCCGTAGCTTGCACATCCACCAATGAATCACATTGGTACCATGTATTTGAATGACCATTTTATTAACTATTATAATCTTATCTTACAATTGATCTTGAAAACTTGCATGTCTTATGCAACGTGAGATGTATGACATACATAATTATAAATGTTGAATTAAACCTGATGCGAAATTAACATGATCATATACCATGATGAATGAAATGTGTGGTTATCAAAGAATGAGCTTTAATAATAATCTATCTAAACTAACTAACATGTGTTAATCCAAATTTATGAGAAATCTACTTACCTTGTTGCGCTGTTTTATGAATTTTACTTTGTAATTCGTTACCTATATGAAGTACGAATCATCACTAGTATTTCTAGAAAAACGTGTCATAATATTATACGTTAATTAAGTTCATACTAGGGAGAATAATTTAATAAATATTCTATCACATACTATAATCAATAAATACTAATATTATATAAATAATAATAACACATCTTTACCTTTAGAATATATAATTTAATGGAAACTATATTTTATTAAATCTATTGAATAGCAGTGGAAAACCGTTTCATAAATAGGCTTAATCATAATTTTATTGTCAAAATATAATTAAATGCTTATAATTTTTTACTGTAATTTGGTTGTATATATTAACACTCAATAACATTATTTAAACTTCTAAGTATTTTTTGAAAAATAAGGTTTTTGGGCTAATATTTGCCCAAGTAAAATCAAGCCCATGTGAAGCAATATACAATGATTTTTTTGTAAAAGCATAACCAAGCCCAACCCGATTCAAAACATAAGTCCAATTAAAAGTCAAGCCCAAAGCCAAAATGTATTCTGCCATGGCTTACATACTAAGATAAATAACGTAAAAATATTTAGGGTGTGTTTGGTATTACTATTCACAAACAATTCACTACTTTTTTACTACTATTTACAAGTAAATTGAGATCACCTCAGCATCCAAACGTAACCTTAAAGAGGTCTCCTGAGTACTTTTCGGAAAAACTACATAACAAAGGGTTTAATGGCATATTCGTTAATAACACTACACTTATGGCTATAAACTTATACTGCAAGAAGCCCAAATAAAAGGGCAACCCAAATTTCTAAGAACGATTAGAGAATTCACCAGAGGAGAGGATTGTGTGACAGAGAGGTGCATGACTCACCAAGGAAAAAAGGGACGTCATGCGATGGTAGATCTGGGTGGCCAAATCGAGATCGATGGCACCAACAATTTCGGGATAGCAAAGTGACGTTCTTAGGCCAAGATAATGGTGGGGAGAGAGAGAGAGAGAGAGAGAGAGAGAGAGAGAGAGAGCTAAGTCTAGTCTAGGGTTTCTACGTTTCAAAACTCTAGTCTAACCCTATGTCCCTCACCCTCGTCGGCCACCACTGCCCTTTGTTGTTCACCACTTATTCATAGTAAGAGTTTTTGATTGATTTTTCATTGTTGGTTGATTTTGCTTTTGTTTTTGCTTCCAAATTTGAAATCTGGTTGCATGCCCAAAGGCTTCCATATTTTTGGTTCAACATGGTCCACAGTAAGTCCCTGTCCCTCCACTGCCCCTCGCCATGTTTGCTTATGATTATGTGTTTGTTATCTTAGTAATCTATTAGGCATGAGTAAGTAGTAGACACATGTGCACGTACACACAAGAAACTAAATTTTATGTTGCCTCTATGCATGCATATGTTTTTTTTTTTTTTAATGTTCAGTAACAATTAAATTGGTTGATTTTGGAACTTTGCTTTCAAATTTGGGGTCTGCTTGCACTACCGCTATGAGTAATTATGGACTACCTAATGTGTTTCATGTTTGTGAATGTGTTTCATGTGTTAAATTGTTTCATGTTAAATTGTCATAACTCACTTTATTGATAGTAGTTGAAAATTATATAAGCGAATCATTTCATTTCATTTACTTGGAGGAGTGTATGCTTGATAGGGGCATTGAAAATATTCTTATAATTACGATGGACAATACTACCTCTAATGACTCCACAATTGATTGGTTGAGAACAAGGAAAATAGAAAGTGATGACTGTGTTACAGATCATGGGTTTATTCACACGAGGTGTACTACAACATTTTAAACCTTATTGCCAGTGAAGGTTTTAAAAGATATAGATAACTCAATCATAAGGATTCGCAATTTGATTAAGTATGTGAAGTCTTCTCCCTAAAGACTTGTCACTTTTAAGTCTTGTGTTGATAGGTCAAAAGTTTCATGTTTTAGTTTCTTATGTCTTGACATACCTACTAGATGGAACTCGACTTATCTTATGTTGGATGTGGCTGAGAAGTATCATAAAGCTTTCTAACTTCTGATTGATGATGATCCCTACTCATAAGTTCATTTATCTTTGAATTGGCTTGGGAAAAAAGGTTTAGGAGCTTCTGGATCTGATGATTGGGAGACTATCAGAAATTTTACGAAGTTTCTTCATCTATTTTATAATGTCGCACTATGTATACTTGTACACTCTATGTCACGTTGAATATTTAATTTCAAGAGCTTATTAATATTCATGCAAACTTGAATAGTTTTTGTGATAATAGTAATTGACACTTGAGTTCAATGACTTTTAGAATAAAAAATAAAGTTTGATAAATATCAGGAGGATCTTCAAAGATAAACAGATTTTTGTTTATTGTTGCCATTCTTGATCCATGGTACAAATTGGTTACTAAATCATATTGGTTCAATGTGAAGAATTTGTTGAACTCCTTAAGAAGGATATGGAGTTCTTATATGAACAGTATGTTACGTTTGGTAATGGGTGCGCAAGTGGGTCTAACTTAACTACGTCTCACACTCGTAATGAGGGTAGTACATCAATGGTGAATAGTCATGCAATTGATCCCTTGGCCTTTTTGAGAAACTTTCATAAAGAGTGGAAATTAGCAATCTTGATGTACTGTAAGTCAAAGCTAAAACGGTATTTGTTGGAGAATGTTGAGGTTCTTATATATCTTGATTTTGTCATTTGTGATACTAACTTTTTATACTTTAACATTTTAATGTAGAAATAACAACCAGTATGACGAGTATACCATATGAAGATAATTGAAGTTTGAGCCTTGAGGTGCATTTGTGAAATTGTGCAACTGCTATTTGTTCAATTTTGTTTCATTATTTTTATAAATTTATGTAGACCTATTTTGTTTCCTTACTTATATCATCCTCTTTTCTTCATAAACAACTTAGAATAGCACTTGGAGTTTGGTTCTTTTGTTGTTAACTTGTTGAACATTTGAAATGGAAATTTGGTTGGCACAAAAAACTTGTTTTGTTGTTCTTGTGTTTCTTTTGTCATTGGAATGAGAACTTACAAAATGTTGATTGTTGTACTTGGAAAGAAATAACATTATGATGAATAATAGATGTGGATGATTTAGATGATGGGTTGGTTGGATAATTTAGGAAGCTGGTTGTAACAGCCCGCTAAAATAATCAGTTTTGGATTCTTTCCCAACAGCAATCACATCTCTCTCGTCTTTACCCTCATCTGGAATCACGCGTATAGATTATCTTTTCCGTAAATCACGTAATTTGTTCTTCACCGACAGCTGTAAAATCATGAACAGTTTTATCCTAAGCGTTGTACCTCGATGGCGTTTTCCCGGATCTTATCCATCGAATTTCAAAGTATTAGATAAGCTTGTTTTTAAAGTAGCACAATTATAATAATTTAATGAGATCTGAAAATATTATAATTGTGGATAATTACTTAGATTAAATATTTTAGTTGTTTTAAGATATTAAGATGTTTAATTTTACGTTGAAAACTCTTATTTAAATTAATTGGTTTTATCATCTTCGATTAATTAACGGTACTTTATCATTTTATATAATGATGAGGAAATATTATTTTATAAATTTTAGTTTATAAAATAATATTCTACCTTAATTCATCGTGGTGTTTTATTTAAAGTGTTTTATTTAAAATAAAACATTTACGCGTTTTTAATCAGTGTTTTAATTCACCGTTGAATTATTTGAGGATCCCAAAACGTAGGATTGAAGTTTATTACCTAGGCTCCTACCCTTTTTCCTTCATTTTTCCTTTTTTCTTTTTTTTTCTTCTCTTTCCTCTCCTTCTCTCCATGGTCGACTTACACCCTTCCACCATAGCTGATCGGTTCTAGCTTCCTACCGGCGCCACCTCCGGCCGCCGTGCCTCACCTCCACCTCCGGCATGTCCCTCCCTCACCGGCGAACACATCTGCACCGGAGGTGTGCAACGCCGGCCACCAATTCTCTCTCTCTTCCCGTGCTCTTCCTTCTTGTCTCATTACCGTCGCCGCCCCTTTGACCGCCCGTTTCTCCGCCGTCCGGTGGAGGTGTCGTACACCACCCCCGCCATTCTCTTCCCCTTTCACCATAGTTCATACACACCAATTTTCAGAGCCATCGGACCAGCCGTTAGTCGCCGAGAGCCCCCGGAAGTTGCTGCCCCTGCCCTGTTTTCTCCCCTGTTGCCGATTTCTTTCTCCGCCCAGAACCGCCGCTCGCCGGCGGCGTGGACTACACCACCCACCCAGATTTCTTCCCCTCTCACCGGTGAACATCCCCTCCAAGTTTCACCTCCATCCGAGCCACGGTTAGCCGCCACTCTCGCCTCCAAACAAATGGGTTTTTAAGGCTTTTCACCATTTTGGACCACCATACACGGCCAAATCAGCCACCAAGCACCACCATTGGATTCACCACATCAAGGGCTTCCTCCCCATGTCTTTCTTTTTCCCAAACTCTCACTTTTTCTCATATGGGTTTCTCAAAACACCCGTTCGGTTGCACCACCGTGCGCCGCCGTACACGGCCACCCGTGGTGTTTCACCACCACCATCTTGTTCCTCTCATCCTCATGAACCTCTCCAAGAAATTTCATGGCCAACGGAGCTTCGTAGAGCTCACACTCTCCCGCACTCTCCAAGGCCAAAAATGGTTTCAAACGGCCGATCTGCCGCCGTTAGCCACCGTCCGACCACCACCTCGCCACCACAGCTCCACCACATGTTCCTCTACCTTTCCCTAGCTTTCCATGAAGTTCTATGGCTTTTCGCTACCTCGCGTCTCCTCCGCTCACCGTTCGGAGTTACTGTTCACGGCGTGATGCCGCCGTGCTCCGCCACCTTTGACCATCACAAGGCGACCGTGAGTCTTCCAAGACCACGCCTAGCCTTTCTCAAGCCCAAACTACCACTTTATGTGGTGGACAGACACCGTACCGCCACGTATGCTCCTCCGACGCATGTTCGTGACGAGCAGCGAGCGACGCACGGGTTATCCCGTCGATGGTATAACCCTCTATCTTTAGTTATTTATGTTTAACATAGTTGATTTGGTTGGCTGTAGACTGTGTAGTTAGTGTTTGTGGAGTTCGCTGCGTAGTTGTGAAACGAAGTGTGGTTGTGAAGTGTTAGGCTTGATTTTGTAGTTTTGTGGACTGTGCTGTGAAGTATAGGCGTGAGATGGATGCCGTAGATGTGATACGGCGGGTTGTGTGAAGAGAATACGCGTGTAGCGTATTCTGTGTAATGCAGCGACGCGCCGCGCGACGTGCGCTGTAGTGATGTGGGTCGTAGAAGGAAGGGAGTACGCATGTAGTGTACTCCGTGTGGTATGGCGATGCATCGTGTGATGTGCATCGTGTTGATGAGTGTTGTAGCGAAGGAAGTACGCGTAGCGCGTACTCCGTGTCGCGTAGCGATGCACCGTGAGACGTGTATCGCAGTGATGGGTTTTGTAGTGTGAATGGAAGAGAGTTCACGTGAGTGTACTCTGTACTAAGTCGTGATACACCGGATGGCGTGTCACGAAGGGTTGGATGGCGTAGCAGAGAAGTGTGGAGCGTATGGTGTAATGTTGGGAAACTGTATGACAGTGTCCCGAAGCAGTGATGATATGGATTATAGTCCGGGATGACTGGTGTCATCTTGTGGTTGACTATGGCTAAGAGTATATGGATTGAGAAATGAGTTGTTTGTTTGGTTGTTATTGATAATTTTAATGAACTTGTTTTAGTGCAAAGGCTTTCTGAAGTCAATTTATCTCTTCCGAGTATAGTGAAACCTCAAGTTGGCCGTGGTGTTGCAAGTGCTTACAATATGGCAATTGAGTTCAGAAGTGAAAATCTTAAGGACTTGAGTGTTCCTCTTCCAGCTGTTGTGCAGTTCCTCGTGTCTCGCGCTCTATTCTCATAGAACGCGACGATCGAGGTAAGTTAGCCTCTAACTTACTATCAGTTTATTGTGTATGTGTGATGGGTAAGAGAACTACAATTTATGTATGTATGTTATCGTATATGCCATGTCATGCTATGTCATTACATGTTTATCTGCTACGTATGATTTAATCTCTCATGAATAATTATCTGTTACATAATCTTTTCTGTCATACAATGATGTATGTTATAAGTATGCCATGTTAAGTATGCCATGAAATGTTATGATTAAATCATATTGTGCCATTTACAAGTATACGCCATGTTAGAAAAGTATATGATATTAATTAATATCTCATGCATTAAGAAAGATAAGACATGTTATGTTACGTATAATACGTGGGGCCACAACAACTGTGGAGTACGTATTATATTTTATGTTACGTGAATACGTGGGGCCACAACAACTGTGGAGTACGTATTATATTTAATGTTACGTATATACGTGGGGCCACAACAACTGTGGAGTACGTATTATATTTTTATGTTACGTGTATACGTGGGGCCACAACAACTGTGGAGTACGTATTATTTTTTATGTTACGTGTATACGTGGGGCCACAACAACTGTGGAGTACGTATTATATTTTATGTTACGTGTATACGTGGGGCCACAACAACTGTGGAGTACGTATTATATTTTATGTTACGTGTATACGTGGGGCCACAACAACTGTGGAGTACGTATTATATTTTATGTTACGTGTATACGTGGGGCCACAACAACTGTGGAGTACGTATTATATTTTATGTTACGTGTATACGTGGGGCCACAACAACTGTGGAGTACGTATTATATTTTATGTTACGTGTATACGTGGGGCCACAACAACTGTGGAGTACGTATTATATTTTATGTTACGTGTATACGTGGGGCCACAACAACTGTGGAGTACGTATTATATTTTATGTTACGTGTATACGTGGGGCCACAACAACTGTGGAGTACGTATTATATTTTATGTTACGTGTATACGTGGGGCCACAACAACTGTGGAGTACGTATTATATTTTATGTTACGTGTATTCATGGGGCCACAACAACTGTGGAGCATGAAGTATGGGGCCACAACAACTGTGGAGCATACACTACGTGAGACACAGCAATTGTGACACGTAGAATACGTGGGGCCACAACAACTGTGGAGTACGTATTAAGTCAAGTTTCAGATCAAGTGCATGATAAGTCAAGTTTCAGATCAAGTTCATGTTTTGTTATGTACACGTACATGTTATGTTCATGATCAAGTTATGTTCCAAGTTCATGTTCACATCATGTTAAGTTCACGTTTACAGTATGTCTCAAGTTCACGTTTATGTCATGATATGTTCAAGTTTATGTTATTTTCAAGTTCATATTTATGTTATGCATGTTTACGTTCATGCTACATTTCAAGTCCATGTTATGTTTTAAACTCAAGTTCATGTCATGTTAAGTCAAGTTCAGTTCACGTTTAAGTTCTGGTTATGTCATGTTATATGTCAAGTTATGCTATGCTTATGTACGACTTTACTTATGCATTTATGCTTTTACTGCCATGCATGCATCTTTAACCTGTGTGTGAGTTTTATGTTAACTTACTGAGATTTGTAATCAAATCTCACTGTGGTAGTCCCAACTACCATTCCCCCCGAATGGTAGATCTTGTTACAGGACCCAAAGAAGAATTGGAATCTGACCATCTGAATACGGTCATCTAGGCTACGGTGCGATGTTGATGATGGTATAGTATTTAACTTAGGTTAATGCTTGTACTTTTGGAGTTGTATCTCAAGTATTCTTTTGATCACAACCATTTTGGACTAGTGTAGTGATCACGGCTTTTTAGTATGTTTTTATGTATGAAATATGTTTCAAGTATTTGGGATATTTTTAGTTTGGTGCATAGTATTGCTAAAGAAAAAAAAAAAATATCCGCTGCGAATATTGCATAATGCTAGATGCATGTTAGGAACATTGCATCTTATATGTCATGAACGGGGGCAGGTAACCTTGTGTTGCATGTCTCGACGCTTCAAATGTCCGTTCAATCCCAAGCGGAATTTGGGGGCGTCACACTGGTAATGTTTTGGCGCATCTTGGAATGGGAAGAAGCCCCCAATATTTGCTTTTGTTTGCTATTGGTTATGTAACTGTTTTTGGGTTCAAAGTGGAGAAGAAGGAGCAACTTGCTCTATTCTTGGGTGGATAAACAGTGCTATGAATGTGATTTTTGGGGGTGGTTTCCATGGTGTTTGGCATCGTGGTGGTCTGGGTGTGAGGGAGGTTCATGATGGTTGCATGCCGGTGGGTGGTTTGGTGTGTGCTAAACATAGGCATGGGGCTAGCAAAACTCGACTTCAGGCTTCACATCCTTGTGGAATCGTTGGCGTGACTACAATTGAGACATACCGTGGGAGATGTTGCTTGAGAGTGGTTGTAATGGTTCTGGGCAATTTGAACAAGTGGAGGGGCTGTGTGGAGTCAATTGAGTTCTTGGTCTCTTTGTCAAGTTGCACGTCCAATTCATTGTTGCCATGTAACTTGGTTTGCAGTATTGATGTCTTCCATTGACATGGGAGGAGCTGGATTCATGGATAACATCAAGTGTGGCAACTTTTATGGTGCAAGAGAGGTTGGCTGCTGTGGCATCGTCAGTTTGGTTGCTGGGCAGTTTCACAGAGGCTGTTGTGTGGATGGTTCTACGATTTCAAGAGAGAAAAGGAAATTTAAAGGCGAGAGAGGGTAATCAACGTGCTCAATTAGAGTCGATTACAGACCAGAGTAGAGATGGAGAATGTGACAATAATTTAAAACATTTAACTACATTTATCCTATTAATAAATAATAATAATAATAATCCAGATTAAAAACGAACAACTTATTTAAGACATAGAATTTGATAAACTAATAATAGTATAATAATAACAATAATAGAATTTTTATAATAATATGAAAATATATAACAATTATTTTATGGCCTAATTTAGGATATGATTGTTATAGGTACACATTATTATGATATGACCATCCTCACACACCTTCACCTAATTTAGTGGAAATGGCTTGAAGGTATTTTTGTTATAAAGTTTTTTGAAAAAAGAATTTGGCTAGGTTGTCTTGACTGGTGTAAAAGTCAACCCTTCTAAGTGCTTGCCAGTTTACATAGATGAGAATTATCAAAGGACCATACTTCTAGTTATACGCCACAAACAAGGGCAAAACAAATCGAGTTTGAGTGAAAACTGAGTTGTTCATTTAACTTTTATTCGAACACAAGTTGAATTCGGCCTTTTCATTGAGTTGGATATTATGTTCACGAATATCTCATTGAATATTTGAGCTTGTTCACGAGTTGCTTCATTTTGATATAATAGATTATTTATATTGTATTTTATAATTTTATCTACAAATTTTGACAAATTAGTTTTAGTTTTGTGCTAATATCTATATAAAGTCTATATATACCTATATCAATGGTTATATTTATAATGATTTGAGTAACATGTATGGTATTAGGAACATCAATTTCTCCAATCTCTTTAAATATTAAAAATGCCCACATTATAAATGTAGAGATAATACAATTATAAATTATAAATATGAAGTTATTCGAGTTTATGCAAGATTATCGAATCGAACTTCAATAAATTGAGCTAAACTTGAGTTTGATCGAACTAATCTTGAGTTCTCATCAAATAACTTTGCTTATATACAAACCTAGCCCCAAATTCAATAGATATGATATAGATAGAAAATCTTCAGAGCCAAAACTCAAAATCTATCTCATGGAAAATCACATCAAGAGAACTTCATTGCCTCACTTGAATACATGCAAAAATATTACAAATACAAAAGTGTTGAGATCCATTGTTTACCCATGTAAAGCAATCGGAAAACTTTAATGTTGCTATACAACACAACTATTCCTTCTGTATTAACTTAAGCCAAGGTGGGAGAACGAATTGATTGTCGTTTGGATATTGAACTCATCTCATCTCATCTCATCTAATCATTATAATTTTTTCAAATTTTCACACAAAATATAATAAATCATTTAACTTTTTTAAATCCCAAAACAATAATAATATTAAAAAATAATATTCAACAATATTTTATTCAATTTTCATCTTAAGTCATCTTATCTCAACTCACTATTCAAATTAGGGTAAATCGGTCCGGTCCTGTCCGAGGGGGTGATTTTCAGTCCATCATCTTCCTTAGACCAGACTGGTAGCTATTGGTCAAGTCCGATCTGATCGATCCGTTCGGTCTGGCCCAATTATTTAAAAAAAAAATGTTTTCTTCTTTTTTTTCAAATAAATTAATAAAAAAATTTATTTAAATTACTAAATTAAAATTAAGTAAATTATTAATGTAGATTATGTAACTAAATATTAAAAAATATTTTATATGGTCAATGATAAAAAATTATATGAAAATTACATCATTAACTTATATAATTACTATATAAAAATAATATATTAAATTATTAAAAATATTTTAAATATATATATATAGGAGTTTGGTCCGATCCGATCCAAAATTTATAAATCCCGAGATTGAACCAAATGGTCTCGGTTTACAATTTATCCGACTGACACCGACCGGCCTAAAGTTAGGTCCCGTCTGGTTAGTTTTTTCGGTCCAGACCGACCGGCTTATAACCCTAATCCAAACCGCACCTAAGTGAATTTGGGACCAGGAGAAGAGTGGTAGATTTAATGTGAAAAGTGTCTATCGAGTTTTTAGAGCCAGCAAAGGTGAGAGCATAGGGGAACCCTCGAATGCTAGCCTCTAAAACTCATTATGTTATGCTCTATGGAAGTTGAGGATTCCCAACAAAGTTAAAGTTTTTGCATGAAAAGCATGTAGGGATGGACTGCCAACTTTGGAAAGTCTGAGAAGAAGAAAAGTTAATTGGAGGATAAATGTATTTTTTGTAAAGACAAAATGGAGGATCTACAACATGCCTTACTGCACTGTTCGAGTATTCATGATCATTGGGCTAGATATGAGCCTCTCAATCAAAAAGTGGATCAAAATATGTCATTTAGAAAGTGGCTCTGCGCATAAAGGAAGAAGGCACTGTTGATGAGCTGACCAATTTTGCACTGATTGCATGGGGCATTTTTAAGACTCATGCAGATGTGCAAGGAGTGCAATGTTCCAACATCTTAATCGTCTCGACAATGAGGTTGCTCATGGGCTTGCTAGACATACCTGAAATGTTGTAGATTTAGAGATGTGGTAGGATTGTGTACCTACCCATGTAGTCCAATCCATTTGGCTAGACAAACATTCTCTATAATGTCTCTATTTGATGAATAAAAAAATAAAAACTTTTCCTTTGCAGCATCATTTGCTTAGAGCCATGAAGGCCACGCAGTTCTAGTTAGACAAAGAAATATGAGGTCAAGCATTTTACCAATAATATTAAAAAATTATATTATAACAATATTTTAACTTTATAATATTTTTATTCAATTTTTTTCTCTCATTTTCTAAAACATATTTTAACTCAAATAATTTTATTACTATTCACAAACTATCTCACTACTGTTTATAAGGAAAAATCTATATGCAGGAGAGTTTGTGTAGGGATGCACATGAATAAAACGCGGGAGTCTACATGGAACTAATACGGTGCATTTTTTATTTTTCCCCTTACCAGTTTCTGAAACCCACATGTGCTCTCCCTCCATCTCCCTCCTCCATCTCTCCGAATTTTTTCCTTTCCAGTATCTGACAAGGATTTGATTTTTGTTTCGTTCCGCTCGAAATGGCTGGAATTTGTAGTTCCAGTATTGGGGTAAAAAATGCTAGACGCGCGATGGAGAACAAGAACTGTGTCTTTCCCTCCTCTGTTTTCTTTTTCATGTATTTCCTTTGTTTTTTCCATTTTTTATTTTATTTTTTATATTTTTAATAGACGTTGACATAGCATCCTACGTAGCTCTCTTATTCAAAGTAACCTGCCTGTAGAGGAATTATATTTACAAATCATCTCAATTCATCTCATCTCAACTCACTATTCAAACCAGCTCTTAGAATGTCCATTTCTCTCTTTACAATAATATAGAAAAATGCTAATTTGCTCCATAAGTTTGGTTGCTTATGTATTTTATTTTATTTTTTTAGAATGTTTAAAAAAATCATCACTAGTGATTTGTATATTTTTTTGAATGTTTAAAAAATAAAGAGAGATTGCATTAGTGGGCAGCGGAGTAGCATCACCCATTTATTTAAATTTAACCCTACATCTTTTAACAAATAATGACATTCTTATAAGTATTTTGAGAACTAATAAATTCTTGTACTAATTTCTTTTGGAAAACGTATAACCTAAATATTTTTTAATTATATATTAAATAGAGGATAACTTTATAAAATTAAATTTTATTTTCAAAGAAGTGGCATTTTTTACATTAATTAATTATAAAACGGATTGTAAATGACTTGTAAGAGAACTGTAGATATATCATTACCCATTTATTTTGTGATAAGGCACTGCTAGGGCCACTGAGAGTGGGTCTCGACACTACTCACGGATAAGGTCATTTCACAATTTTTTTTTTAACTTTTTTCTTCATGTATTTTTTTTAATCTTGTTAAACATTTAAAAAATTTTACAATATCATTTAAAAAACTTAGTTTTGGAGAAGAGAAGCATTTCCCTATGTGATATCCTTAGTTTTGGAGTAAATTCCATTTGTGCTATCACATGAATCGAGGGTGCTTGATGCTATTCTACATTTATAAATCTTTGGATTATACACAAATCTTACATAAGAGAATTTAATCTGTTCCATTAGATAGTAAAGTTCTTTTTTATTTTAAAATAGATCTAATATATTACATTAAAAAAAAACTTTTATTCTCAATCCAGTGTGTAAATCGCGTCTGATAAAATGCTTACATGACATAATTTTATTTTAAAGATAAATTTTAAAATTTAAATAATATAAATCAAATCTTACAATTTAAATGATATTGATGGTGTACTTTACACATCAACTTTAGAATAGAATAACTCTTGCAGCGTATAAACTCTTTGTGTAAGATTTATATGCAGACCTAAATATTTTTTTTTCTACATTTCAAGTTTTAGCATCTTTAATTATACAAACTAAATATCATATATTAAATGACTTACTTGCCAAGTTACTTAAAATATATGAATATCAATTTATGCAAACTCTTTTTACTAGACATAACGAAATCAGAAATACTTTGAGATCCGAATTTGGGTTTCAAAATAGTGTTTCGAATAGATTTTTTATTTTTACTTAATAATTAAAGAAATATATTTTAATTATGTTGTGATTTTTTTTTATTTTTAAAAAAATATTTAAAAAAAAAAAAACTTTTTGGCTTATTCGTTGAGTTTTCGGACTATATCCTGTAGCACCACTCTAACGAAATTAGATAATCACATGTAAACTCGGAGCTGGATTAAGCCGGCTCAATTATGTTCTTCCAATCTTACCCCTACTTCAGTTACCCACTCTAAAATCCCCAGAGAAACAAAACGTGGGCATAAGCGTACTTTCGCTACAGCCCGATTCATTGCTGATCAAAACACAGGGTGCTTCGTCCTCCGTAGCTTTGTACGAACCTTCGATTTCGAACTCCAACTCAAACCTAAAAAAATCCCAATTAGGAACAAGTTTTTGAATCCCCAATCTCGGAATCATCACAGCTCGAGAAAAAGCATCTTCACTTATAGCAAAATTGGAAAGGTATATACATATTTCTTTGTTTTAATATATGCTGATTTAACTTCTAGGGTTTCTTTTTTTTTTCTTCGGATTTATTTGGGTAATTCGGGGTAGCATACAGCTTGTTATTCTGGATTTTTCTTTTGATTCAACTTCTAGGGTTTCCTTTTTCTGTTTGCGATTCGTTTGTGGTTTCTGGTTTTTTTTCGCTTCTCTTTAATGAACTGAGATTGAGAGAAAAAAATCGAATAATTGAGAAGAAACAGTTCTTTCTAACTTAGAGTAACCAAAGTTCACGAGAAAATATTTAATTTCCTTTCTGAAAATATATTAGCATGATCGTAGGGAATGGAGGAACATAGAAAATCAAATATTGAGAAAAATTGGCAAGTACTTGGTCGTGCAGTCATTGGGCGCAATTCGAATGTTGAGTAATTTAATGGAGGAAGTGAACTTGAGGGAAATAGCCGCTCAAAAAAAAAAAAAAAAGAAATAGAGGGAATTTTATTTTTAAATCGAGGAAAGACCATTAACAAAAGTGTTACACTTCCTTACTGGTATTTACGTAAATTATTTGCCCACAGATCTTGCAAGGTCAGTTTTGAAGTTAATGATATTGTTGTGACATCTTTTTCTTAAATTAAAGGAGTATGATCAGCCATGCCAATTTGGGATAGTTTTACCATATGTTACCTATTGTGCTAGTAAAAAATTGCAGCCATGGTTTTGGAGTCGGCAATTGTGTATATCTTTCTTTTTTTCTTTTGGCCATTTTGGTTTTTAGTTTTTATTTATTTTTTAATTTAACTTGGTTTATTGCCAATATATTTAAGGAGATGAATTTAGGTGATAAGAGTACAAGGCATAAGTTTAATTTTATATCGCTGGCATTGATCAGCTACGCAATTGTTTGTTTTGCTTGAACTATTTATGCAATCATTGCCGGGACCCCTGGGGGGGGGGGGGGGGGTTTGTCAATTAGCAATGTCATTATTAACAGTTCAAGTTTTGAGTTGAGGTTGTTAATTCCATTCTATCTTGGAACTAATATTATAATAATTAAATATGTTTTGACATAGCATATATTTTTCTACATAAACAACACAAAGATTTCTAATTATTTGTAATTCTAGGTTGTATGTTCTGTAGCTGCAAATGTAATATCAGTAGGGGTATTTGCTTAAGTTTTTTGAAGCTCATCATAGTTTTGGGGAACTTTTTCGCTTGTTCCTAGTCAAGGATAAATTGACTTGCTTTGAATGACAATCTTCAAACAAGGTTGTGAGACTCTGAAATTGCTGAATGACTGGAGCATTAACATTCTGATCATTTATGTTTTGTCCCAATAGGGCTTGGTGTATATTGGATAGGTTTCTAATTTCTCCCTCTTGGGCAATGTTCATTAGGAGCTCTCTATTATGTGCTAGGTGTTTTCTCTTGTATACACCCAATGTACTTGGTTATGCCTATCGATATTAATACATTTTTACTTATAAAAAAAACATTCTGATCCTTTATGCATAAATTTCAGAGATAATTATATTATGAGTCAATTTTGAATTGGTTTGGGATGCATGTATAATAGTTAACTCAGAATAATGAAAAGATGCTGCAATTAAATCTCCTGGAGTAATGAAATGACATGCTATGAAAAAAGTGAACTGAAAAGAGGGACAAACCAGTAGAAATTCAAGAAAATGTCGAAGATATGAATTGTTAGAAGCTAGCGGTAGCACCAAGCAGATATGAAGTAATTCATTGCAGTTTAAATGGTTTTTTTAGTTTTAGATGCCTTTCTTTATGAAAGCATCCTTTTTAGCAATCAGTTGAATCCTAAGAAGATGAATGTTGGTTTTTGCTATTATTTTTTTTTTATTTTTGGGGCATACATTAACAATCTCTTTATCTCTCTCTCTCTCTCTCTGTGTACTGTGTATACCTTTATGTGGGAAGCTTTCATCCATCCACTTTAATAGACAGGACAAAATTGATCATATATACATGAAGAGGCCATATTTCTATGGAGGTTATTCTAGTCCCGTGTGTTTTGGATCAAAGTCTTTATACTTGCAAGTTAGTATGGATGACACATCCTCCACACTGCCAATATGGCAAGATTTAATTTGCGAGAGAAGTTTAAAGTTAAATACTCTTGCAAATCAAACAGATCAAATCTTGCCATGTCAGCAGTGTGGAGGGTGTGTCCTCCATATTGGCTTGAAAATATAATTTTTCTTTTGATCAATCATAAAAGTGTAAAACTGGGTGAATATCATACATTTTAGGAGTTCCATAGTTTATGCTATGTTGGTATATTTAGTCTTTTTTTATTCACACACTTTTTGGGGTACCCAAACACATGTGCATGCTTAAACACAGCTTGCAATGAAATATTGGTGTTTCATCTGTACCTCAAATATGCTTGTCAGTACAAATTATTTCTGTGTTTCAAGCATTAAGGGCATTTGGTGAGTGAAAATTTTTGTAATTTTTTAGAATACTTGAAAAAAAATTCAGATGTGTTTTGTATTGAATTTTGTGACAGTAGATAGGTAAAAGGAGAATTTGCTTGGATAAAAATTTGTTGGGATGTGTTTTGGATTCGAGTTTGTGTAAGTTTAGTAGAATTGAAAAGTTTGGATAAATTTTTTGTGAGAGGTTTTTTTCGGGCTTTTGTGAAAGTCTTGGGCCATGTTTGGATATGAAGTATTTTGTGAAAATTTGAGAATATTTTTTTGAGATTGGACATTTTTTTTAAAAAAAGTAAGTGTTGTATTGAAGCTTGTGAAAGTGAATAGGTAGAGTTGAATAGTTATTTGAATATAACTTTTTAAGATTATTTTTAGTTGGAGCTGGTAAAATTTGTATTGATTTTTGTGTTTAGATAATGTTTGGATAAAAAGTTGAAGAGTTGAATAAGAAAAGGTTGAGATTTAAAGATGTTTGGTTTGATTTAAAGATGTTTGGTTTGATTTGGGCTTCTTATATTGTATTGAATGGAATGAGTTTTAATGACTTTTATGCTACTTTCTGTAGCGCGTAGTTTGTAATTAGGCTCTTCTTGCATACTTTCTATGTACTCGGGCTTTGCCTAATTACGTGGATTAATAAAATCTCTTCTTACCTATCAAATTCATTTTTTTAAAATGTTTGTTAAACCAAACATAGCCTTGGTTTTTTTGCTTTTTTCACATAAACTTTTGGCAAATGGTTATTGTTATTGTTTAACTTGTCATTATTTAATTTTGTACAAACTTAAAATTGTATTGGAAACAATGTCTTGATTGAATTCACGTGACTAACAGCTACTTCTAAGCAGTTTATCACTTCCCAAAAAGAAACTTACATTAATTTTTTAGAAATAGCTAATTTTTTTGGTGTTTAAAAGATGTTTGATTGGAGTTCATTTTTAATTTTTTTTTAAAAGTAAAGAAGATCTGAATTTTTTTTTTTTTTTTTGGAAATCAGACATACCCTAAGGTACTTAATATGTGAAGGTCATACATATCATGTAATTTGGATTTGTATTTGGTTTCTTTATTGCAGGGGACAGTGTTCTCATCAGGCAGTCATTGAAAAAAGTAGCATAAATTTGGCCTTTATGTGCATTACTACCACAATTTTGTCATGCACCACTGTGTTTTCTGGGCTTGTAACACAGAGGATGTTTGGATACTAATGCAATGGCAACATCTAGCAAGTTTGATATACCTTCTGGTAGCCCGGATAGACCATTATACACCAGTGGGCAGCGTGGATCCCACATAGCTGCTGCATTGGACAGATCGGTTAGCTTTCGGGAGAGCATGGAGAATCCTATTCTATCTGCCCTCCCGAATATGTCAAGAAGCAGTTCTACAGTAACACAAGGCGATGTTGTGAACTTCTTCCAGTGCATACGTTTTGATCCAAAGGTGCTGGCTGCAGACCATAAGTCTAGCCGGCAAGTGGACTTCAAACGTCAAGTGAGTCTTGCACTTAGCATTTCACCAGATGATTCTTCATCTGGTTCTTCAAAAGGCAAGCTGCTACCATCTCCGATACCAGAAGAAGTCAAACGCGTAAAGGCTGGTCTTCGTGAAAGTTTTGTCAAGGCGAGGTAGTTCTTTATATATTTTGAAATTGAGATTGGTATTGTGACTAGTTATAAAAATGTTATATTTAACAGGGAACGTGTGAAGATTTTCAACGACACACTATCTGTATTCAACAAAATTTTCCCAACTGTACCATCAAAGAAGAGATCCAGATCAGAAGGTTTTTTTAGTGACCGTTCTAGTTTGTTATCAAGTGATCGTTCAGTCCTGGGGCCAAGTGTAGCTAAGGTTGGAAATCAGAGTCATGCCGCCCCCAGTGGTTTTGAGCTTGAGCAACAAAAAGCAGAAGAACGAACTAAAAATGCTGTCCCAAACAAGCGCCCTCGAACTTCTTTGGTGGAAGTGAGAGTAAGTAATTTGGGATAAATATCTTGTTTAATTAGCTTGCAGCAACTAGTTTAGTTGTCATATTGGTTGACGGGATTGTGTTACTTTTTCTGTTGCTTTTTTGCCTTTCACAATCACAATATGCCATTATGGTTATTAGTTTATACCTTTATACACATGCATTACTTCCATATAACATGGAATCCCACTTTCAGTTAATTCTTTGTTTGACAATTGTTGCTTAGTTTGGACTTTTTTCTTCTTCTGTAGATTGGTAAGAAGATTTGGTACTTTTTGCTGTTTCTATATTTTTATTTACTCAAGTTTTAATAGAGGTAGCTTCTTTGGGTAGTGGCGATATATTTTAATGGACTAATTGTTTGTGATTTTCTTATTTTGGCTGTAAATCCTAGGCACTCATGCATACGTCCTATGTACTTGGGCTATGCCTATTACAAAATTAATAAAACTTCTGTTTACCTATTAAAAAAAGCTTTAACGGATGCCTTATGTACTCGTAGTTTCTCAAGTTCATATCTATATATGATTGTTGCTTGTAAAAAATATATATTTTTATGTGATTGCATGACTTTGTTCATGTGCTTGTTTATCTTTTTTCTTTTTTCCCTAGGTTATTTGTGCGCTTGCTTATAGCTTTTCTATTCTTATTTTATGTATTCTGTGTCATGTTGGATTTTCTTGCTTTATATATTTTTATTTGGTGAACCAAACTTTTTGGAACATGAATTGCCTAGAATTATATTCCTCCAAGATATGACTTGAATTGCCTAGAATTATATTCCTCCAAGATATGACTAACAGATTCTAATAAATATAGATGCATGTGCAGAGTAATGCTCTTGTCAGGCCATCTGGAACTATAGATAGGGACAGGGAGATGCTAAGGCTTCCAAATGGTGCTGCAGTTCAGGCAGAGGATCGAACATTGCCTCTTGGTGGTGATGGTTGGGAAAAGTCAAAAATGAAGAAAAAGCGTTCAGGGATAAAGCCAGATGTTCCTGCGAATACAATGTCAACTAAACCAATTGATGGCTACCGAGAAGCTAAACAGGGAATGCAACAGAGGCCTGTTGCTGATACCCGTTCTAGGTTAAGTAATGATTCCCATGGTTTCAGGTATGACTTCTTATTAATATTCATGCGTCTGCCCATATTGACTTTTTGAACCCTTTGAATAATAACATATGTTAAAAGTATCCAATTGGCAGTGCTGGTTCGTTTAGCTTCCATTTCTTTGTAGCTTCTCTCCTAGAAAGAAACTCAGGAAACTTTGTAACATCCCCTTCCCAAACAGGTTAGGAATGCCACTCTGTTTTGAGCTGTATCACAAGGACTTAAGAATGCACTTTTAAGGAAATAAATTTTGCTATTTAAAATTTGTTTTGTTAATAGTATATATTTTATTGATTATAGAGAGTGTTATCGATTTACACAGGGAGTATACATGATAAACACCTAATCAGAAATAGAGAAAAATAAAAGAAATCCTGAGACCTAGAAACCAATAAACAAAATTGAGCAGTCATCCATCGGTATAATGTTATAATGAAACGATCCTTGACTTCTGTCACTGTTTTCTTCCTGTTCTCTCCATAAGCACTACATTAAGCACAACTAGATCAACTTCCATTAAGTACCCCCCAAAATAGCCAGCAAGCTTTGTTCTCCAACATGCTAAAAGATCCACCACTCTATTTGGCATAACCCAATCAAGCCAAAGATAGTGTTCCAAAGAGCAGTTACCACCTCAGAGTGATATAAGAGATATCATCTCCCACTACGCTTGCCCTTAGTCCAGGGCGGCGGGCTCCTGTAATCTGGCCCCCAGGGGTAACGGGCGAGCGGATAGCCTTAAACCAAAAAAAAATCTTGCGGGGGGCGGGTTGGGTTTTAACTTGTCCGGATTTTACACTCCTGCCCAACTACCTATATATACCTAAAACACTTCTTTTTTTTTTTTTTTTTAAATCCCGAACTCATTTTTTTCCCTTCAGCTGCCATACCTCATCTCATTCTTCCGGCAGTTTCTCCTCCTCGTCTTCTTCTTTATCTTCTTCTCCATGCAGTGACAACCGCAAGACCCAAGGTTGTGGGTATATTATACCATATTAATGTAATGCTCAACTGCCAAACAACTTGATGTTTAGGATTGTCCTAATAAAGTCTCCTTTAGGATGTTGTGACCTTTTGGCTCAGCAACGGTTAACTTTCTGGGAGTTTTTAATAGAATTGAAGCCCGTAATTTGAATTATGGCAAATGAAATGGTACTTTCTTTTAGGCTTTTGCCTCATAGTATAGAGGGGAACAGGTTTCCCTAAAACGGAGAATCAAACTTACTTTCAGGGGAACCTAGATGTTAGGGTCTCTTCTTCAAGTGTCTTTTCTTTGGACATTAACTCAAGCCCTTATAGTTCGGATTAATTTAAATTTTGGCGATTATCGTTTATTGTTTGTTATCTAAGAGGTGATATCAATATTTATCTATATATAGGCCAGGAGTGCTGAATGGAGCTGTTGGAGTTGGAAAATCAGATGGTATCTTACAACAGACTGGCTTGGGCATTCGTTCCTCCATCCCTAGGACTGACCCTGACTATGGTTCCCTTACAAATGACAGAAGAGATCGTCCTATTGGTTCAGATAAGGAAAGGTTGAACCTTAGAGCTGTCAATAAGTATGTATATCATCCTTTTTTTCTTGAGTTTTTTTGGGCAATTTTGTCTTATGGTTAATGCAAGTGTCTCATATGCTATTTTTTTTTTCTTCTTCGGAGACTTGTTCCAGTATTTTTTGTTCAGTGAGACTTTAGTTTTCCATTGAAAGCCCCCTTTTCTGACTCCTTTTCTCTCTGTCAATTATTTTGCAATAAAGTCATATAATTATTTTCAATCTCTGCTTGTGCGATGCTTAGGACAAATGTTCGTGATGATTTTAATTCAGTCAGTCCTACCTCAAACACAAAAATGAATGCATCTATTCGGGCTCCAAGATCCAGTTCAGGTGTTGCACCCAAGTTGTCACCTGTTGTACATAGGGCAACTGTTCCTAATGATTGGGAGCTTTCTAATTGTTCAAACAAGCCACCTGCTGCTGTTGGAGCCAATAATCGAAAACGCATGGCATCAGCACGGTCTTCATCCCCACCTGGTGCCCACGGGGCTAGCCAGAGGCCACAGAAGATTTCCCGAACGGCAAGACGGACAAATCTTGCCGTTCCAATTGTTTCGAGCAATGATGAAATTCCTGCTCTGGATACTGGACCTGATGTCTCAGGTAATGACATTGGGTTGGGATTTGCCAGACGCTTGCCTGGCAGTTCTCCTCAGCAAGTGAAATTAAGAAGCGATCCTCTGTCTTCAGCCACCTTATCTGAAAGTGAGGAGTCAGGGGCTGTGGAAACTAAATCCCGAGATAAGTGCAGAAAGTCTGATGAGATAGATGAGAAAGGCGGACAGAATGTACAAAAGGTGTCCACTCTGGTCCTGTCATCTAGAAAGAATAAGCCAGTTACTGGGGAAGACCTTGGAGATGGTGTTCGGAGGCAAGGGAGGACTGGGCGAGGTTTAACTTCCACAAGGTCTCTCATGCCAATGAGAGTTGAGAAGATTGGCAACGTGGGAACTGCAAAACAGCTTAGGAGTGCAAGGCTTGGTTTTGACAAGAGCGAAAGGTCAAACATTTTCATCTTAGATATGTTTTCTGTTTTTTTTCTTAACACTTTTTCTTGGTTTCTATTCTAATAATGCTGGGCCATTTATATCGCAATCTAATAGTTTCATGGAATCTTTTTGCTCAGCAAGGCGGGTCGTCCCCCAACAAGGAAACTTTCAGACCGGAAGGCCTATCCACGTCAAAAGCATACAGCTACTAATACAGCAGCAGATTTTCTCGGTAGTTGATTTCCTGAGAAAATATCTATGAACCCTTAATTTTCTGTGGTTACTTTTTTCTTTTTTCTACACTAAACACTTTTGGTTTTTTCCTTATTTAGTTGGGTCGGATGATGGGCATGAAGAACTATTTGCTGCTGCAAATGCTGTTACTAATCATGGTAATGTTCTCAATAAAATTTTGCATCCATCTTATGCTCAAAATTCATGTAGTTGGGTTAATTTATTTTTTGTTACTGCAGCTCGTGCCTTTGCCAGCCCTTTTTGGAGGCAGATGGAGACATTTTTTGGTTTCATATCCGACGCAGACATATCTTTCTTAAAGAAACAAGTAATGGACCACCTTTCCATATCCTATAGATTATATGAGATTAAAATCTTGCTGCTCAGGATGATGATTTTAATGTGGCATGGAGAAGGTGCAGCATTCTAAATGCTGCTCCTCTGGGAATTTGCTATATATGGACTATTGTCTTTTTAAGGATTTTTTAGTCAACACAGCATTACTTCCCCCCCCCCCCCCCCCCCCCCCCACCCCAACAAAAAAAAAAAGAAAAAAGAATATCAAGTTATGAATATTTTTATGTATAGGGTTCAAGGGTTAGGACTGTTATTTTTATCTGGGGTAAAATCCTCTCATGGTTACCAACTATACTAATTTTCTAATTTGTTTTCATCTGGTAGGGAAATCTTGATTCTGCTGCTACGCCAACTCCACTCCATTCCAATGTTGTTGGTTGCAGTCCTGTTCCTAATGGACATGGGTTGATTGAACATGAGATAGATATGGGGCTTACTAGATGCACTGAACTGCTTGCAGAACATTTAGTACCGGGTACAGGGGATCATATTGTGATTCCCTTATGTCAGAAACTCATAGCAGCTCTAATTTCAGAGGAGGATTGTAACAGTGGACATGAAAACCTGAAATATGATGAATATGGTACTGAGTTTGAGCTCGATGGAGAATTGGAATCAAACAGTTTGAATGACCAGTCCTTACTTGGCTTTCAGTTTGTTGGGTCTACTGCTTTTAATGGCTATACAATAACTGGGAAGGTAGAGCCTGATGAACATGAAAGCAACATAATGGGCACCATAAACGCAGGGATGCACTCAAGCGTTGGTCATTCCCTAAACGGCTTACATTTGGACCAGTCGATGATTCCTAGCATGGCCTGCTCAGAAACTCAGTATGATAATATGCAGATAAATGAAAAACTTCTCCTGGAGGTTCAAAGTATTGGTATTTTTCCAGAACCTGTGGTAAGTTACTAATAACACTTATCAATAAATAAATAAATAAATACTTATAAAAAAAAGTTACTAATAATAGAATTATTGCATGGGATTTGCATTTCTTTTGTTTTCTCATGGTAGGTAGTTTTTTTAAAGGGTTAAGTACATAATTAGTCCCGGAGTTTTACACTGTCATCTTTTTACTAATGTTTTAAATTTGATTTGATCCTGGGGTTTATAGTTTTTTTTTTTCTCAATTTAGAACCCCCCATCGGATTTTTAGTAGATTTTCTAATGGAAATCTAATGTGGCATGCCAAACGTGGCTACAAAATGATAAAACGTTTGAAAACATAAAATCATTTTTTAAAAAGTAAAAAAGCAAAGATTATATTATATATATGTTTTAAAAAATTTAACATTTTTTTGCCACATGGCATGGCACGTGTAGACACTTGGCATTGAATGTCAGATTTCTGTAAGAGTAAACAAAATCTGATATAGGTCTGAAAAAAGAAATTACAAACATGGGGACCAAAATGATACAATTGAGAACACGAGAAGCAAAATGATAATAGTATAAAATCCAGAGATTGAGTACGTACTTTAGCCTTTTTTAATATGGATCACATTTCTCTTTTCTGGAGATGCTGGAATGTCTTACGTCATGCTCTGTTAGCATTGTTTTTAGGGGCTGTCAATGGTTTTGTTGATCACATGTTCTTTATTATTCAGCCTGACATGGCACTGATGGAGGATGTAGGAATCGGTGATGAAATCAGCATATTAGAGGAAAAGTACCAAGGACAGGTATTTGATACCATTGCAAAAGCCCTTGATTTTTTGTATTGTGTTCATTTTGAACTTCCTCTTGAGGTTAGTATCGTATATTCATTAATCATATTAGTGGGTGTATGCCTATGCCTATTTTAGTTGGACAAGTTTTAGAGTTGGGAATGTACTTACAAGAAGAAATCTCTAATTTGTATGCCTCATATAGTAGGGCAATGCCTTTTGATCATTAATAAAGTTCAACTGATAAAAAGAAAAACTATCAGGTAAACAGTCAGAAGAAAATTTTTGGAGTTCAAAATTAAGAATATTCATGTTGCGTGTACCATGAAATTGTTTGTAGTTGAACATTTCATCTTGCAATGACCTAAATTGTATTCTCAAGACATTCATCCTATGAATTTATTTGTTGATTCATTAGATTTCGAAGAAGAAAGGTGTACTAGAAAGACTGTTGAAGTCTGCCTCAACTATAAAAGACCACCAAGAGAAGTAACAATTCTATTCTTTATTTTCCGATAAATTTTCTTGCTTTCTTTGACTTGTGCTTTTGTCCATCACGGTGCACATAAAAACAATGTATTCTCGTGTAGGGAGTTTGAAGAACGTGCCCTTGACAAACTTGTTGGAATGGCCTGTGAAAAGTATATGGTAATCTTCTTAATGATCATTTCCTCCTTTCATCTTTTCTTTGTTATTGCATTTTTGTTTGCATATATTGATATAACGACTTTTCTGGCATAATTAAGAGCTAAAGTGACACAATGAGAAGAATAAAAGGGACAAGAAAAAAGCTTTACTTCAAAGTTATTATGTCTCCCTGTGTACTTGGGCTTTGCCTACTTTTAATGAATAAAACTTCTTGATTACCTATAAAAAAGAAATCATCATTATGTTGGTGGCCCCTGAAAGCAAGGATTGGGATATTTAAACCTTCAGGTTGGACTTTACAGAACAAATTAGAAATGACAGTTTTTAGTGTTCAAGCCTTCATGTACATGTTTGATAAGTACCCATATCACTGCAATTCCTGGGGTAGTATCTTTATATTTTTTACGAGTATATCCTGGAGTAATATATAAACTGCTGGAAGGTTTTCTTGAAATTCATTGACTAAGGATGATGTTGTCCCTGTCCATTTTGCCCTCTTCAGAGCAACAATATTGTTGACAAACGTTTTTCTTTGTAAATATGAAAATTGTACCGTTCATATGGAGAAAAAGGATGGGAAAAGGGAAATGCAATATATTTTATGTCTCAAGAAACCTTTAAGCTGTTCCTTTTAATGCAAAAATGTCTTCCTAATGGTATAGTGCAGCCATCTTGAAGCAGACATGTTGCTGGCAATTTAGGTTCCAGGCCCTTGGCTTTGGGTAGAGGTGTAGCTTGTGTCATCTGCTACCAACATCTTGGGTCTGTATACTAGCAATTGAACACCCACCCCCCCAAGGGACGATCTTCGTGATAAGATAACTGGAGGTGGCAATTTGTGTTGGGTCATCCAGGTTCGTGTCAGGTTATAAAGGAGTCAATCCTAACATGACCTGATAAGTTAAGGTGTCAGTCTAGTTCGTGTTGGATCAGCTTTCTTTTTACAGTCCACAATCGTACACTTCCTCGAAGATCTGCTTCAATGATATCACTATCATCTAATTCTCCATGAAATATTTTCTCATTTGCTTCATCGCTCATATGCAAACATCAATACAATAGAAACCTTCATAAGATTTGGAGTATATTATAAATTCGAAAGGTTTAAATATATAGGAATTCTTCAAGTATAGATTGGGGTACTCAAAATAAACCAGTTCAAGTTCCTCATCAATGGAGGTGGCATGAAATGGAGTGGGCTTCAACTGCCGTTTGCAGTTGTCGATGAAAGATATTAGGATGGGGGTTCTTCAATTTTTTAGGGTTTTGATCTTGAGTATTTAGGATTTGAGGGATATCGGTCTAAGATTCTTTATACTATAAGGTCAAAGGGCTCTTCACAATTGAAAGTTTTTGCTTTTCAACATTTGTGTATTTTTTGTCTGAGAATTCTGACAATGGGGTTTGCATTATTGGTTGTTTTGTATATTCATCATTTGTTCAGTTATGTGTTGTCTTGATGTTTGCTTTCTTGTGTAACCCTTTTAGCATTTCTAATTGAGGACATCTATTATCTTTCATTTTATTTTATTTTAAAAAAAAAAAGTCATTGTTGCCTGATCTGATTATCATGCCTTAGATAATCAACAGTGAAATGCTGCTGTGATTCTGTTTCAGAAGGTTCAATTGCATACATGGTAGGTTAAATTTAATAAAGTTTCTGTTTTATAGACTTATCGGGGTCCTCATGGCACTGGTGGGAAGAGTTACAGTAACAAAATGGCCAAGCAAGCTGCATTAGCGTTTGTTAAACGGACATTGGAACATTGTCATAAATTTGAGAATACAGGAAAGAGCTGCTTTAGCGAGCCCTTATTTAAGGATATATTTATTTCTGGGTCTTCCAATCTTAATGGTGCCCGACCAGCAGACACTAGCACAGAGGGTGAACCAACCAAACCATATGCCTCCATCCGTTCTCTTGAAGGTAGGTTTTCTGGTATTTCCTTTGGTGTTCAGGGGTAAAACAGTGACAATCTGCCTAATATTCAATGCATCTTTAAAACATGTATTTTTCATGTCCACCGTGATCTCGGGCAAAGTGTTTGGTTGGGTTTTTGCAGTCTGCAGATTTCTTCTGCCCCTTTTGTTCTTTGGTCTGTGGCATGATTTAGTTGTGGATTGTTATTTTGTTTTTCTGCAGGTTCAATGGGTTCGCAGCAAAGCCCTTCACAATTTGTTCAGAATGCAGACAACCATGATATTAACTCTGTGGATGTGCTTTTGCCTGTAAATCACTTATCTGAACAAACCACTGGTAAAGAAGATACATGGTCAAACAGGGTGAAGAAGAGGGAATTGTTGCTTGATGATGTTGGTGGTACTATTGTTACTTCAAGTACCCCGTCAGGCATTGGCAATTCTCTATTGAGCAGTGCCAAAGGAAAGAGAAGTGAGAGGGACAGAGATGGAAAGGGACACGGCAGAGAGATGTCATCTAGAAATGGTACTACTAAAATTGGTCGAGCTTTATCCAATACCAAGGGGGAAAGGAAATCTAAAACAAAGCCTAAGCAGAAAATGACTCAGCTATCTGTTTCTGTAAATGGCCTTGTCAGCAAGATACCAGAGCAATCCAAACCAGCATTACCTTCTGTATCAAAGTCAAATGAAATTACTGCAAGTAGCAATGTCAAGGGAAAAGATGGGTTTGGCTTGAATGTAATGGATGACCCTGAGTCTCTTGATTTATCGAATCTACGTATACCAGAAATGGATGTACTAGGTGTGCCTGATGATCTTGATGAGCAAGGCCAGGATCTGGGTTCTTGGTTGAACATTGATGATGAGGGTTTGCAAGATCATGACTTCATGGGTCTTGAAATTCCGATGGATGACCTTTCAGACTTAAATATGATGGTTTGAAGTTGCTTTCTTTGTATAGTCTTGTTCATTATACTATTGACACACGAAACAAAGTCGCTGTTGTCAAGAAATGACCCGTCACATGAAATAGTCATTTGGCTATCGGGTTCACAAGTAGGTTATATAAATTCTTTCCTAGACTCTTGCACAAGTTGATTTTCGAGTGAACCTTTCGGATGTTTTGGATTTTGCTCCTGTATTAAGTTGGTGACTTCAGACTGTAAAGTTTTGTTCAAGGTACAAGTTAGTATGTCCTACAAATTATCTCTTAGCAAACAGTGGACTCTGGCTGTAGCTGTCACAAATGAGAGAGCAATGCCTCTTTTATTGTACATACATTTTACATTTCTAATAAAATCAGCTTTTTGTTCAATTTACTCCTGGCCGAATTACTCGTATTTTGAGGTATTTCCTTCTTTGCATACCTTTCTATTATGATTCGTTATGGATAATTTCATTGTCATCTGCTACAGCTGAAGTAGTGGTAAATGCAGTAATCTCATTCTAGGTTGTGCATCAAAGATCCTTCCCTTGAGAAAGTAGAGTTCATTAACAACCTGATGATAATCATGCCTGAATGGCGTCTCTGTTTTTTTTTTCTTCTCACCATGTTTCTGTCCTACTTTGCATTCCTCTTGATGTATTTTTCAGGTTTCTGGTTTGCAAGCTGATGGTAACATTTTTCTTACTCTCTGTGTTTCTTTTCTTCTTTAAAAATCTTATGCTGTAGATTTGGATTGTTCATAAGCTATTTATTTTTATTTTTTTTTATAATTTCTTATGTGTAGGTCATGCCCAGTGGCAGGAAGTAACATATGTCATTGTAATAGTTCTGACTCAGGGATTCTATCAAGCTCATGATGATTGGTGGGACCCTTTTCAGGAATTAGTTATCCAACTTGGAGTTTCTTGACTGGATTTGTTTTTTGCCTGATTAGGTCGCCGTCCCTAAACACAAGCAGTGTTATATGGCTGAGGTGCATCTCTAAGCCCTGGCCTTCAGTCAACTCAAATCATGTTTTTGATTCATTCTGAAGTTTGATCTGTGTTTCATTGAAAGCATTATTTCTATGCTGTAAGGCAACACATTTAGATTTTTCCTAGGGCACAGGGAATTGGATTCAGAAGTATTGAGGCTCATCACTTGAAATTATCTATGCTCAAATTGACGATTGGTTCATTCTCAAGGCTTGCCTTATGTATTGTTGGCTGTTGTTCCCTGCCAGAAACTGGTTTGTTGCTTCAGATTGAAACTGGAAAGCATAAATTCTGGTACTCTCTTCTGTTAATGCTTGATACTTAATTTGATTTGGTTCTCATTTTCCAGAGGTGCTGGAAGATGGTTTTTGGAGGATCTAATGCATTGCTCGAAGTCTGCCTCTTACTGAGTCCATTAAAGCTTCTTAAATGGTTTACATTTTTGGTGAGTTTTAGTTGTGACTTGTATGTGTGGGGGCGTTGGCCTGTTGACCACGCTTTCGTGGTGCTTGTCTTGATCTAGGGGCAAAATTTCCCAAGGAAATATGAATTATTATTATTTTTGTTTTTGGGGGCAAGCCATATGAGTTGTTATACTCTAATAATTTTATCAACATCTTTCCTTCCTTGAATTATACATTGGACGAAGACAGTAATTTTTACAGTTTTTACATTTCTATTTTAAATGTAAAGCATATTCATAAAACAGAGTTGTAAGAGAGTATCATTATTTTACAAAAAAAAAAAAATCCCTCCATTCAACCAAAGTTGTAAAAGAATTGCAAAAGGTTGCATCTCTTACATTACTCTTTTACTATGTATATGCCAAGTTGATCAAACAGATGAAAGAGGATGCAGAACGTGTGTGAACATCGTAGTAGTGTGGCGATGGGCATAGAAGACTACCTCCATTATTACATCTGATAAGTCAGTCCACTTTGCATTTTCGTTTGCTGATTTCTTAGTTCTGTTGCAGAGATACTTGTGTTCTTCTTGCTGCTTGTGGTTGATTGCTATTTATCTAAGCAGTGGGATCAGTTATAATACTGGTCCATGTATAATGCACCGTTAAAGCCTCAATGTTATCTCTAACCCCTTCTGATTCGGTGAGACTCTTAGGTTTTGTTTGGTTACACAGATCAGATGAGACGAGAGATAGTGAATAATAATGAAATAATTTATGAATAGTAGGAAAATTGTTTGACTTAAGATTTTTATGGGATTTTGGAAAGTGAGGAAGAAAAAATTGAATAAAAAAATTATAAAGTTAAAAAAGAGTTAGAATATAATTTTTTTAATATTATTTTTCAACCGAGAGAAAAATGATTTTCATAATATTAAGATATTTGTTTTATCTTTAGATATTATGTACGTACGTGTAACTCTTGGTGATTATATCATTTCTTTACTTAAACTACAAGTCATCAATTGATTACGGCTTTCATCATTGGTTAGGTTTAAAATACATATTTACATATAATAATAAATATTATTTTATAACTTTTATACAATTTCCTAATAAAATATTATTATCTTTTAGATTCAAACCCATTAAAGTCAATCAAACATGTAAATGAATTTAAAAATAATAATAATAATTTTATTTTAGTCTAAACAAAACAATAATTATTTGTTAAAATGATATAAAAAGTAATAGAAATAGTTGTCTATTCTTTTTATAGATTGAATAAATAAATAAATAAATAAAAATTAAATAAATAAGTTGGTGTCAGTGCCTACCACCAAATTTCGGAACAAATAATCATAAAAATCTCTTTTATCTCGGATCGGACCGGTCCGGTCTCGTAGATATTTAGTTAGGGTAGAAGATATTTTGGTCTTTAGTTTGCTTTGGGAAACCCATTGAGTGTCGGAGCAGTGCACGTATGTTTCTATATCTGAAGTGGACGGACCACCTCCTGCCTTTCTCTTCCCAAAAATGCAGCCTTTTTTTTAATATATATTTGTTATCTTTAATAATATTTAATCGCTAAAATTATATATATATATATATATAAGTAATTCCACGTATAATCTTGAAATATATAATTCTAGTTTAGCTTTTTTGAAAAGAAGTGTGGTCCTTAAAAGTAAATTTTTTATATTAATCTTAATTTTTTTTTAAAAAAAAAGTATATGAAATTTTTACATTTTAAAACTAAATAAATTATTTTTTATTATATATATATATATGTCATATAATTAGAACCCTTTTATGATTTCGTGGATTTAAACCATAATTACTATATTATATCATTTACGGCTCTTTTGTTTCATTTTTAGAATTGGAGCTCACAAAATAATTCAATCCAATTTTTTTATTTTGTCGATGTTTAGAGTACATTATTCATATTACTTATCTTGTAAATTTTGATTTTTAAGATTTAAATTTTAAGTTTTTTAAAATTAAATTAAATTATATAAATATTTTATGTGTTATTCACATTATATTATAAATAAAATCTTCCAATTCAATTATATCGCATAAATCCCAATTATGGAAATTATTAACTCATGTCATCTAACTCACTATGAGTGGAAGAATCAAACTTGAGAAATAATAGTTACAGTCGTGAGTGTATAAGTATTGTATAATTATTTTTAAAAAAATAAATGAATACAGGATCTACATAAAAAATTAATTTTTTAATAGTAAATTTTACTTTTTTTTAAAACAATTACATGACGCTTGTGTACTCCACAACTGTATATAATATTATTCATCAAACATATAAAGGTTGTGTATTTATAGCCATTTTAGTTATTATTTTTATAGCCTTGTGGTGTATATTATCTTTACATTAAATATTAGGTCAAGCAATTAGTAGATAAATAGATATTCTTAATTTTTTTTGATATCACATCATAATTTTCTCTTTTCTTTCTATCAAGTTGGAAAAAAAAAACATTGCTAATACATTTAATGATGCCATTTTATTATATTTAAAAAATTATAATTACACAGATTTTTTACGATTCTATTTTAAATGAATGATCTTTTGTAAAATAATTTAATTATTTTATAAAAAAAAATATCTTTATTTAAAATATAATTTTAAAAAAATTGTGAAAAAAAAAAATCATTGTCGTCCCCATTCACCAAACCCAATGGGTTGATTACGTTCTCAAACAAATCGGCTACGCATCTCTCAGCTGGACGCGTGTATTTCTGCTTTTTATGTGTCTCTATGACGTGATTTGTTTGCATTTGTTTGCTCTATAATGCTCTATAAGGTTCTCGTTGGCCACTTCTTTCTCCTCTCGCTTTTATTCGGTATATTTTGGAACGGTAAGCAACTCTTAACATCACATTTTTATTTTCTTCTTGCCTTGCTCTGTTTTCTTAGTTGTAAGAAAGTATTGCCAATGCTTCAGAAACACTATTTTTTTTCCAGTTCTTTGAGATGTTTTATGGTATGGGTAATCACTGAAGTTGAGAATGATAAGAAACATTAGAAGGTGACTTGGTTTTGCTTTACTATTTCCGCTCAGATTCATTGAATATGCATGGCTTTGTTCAACCATGAAAATAACTAAGCAGAGAGAAACTTAAATGGATTGCCTCAGATCCAGGGAACCCATTTATTTGGACCTGTTTCTTAATTGTGTTTGTTAGATACTGAACATGTTTTTCTTCGTATTTTTCTGGGTTAGGTTCACTTTTTTCCCTATGGGTCGGTTAAAGTGGTAGAAAAAGCTTTAGTTCCCTTTGGGTGGTGGGGTTAGATAGAGAAATGTCCCGAGTTAGTGTAAGTTATGACATTCGCTGGAGGTATCTAATTATAGTCTGTAGTTTCAGGAAATATATTCTTTGATTCTCACATAATGGGAGTATGAATCCTTTCACTGCTTTTTTCTTAGCTCCCTGAAATTTGTTTGAACTTTGCACAAAGGTCTAGGTTATAACTATCACTGATAATGGTAAATTCTGGTCATTTTTCTTTTTTTATTGAAAAGTGATTCTTGCCGATTAAAGCCAACCTAAATATCGCTGAAACCGTCATTATATGTTTTTCTTGAGTGCGACCCACATGAAAAGAGAACTAGAGTAGTTGGAGAAAAAGTAGTTTATGTGATTCTCGAGGGTTTTGGAAGTCAAGTTTAATTGCTAAAAGGCTTTGCAAGAGGTGGGGATAGGGACAAAATATCTAAGCCTGTTGCCGTTCCATTTAGGCCAGGAAAAAGGATCTGTAATGTGTCGGCGGTAAAAACCCATATGGAAATCAATGGGCTCAAGCTTCTTGCAAACACAACCCCCATGTTATTAAAACCTGAAACTCCTTATGGGTCAATTTCATGTGGAAATGAAGAAAACAGGGGAGGAGACAGCAATGACCGCATGCGATTAAGTGGTGATCCATTTGCTGTTAATTCTAGCAATATTTGTGATGAGGAACTCTTGGCCTTGGAGGTAACTTTTGAGAAAGGCTCACCATCTAATACTGAAAAGTCCAAATTGAAAGAATCAGATGTTGAGTTGGAGCATGCACAAGATCCTTTTGCAATGGTGTTGGATCCTTATGGTAAGGAAGGTAATGGATCCGATACAAAGTTCTTTGCTGCAGCACCTCAAAAGAAGACATGTGGAACAAGTTGCCAAAATATTTTTGAACAGAATTGTATACCCCTTTGGGGCTTCACAACCATATGTGGGAGGAGGCCGGAGATGGAAGATGCCGTGTCAGTTGTACCCCGATTTTCGCAATTTTCTCCTCAAATGCTGTCGGATGACCATGTTTCTGATGGCATGAATGGTCATTTCTGCAATTCAACTGCCCATTTCTTTGGCGTTTATGATGGGCATGGTGGCTCTCAGGTATGCTTTATGCTACTTTTCTTCTAATTATTGTTCAGATTAGACGCTGTGTTTGTTCGTGTCAAGTGATTTCGTTGAAGGCTTTCTTTGAATAGGTTGCAAACTATTGCCATGAACGTCTCCATTTGGCCTTGGTTGAGGAGATAGAAAGTACAAAAAGGAGCTTGTGTGATGGAAGTACTGGGAATAGTTGGCAGGATCTGTGGAAGAAAGCCATATTCAATTGTTTTCTCAAAGTTGATGCTGAGGTTGGGGGAGTTCGTCAAGCGAATAATGGAAGCAACACTGAGGCCTCTGAGGCTACTCCAAAATCTATTACCCCTGAAACTGTTGGTTCTACCGCCGTGGTTGCCATTTTATGTTCAACCCACCTGATAGTTGCAAACTGTGGGGATTCAAGGGCTGTCTTGTGTCGTGGAAAAGCACCTATTCCATTGTCAGTAGATCACAAAGTAAGGCATTTCTTTTGTAGTTTTGGATTTAATTAGATGAGATCAAAATGGGGCTGGCATTCTCTGAGTGATTTATCTTGATTTGCGTCCAGCCAAATAGAGAAGATGAATATGCAAGGATAGAAACTGCAGGAGGCAAGATCATACAATGGTTTGGCTTCCGTGTTTTCGGTGTCCTTGCGACGTCCAGGTCCATCGGTATGCCTCACCAATCCTTTGATCTTGTTGGCATGTTTCAAGCTTTGTGTATGTAAGCATGGAAATGTATATGACGACTCTCTTGTATACACAATATACATTATACACCCTGTTTTGTGAAGTTTAATGAAGTATTATTTGTTGCAGAAAAAAACAAATAATATCTTGTCGTTTTGTTGTTATTATACCGAGTTCACAAATAGACACATTGACATCGTTACGAAGTGGTGTCTACTTTATAATATGACATCTTGGTGATGCCTTAACATTCATCAGTTTATTTCTTACCATGTAGGTTATCTCACGTTCAAAATGGTCATTAGGAGAAAATGAGGCGTAGAAGTGAGAGTTCCCAAGTCCATCCCAGTTCCTAGGTCATAGGCACTTAGAAACCATCATCCATCCTCTCCTTTAGACATGCGGAATCCAATCTCACAAGGACAAGGACTCCTAGGCTACAATTTCGAAGATGCTTGGTTATGTTTTAGTTGCGATACATTTGGTTTGAGTTAACCAATGAACTTCCCAATCGGAAACCCATTCGCCTTCTAATGGTTTATGTAAAGAATGATCTATACCACTTTGATTTAGATTTCCTAATTCCATGTTTTGAAGGTGATGTACTTAAATTCCAAATTTCTCTATGGTCCACAGGTGATAGATACTTGAAACCATGGATTATTCCAGATCCAGAAGTGATGCTCATTCCCCGCACCAAGGAAGATGAGTGCCTTATTTTGGCTAGTGATGGATTATGGGATGTGATGACAAATGAGGAAGTCTGTGATGTTGCGCGAAAGCGGATCCTCGTGTGGCACAAGAAGCAAGGTAATACCCTACCTGCAAAAAGTGGAGGAGATGGCGCTGATCCTGCAGCTCAAGCTGCAGCAGAGTGCCTCTCGAGGCTTGCTCTTAAGAAGGGAAGCAAAGACAACATTACTGTGATAGTTATAGACTTGAAAGCTCAAAGGAAGTTTAAAAGAAAAACCCAACAATAAGAGCCTCACCCATCATCTACTACAATTTTTTAGATATGTTAGTATATCTAACAAACATGGTTCAGCCCTTCGATTTTTGAACTAGGCTGCTAGTGATACCCTGGAGTTTTGTATGCTAAAATCTGCAATCTCTCTAGATTTTCTACACACCTTCTGAGCTGGCTAGATAATCTGATTTATTGCCATGCTGATATGCATATTGTAGTGCAACACCCGCTACTATTCAAGCAGGGACTTGTATTTATACTTCCATCCCTCTTGCAGAAAGTAAATAATGTTCATGAAATCAAATCCCACTATCATCTTTTGGTAAATCATGCATGCTCCCAAAAGGAGTCGAGACTATAAATTCCACCTCTTTCTAAGAACTTCAGAAATTCTTTAGTTTCTCTCAACCACCGCCCTGAAAAATAGAACCGCCATCGTCCACCAAAAAAGATGAAATTAAAGGAGAGGAAAGTGAGGAGAGGGGAAAAAAAAAGGGCATTATCAAGATGTGTTTCAGCATCTTCCTCCACTAAACCTGGGGTCAACCATTTTCTTTAGTAATCTTTCTTGCGAATGCACATGCATGAAAGAAGGCTTCTAGAAAATAATGAAATCACAATATTCAAAACACAAGATGATTTTGCACCTCTATACAGAGAACGATATGAATCGTTTTCAGGTGATAATTTAGTACAATCATTCTTCCATAGATTCAACCAAGTACACTGTTCTCCGTTGCAATCATAATAAAACCTCTAGAAAGTAGAAACCACTCATAAGGTCTTCAAAAAATCTGGCAAGCTGTTTTCCTCCAACTCCCCAGTTTCTAAAGGATAGTACGTTTTCAGATTGGACCCTACCAAAAGTAAATAATTATAAATGTTAAGTCACAGATCATATGCAACTTCATTTGCCACTAAACGTACTGCTAAACTAGTATTTATGAAAATTCAAGAGAACTCTTAAGTAAGCAAGCAGGTGCCTATGCACACCAACTGCGCAGTACATCCTGCATAGGCTAGAGCTAAAAGCAGAATAATTTATGCCATCTATCTCATCATCTCCTGCTTTTGATAGGCAAAGGATTTACTAAATGGTGTGACATGCAACATGGAGAACTCGAAAATACAATGTATTAGTATTATAGAAATGCGTGAATGGAATTAGAAGATGTCTCAGTGAATGATATAGGGTTCACATCCAATGCACTCGATCATAATTCATAAACACTGATAGTAGTTTTTAGATTCAATAATTGTGTATATAAGTAACCAGATCCAATCAACAGATTGATCTCTTTAGGCTTAAATAAAATAGGGCAAGTAACATAATCCCCCAGTTTGAAGGTTGCTTTAAATTACATAAAACATGTCTCTCATGTTTATCGTGTTTTATAATTGGGCAATAATTGTCGGGCATGATTCTTGTTTACTTGTCAAAAGAACTTGTAATTGTCAACTAGTATAATCACCATGTTTCCCATTCGTCCATATCCAATAAATTGGGACAAACCAAGAGCAAGTGCATCAGGCCAAGCATTTTCTTCGAATGCCTGCAGTTACTGGTCTTGCTTCATGAATAAAGGGTTCCGACAAGAAATATAAGCCTCAGAAATTATAAAGCGCACACAACCTGTGCAAATATCCAAAATTGATGGTGATTATTGGTACATCTAGATAAAATATTCTACTTCCATGTAAAGCTCTTATACCAATATTTACAATTAAAAAGTTTTTTTTAAGCTCCCAGCCCTAACATTTGCTGGGCTGATTTTCTTTATTGAGAGAGGTAAAGCCGAACTCTTTTCAAGCTTGCAAGATTTTCTTTGTTGAACTCTTTTTTGGCCTTATTTATTTAAAAAACGGTATCATTGCATAGCTCTCTGTCATCAGATGCAACTATGGCAAGTTAGTGTGCCCTCCCTTTGTCATTGTTTAATAGATATGGATGAATGAGAAACATTGTAACTTCTTTTTTATAAGTAAAACAACATGAGAAATATTGTAACTTCACTGAAAAAATATGGGGTTTGATTTGAAACAACCTTCAAATTATTGGGGGATAATTTTTTATTTTTTATTTTTTTTTATAAGTAACTATTGGGGGATAATTTGCCCAAAATATGTTCTTGTTGGTTCAAAAACCAAGAAACCTAATTGCAAGAATTATCAATTCTGAAAACAACGATTCAAGAGTTTGAAATTCTTAACCAGGAAACAGGGGGCGCCGGGGGAGAGAGAGAAGAAAATATGGAATATATTTCATCACGATAAGCAATTTATTCCTCAACAGAAAAGCAACAAATTCCTACAACTAATGAGATACCAGCACACGCATTTTTGTCAATAATTGTCAACAAAATCGAGAAACAATACCCCCATATAAGCTTAACACAGAAAATCAAGATGTTGCCCTTTCAATTTCAGCATTCAAAATCAAACCATGGACATACCATATGTTTTAGAAGGTTGCAAGTGGAGATCCTGCACTTGTGAAGTAAGATGAGAGATCAATGTCTAAGTCTTCATACATGGAAATGAAAGGATGATTCTGGGTTTCACAACAATAAAAATTCCATCAGATTAATAATATAACTCAGCACATCCGACTTTAATAGTTTTACATTGAATATAAAGATGGAAAATAGACAGGGCTCATGCATACCATAAGTTGATGTGCCGACTGTCTAGCTTCTTGTTCTTTCTGTACACTGAAGAGGGATATAATCTCGTGAGATCAGAAGTTGCAAACATCAACGATAAAATAAAACAACCAAATGTCAAATATCTAAGCCAGTTGACTAACATGCAATACAATAATCACTTGGAACATAGAAAATCCAGAGAAAGCTTCTCGGTTGATTAGTATTTCCATCATTTTAGGGAAGGGCAGAAATGGCAGGGAATGAAAAACAAATGTTACGTAAGATACAATTTCCTTTAAGTTTGACTTCAACCAACAACAAAAAAACATGACAAATGTACAATGGCCATATGTGTTCTTTTCTTCTCACAAATAATGGATCATAATGAAGTCCCTTAAGAGTTTAAAAAATTAGCTACTAAAACATGTTTTTAATCTTTACCATGCAGAAATAAATGAGCAGAATTGTGGAGAAAATTGATCAGAAGGTGCAGAAGGTGGTGATTTCTCAACAATAGCTTCCATGAGCTCATAAAAGTTGACCCATCCTTCACCCTGCTCTGGGGGGGAATATGGGAATTGACCTGTTGCACACTCGAGCAATACTAATCCCAAACTCCAAATGTCACTTTTGTAGCCATATCTGCCTCCAATAATTCTCTCTGGCTTCAGAATACATAAATAACTGGTAAAATCCATAGGGCATATAAACATTGCATCATAGGGATGCTTCCTAGAAGCTAGATGGAGAAAAATAAGAAATGATTTTTTTATGATTCACTTACAGACATATAGTTGTACGTGCCAACAAACGTATTTGCCTGCCCAGAAGTGCTTGCCAGAATTGCACTCACACCAAAGTCAGTAATCTTGACTTCCCCTCTATGATTTATCAACAAATTGGAAGGTTTTAAGTCCCTATGGATAACATGTTTTTCACGATGAAGATACAGCAAACCCTTAAGCACCTACAAAACAAAAATTAGGAAAAAGAATAGTAAGATAAGAATAACACATTCTAATTGATATTAGTAGTAGATAAATTTCCAAACAAGCCGACAATTTTCAATTTCCCCACCTGTTTACAGATGGCAGCAAGATATGGCTCTGGAATTGTTTTGACCTTTTTCAGAATATCTAATAGAGATCCACCATCCATGTACTCTAAGATGATTGAAATGGCACCATTATCATAGAAAGACTGGTAACAGACAACAACATATCGACATTGTGCTGACTGATTAATTTTCAATTCCTGAGCAATTTGCTTGCGATGGGACTCTTCAACATTCATTTGAATTACCTGAATACATACAGAAGAAGTAATGAGAAAGTGAGGAGGAGATATCTAAATGATAGAAAATACACAAATGTTTGGCATCAGGTCTATTGTTGGTTGGCTTAAAAATCTGTAAAGGCATAATAGCAAAACAAAAATGAACCACATGGAAGTAGCCTTTCAGGTTGGTTTACAGAAAGGTGACTCAAAGAACCACATACGAACAAAAAGAAGTGTAAAATTTGAGACATATGTTGAAAGGAATGACTAACAGAGCTATAGCTACTTTTGGCAGATATTACATACACAAATTTAAACCTAGAGAACCGGTTAAGATTGAGAGGAAGAACAAAATAACTCTTTTAATGGACTATAAGAACAATCAAATTGTTCCCCTTTTGATGAAATAATCGTGCATTAATGATCTTTTAAAAAGCAACCCAAGTGGAACCAATCAAATGGTTGAAATATCAAAAGGCTTAGGAATAGTTCTCGACCTCACTTGTCCTTGAAATATGAATTGAAGGGTTAGAAACCTTTTGAGCATCCATTTTTGGGTAAACAAAAATGTTTTTCTAAAATCAAAAACAGTAATACTCGAAAAGAAGATATTTTGACTGGAAAAACAGAGAATGAATTACGAAAAGACAATAGAAGTGAGTTTATGACTCATATAGAAAAGAATTTCAAGAACTTTCTAATCTATTATTTACTCAAAAACTAAGAAAAGTGTTAGTTTATGATGATAACAGCACTGACTTCTTTGAAGCACATGAGAAGATATTTAATTGGACATGTTGAGAGTGAATGATGCATAAAGAAAATGGATGGTGGAAGTTAAATTTTACAATACCTTTAATGCAAAAAATTGGCCAGTCCATTTGTGTTGCACCAGTTGCACGATCCCGCCATTTCCTTTTCCAATGACTTTAATGGAGTCTAGGTCTGCTAAATTCAACTGTTCATCTGATGGCTTGATGGGGGGTGGCTGAACACAAAGGCATACACATCAAATGAATGAACAAAATAACTCATGCAGCAAATTACTCAAGGCATGATATGTGTTAAATTCCCTAATTTGAGATTTGCTGAACATTTCAATGAACGAGATTAAGTTGGCAAATATCATTTTGCTAAATATAATCAACTGGTCCGATTAGTAAGAACATTCAGTAGTTAACCATGAGTAACTATTTTTCATCCCTCTGGACTGAACACTTAAAAAGGAAACTTTGTAACTTTATGCACATTAGAGTGACCCAAAAACAATCAACCTTTCATAACAAAGCTTCAAGCCCTTATGAGTTAATATAACGGGAGATTCAAGTAGGATAATAGTTCTTTAAGTAGATTTTGACCATCGAAATAACAACTTTTGATGAGCAAGTTGGCTTCATTCTCCAATAGCAGTCCAGAGATGAACACAACGAGATTCTTCGAATAATGCCAATTTCCCGGGACTCATGAGGCAAAAGCCATCAACTTTAATAAATAAAATAAAATGCGTAGCTAATTGACGTAATTTTTTTTATTTTTTGGTTCAACTAGCAGCGCAACAGCAAATATAAGATCCAAAATTTCTAATCTTTTTTCTCACTCCGTTTTCTCAGCAACCAGACTGAGGGAGACATATAAAGTCTGATGTGATCAGCTCCTCCCCACCCCCAATGAAAAAAAAATATGTGCGAGTGACGCTCAATTTGATCAAGGAGAAGCTAAAATGCAAAACTCCCAGATAGCAGAAAAGCAAATATAATAGGAATCGTATTTCAACAAGCAAATGTAACGAAAAGAAAAAACCCCCAGAACCCATGACATTGAACCAAGAGCAACAAGAATTTGAGAAACAGAAATTTGAAATGTTAATCGTACAGCTTCGACTTCGGTTTGAGAGACAATCCGAACCCCGTCCCTGTTCACGAGCAGATCGCCATCCATAAACGTACCGCTTTGAGTCCTACCAGGGATCCATGAATACAATTAGCCAAAAGAGAAACAGTAAAACAGACAAAACAGCATCGAGTGAGAGACAGAGAGAGAGAGAGAGAGAGAGTTACAGGAACTTGGAGAAGGAGATCTCATCGGGAGGAGGGAGAGTGAGCTTGAGGTTAGGAATTAAGCCCCCCTTCTTCATTCTGATTTTGATTTGCTATTCGAAACCTCTCCTCTCCCCCTCTTTCTCTCTCTCTCTCTCTCTCTCTCTCTCACTCACTCACTCTCAAGTCTATCGCTCTAGGGTTTCAGACAGGAAAGGGCAGCGAATAAATAAACATAGGGTTGGGTTGGACTAGTATTAGTCGTAGTTGTGAAAGTAGAAGTATTGGCTGGTTGGTAGAGACATGTACGTCGCCATTAACGCAAAAAAATGAAGGAAGGAAGGAAGGAAGGAAGGAGATTATGGTGATTGCATTCGTTTACTTTTCCTTTCCTTTCCGTTTACCCGCGCTAAAAGTTCACGAAGCTATATGATTTGACTTTCTTATTTGGACGTGGCTACTGTGCCATCTTACCGCAGGGCGCTGCCAGGGTTTTTTTTTTTTTACATTTTTTTAATTCTTTCTTAATTATTAAATAAAAAAATTATACAAATTCACTTAAAATTACTTTAAATAAAAAAATATATTATATTTTTCCCAGAGGTACCGCCTAGGCGGCGCAACAGCATTTTCCTTCTTACTTAGTGGCTCATTTGGAGAGGTAATGATCTAAAATATTTATGAATAGTAATAAGATAATTTATAATTAATAATAAAATAATTTAAATTGAGTATTTTAAAAATTTTGATAAATAAAAGAGAAAAAGTTGAATAAAAATTATTATAAAATTAAAATATTATTTTTGTTTAGAAATTTGAAAATTTTGAATTATTTTTTAATTTTTGTTTAAAATTTAAGAAAGTTGTAATGATTAATTTAAAAGTCTATACTTAAATTATATCTGAGAGTGAGATGAGATGAAATAAGATTGAGAATTTTAGAATGAGATTATTTTCAAATAAACCCTCAGTCGACGAGATTAATAAAAATAAAAAATAAAAACATATTTTACAATAATTTTATAATTATGTTATAAATAGAGGATATTTTCCCAATTTTATAATTATTTTGGAGTCTCTCCACTCCTCCCTGGTCTAACGTTTTCTTTTTTCTTGTTTTTTTTATTTTGTATTTTCAAATTTAAAATAATTATTATTTTATTTTTCATTGTTATTTACATTTTTTAAGGAAAAAAAAAACTTTAACGCGTAACAATTCTAGAGAGTAAAATGTGTTTCTTTGTTAGGTAGAGTGAACCGAGATTTATAATAAAAGGGTTAATTCTAAACTTGTGATAACCCAAGATATTAATCGTAAAATTTGTAAAAATTTTGTATCTAGTAAGAGCGAAAAAATTTTAAAAATCATAAGAGAATAATGGAGGAACTGAAAGTTTTTTCTTTAAAATATTGTTTTCTTGGCTGGGGATCATTGTTTACAACGGATTAAATGTCCATAACTCTCCAACAAAATACAAAAAATGATAATATTTTTTTAAATTTTAAAATAAAAATAATATTAACAATTTATATTCAAACAATTTTTTAATTTTATAATATTTTGATTCAAAATTTTCTCTATTTATTTCTTAAATTTAATAAAATACCTTAATTCAAAATATGAATGAAAATCCCGCATTACTTTATGCTTTTCTTTAAAAGAAAAAGAAAAGTTTGAATACAAAGAAGAATATCCTTCGGTAAAATACACTCTCAAGAGAGAACACATTACTTGATAGAGACAAGTACAAATCCATTATAATAATAAGAAATTCTACATATAGTCGTGGAGTGTGTAAATATCGTGCAATAATTTTGAAAAAGAATAGAATCTACGATTAAAAAGTTAATTTTTTTTTATGTGAGTCCCGTATTAATTTATTTTTTTTAAAAAGACTGTATAACTTTTACACAATCACAACTATAAATATCATATTTCTATGATAATATCTAATTCTAGAATAGTCAAAATAAGGGGATAAAAGCAGTGACAATTTAGCATTTTTCATAAAAAGATGATGTAGCGGCTTATTTTTTGAAATTTTCTTGCGATGTTGCTTGCTTGTAAAGGAATATATATATAATAGTAGGAGGCCATTGCCGTAGACTTGACTAATAAAGTCAGTCAACAACTGCCCACAGACGCAAACCATTACGTTACAGATTTGCAGTTCTCTCTCTCTCTCTCTCTCTGTAATTTATAATAATTATTATTTATCAAATGACTGAGAAAAAGTAAATACTGAGAAATATCGTTAAAAAGTAAATTTTTTTTTGGTGCAGATTTCATTATAAATAATTTTTAAAAATTTTATAGGTTTACGTAAAAATTTTAGATGGGGTAATATATGTATTAACGTTATTTGATATCATTCATATATCGTAAAAAATTTTATATTAACGTATTATATCAAGTCTAAGGACTCATTTAGATATTTAAAATATCTTAATATATATGTAAATATTAATAAAATATTTTGAATTAAGATATTTTATTCAGTTTTGGAAACAAATAAAGAAAATTTTGAATCAAAATATTATTAAGTTAAAAAATTATTTGAATATAAATTGTTAATATTATTTTTATTTTAAAATTTAAAAAAGTAATATCATTTTTTGTGTTTTGTTGGAGAGTTTGAAAATTTTGTAATGATTAAATAATTATTAGATAAAAAAGTTGAATATTTGAAATTAAAATTGAAAATATTTTTGTGTTTTAAGTAAAATTTGAAAAAAAAATATCTGAAAATACTTTAAAATAAGTATATTGTTAAATGGATCCTAAAATTTGTTGATTAAGGGCCTGTTAAGAGTTGCAATAGAAATATTAAAAAATGCTTAAATATAGTTAAAAACTTTTTAATAGAAGAGTTTTTAATATCAAATAAGTTAAAATGTACGTTTAAGTAAAAAATTATTTTAAAAAGCATCATTTTGATTTTTTTGCTCAAATAACAATGCGGAACTTAATTCAAATTTTAAAAAAATTATCAATTGAGGAAGATACTTATACAACTTTAAGATAATTACAACTTTTAAACATATGATCATAATATTTAAAAGTTTAAATAATAGTCATTTCTATTTTAGTAAGCACTTTTTAAATTTATTTCCAAACAAATGTAACGTGTTTGAAAGTAGTTTAAACATATGATTACTAAATAATAAGTAACTTTTTAATAGTAAAACTGATTACTTAAATTATATGTTATATTTTCACCCGCAATTCCAAATATTCATCAAGATTTGTATCTATATTTACTTATTAAAAAAGTTTGTATGTAAATATAATTTTGTAATTATTTAATATCACATCATCCTTATTTGTTTTCATATATTAGATGAGATGAATTGAAATTAAAGTTGAAAGTTGAATAAAATATTATTTTTATTTTAAAATTTAAAAAAATTAAATTATTTATTTTATTTTATATAAAATTAATTTTAAAAAATTATAATAATTAAATAAAATGAGACGAAATGTAATAGATAAGAGTTAGTTTGTTAAAACAAATGGGCCCTAAGATTAGACCAATTTGTTTGGAATACAATGGATAGACGTCCTTTTCATCCGATTCATTACTCAATTAATTTACTATCAAAACGATCTTCGTTCCCACTTCCTCTTATTTTTTTCTTCACGGCTGTAATTGAAAACGATTGACAAGAAGTTCAAAGGCAGCGAGGCATGTGCCTTTGACATTTTGGCATATTACAGGAAAAATACATAAATATAAATATTTTCACACCAATGTTTCATACTATGGGTATTTTTGTAATATAATTTATAAAAACAATATTGTTAACTTAAAATAAAACTGTATAAAAAATTATTTTTACAAGTTCTGTTACGTATATCAATTTTTGCGTACTTCTTACGCATTCTATTAATTTAATTAGCTAAAATAGTTATTTTATATTAAAAAAATTAATATAATCAATCATATTAATAAAGTATAAACAGAATACGTAAAAATGATTCTACATAAAAATTTTATATTTTTACTCGTATAAAATTGATTCGACATTCAAGAATAAGTTCTACTGCAAAGCATTCATTCCACCAATCTACTTGTTTCTCATTTATTCTCTTTTTATGATTTTGGTGGTTAGTTATCCCATTTTTATTTGTCACTATTTCTCTTGTACCAGTTATATGAACTGAATACCAATTAAACTTCTTTTTAAAGTGAATGAGAAAGTGATACAATCGAGAGAAAATTTTATAAATGTAAATTTACAAACTGACATAATTTCATGTGATTCGTTAGACTTACTTTACAATCTGACGTACCACATCAAAATATGTAAGTTTGTAAGTTCAATTTTGTAAAAAAAAATTTGTGACTTTAACATTTCTCATAGCGAATATGGCAATCAATAATTGTTTTTAATTGGCAAAAACATATAAATATAATTCAAAAGTATGATATAACGTTTTGGAAAACACTAACAAACACTTCAAAAAATATAAAAAAATAAAAACATTATGGAGTAGAAAATAAAGGTGGTTTTCTTAGATGAAGGAGAATCCATCAACGCTAGGATGTGCATTAGAACTATCAATATTTGGAGGCGAGTGGTAAGAATTTCCACTTCCCAGTTCCCACGTCCTTGGATGAGGGAGAATACAAAAGTATCTCTCAATAAAAGCAGTGAAATGCTAAATACATTTCATAAAAATTATAAAAAAAATTTAATTATCTGGGTATCAACTTTTGATATGCTAAAGACCCACAAATTAGACGAGATAAATTAAAATTAAACAAAATATTGTTAAAATATATATTTTTAATATTATTTTTTAAAAAGTTGAATTATTTATTTTATTTTATATGAGAATTTAGAAAAATTGTAATGATTAGATGAGATGGGATTATGGAAACAAACGAAGCCTAAGAAATTCAAAACTCAAAATTTAAATTTGAAAATAAATTTGATAAAACGAGTATTGTAAATAAAAATATATGTAAAATTATAGGTACATGCAGAACTACTTATTAAAAAAAAATAAAAAATAAAGCCAGTTGACAACGAACTAGAAGTTGTTGGCATCTATTTGCAAAAATAAAAAAACTGGGAAAAATGAAGAAAAAAGAAGGATGGTGGGAGATAAATGACTAGAAGAGAACAGAGAAAGGGAGAAGCTGGAAATTCAACTGAATTGCGTGCGAGGAAGTGCAAGGACTACTCGGCTTTAACTGTAAGTTTTTGGATTCAGGCTTGCAGAGCAAATACTTAATAAGTTGGCACCATATGGCACAGAATCTATGACTTTACATCAATCTAGTGATTAAAGTTCATAGAAAGTTGAGACTTGAGAGGTCATGGAAATAAATATTAAGCAATTTGAAATTTTAAAGATTTGTGATACTTCCTCTTCTATTCCTATCTTAAATGATCATAAACCAGCTTAAAAGAAAATTAATTGTCATGTCTATTAATAATTAGATAAGGTCATATTGAGATAATTCTACTTCCCTCAAGAAACTATTTAAATTTTATACAAATAAACTTACAAACTAACAACTCAATGTGATATATCAGAATTTAAATCTCTTCTAATTATAAAATAGATCCAATATATCACATTAAGATACAGTAGTTTTTAAACTTACTTTTGTAATATTTTTTGGTAGATAACTCCACTACCAACATCCAAACACTTTAGCAGTCACTAATACCAAAACACTTTCCAAGCAGTTTCTTTTAGCCATAGTTCAATTCTTAACAAGCTGACCGAAATGCATCTTTGTGGACAAATCTGGGACTTTAATTTAAGTCCTGATTTGAATCAGGAGGAAGGTGACAACACAAAGAAAAGAGTCCAAAGAAAGAAGAAATGATGAGAAGAATCATGATCTCAAGAGTGCGTGGACAATGCTATCAAGATGATAACAGCCACAACTAACACCATCAGTCAACTTCCAACACCGTGCTATACGCATTTACCTTATTCGCCACAGATCCATCACCATTATTGTCACAACAGACGAGTTGAGTCCAGCATTACATCTAACTCTTGCTTCAATGTCAATTCTAATCACCATTGGCACCTCCTCAGAACCATCCACCAAGATGATTCATGGTGTTTCGATATTGACTGTTCATTAGTAGCAATATGCTGCACACTTCTTCCACCAATAGAAAAATTCTATTTTGACACAACTTCCACTATGACATGATTTGATTTACAAGAAAATTTAATAATTTGAATCTTGCAATCAAACCTTGCTACATTAGCGGTATGAATGGTGTGGCCTCCACACTGGCTTGCAAGTAAAATGACTCATGCACACTTCTATAGTCACATACTCTTGGGAAAGAGTGAGGGAAAGAAGTTGAATAGAACAAAACGGCTACAATGAATATGCACATTATGTTTGGTAGCGATGGACATATCAACATCAGGAAACGGTTCACCTCATCCTTTTCCTAAATGGAGTCAGGAAATCAGTTATTAAAAAAAATGAAGTCAGGGAACCAAAAATGCATATGCAACAAGAACTAGAGCGGAAAAAAGGTTTCAGAATTATTTGAGTGCCTAACACTCCTGCAGCCATGAAGATGCAGCCTTTTGGCTCCTGAGAGCCTTACAGAAGCCGTAGAAGCATCTGCCGCTATGGTCCAATCATCAATAACGTACAAGCCATACTAGAAAACAGAAAAGCATCACTCATGGTAGTAAATTCAGATAACCAAATGTGTGCACCAAACATAAAGAATAATATTTGTATCGCAGTGCTCAACATTACCAATTCATCACCTATAGACAACTATATAATATATATACAAGTATCTGTCCAGATTCCAGAAAATTACTTCCTCAGATCAAAAGCTTTCTGAGACATCCCTCTTCCTTGTCCTGTATACTTTTTTTTTATTTTTATAAGTTCTTTGTCCTGTATACTTACAAAATAGACTACTATATAACATGGATTTTAAGATTCAATGATGTTGAATGAAAATTTCGATAACAGCTGTGGCACGCCTGATATAATAGGTCCATATGTCTGCAATGCAACAATGAAGTTAATCAAAGAAGATTTAAAACAATTCATCCTATTTTTCTACAAGTAATTTTCAGTCCATCGCATTTAAGAGGTATTAAAGCATACAGGGTCGTCATGCTAGTTGGAGCAATGGCCAAGGTCATCAAAATATAGTGGAAAGAAGGTAAATCGTTGAAATTTGAAAGTATTCTTATTTCAAACAGGTACTAAGAAATTTAGGAGGAGTTGAAAGGAGTCACAATGGACTGATTCCATCTATATAGGACATCATCAATGCTAATCAAGAATATGAAGTTCATTACCTTGTGATTTTCATGAATCTGGCACAATGGAACTGCAAGAAGTTTTAGGGTTTTTGGTACCATGAACCTTCGACTAACTGGTAGCCTCACAAGAAAGAGTTTGATGCACTCCTACAGAAGAGGATAAGGGATAAGTTTGCCATGACGTCAAAACTCAAAAGAAGGGATTTAAGCAGACCAATTACCTTAGGCCTTTTTACATTAGGTGGTAAGTATGGATATAGTAATGTTTCAAAATCAGGCCTCCACCACATCCCAAGGCATTCTCCCACCTAAGATTGATGCATTATTTGTATCAAATGTTGGTAATGAGCATATTGCAACATAAATGAGATAAACTTGAAGACCTTTTTTATACCTGCCATGCAGTCTCATCACCACTTCCATTGGCAGAAAGCTTTTTTGAGAGCTTACGCCTCAATCCATCAATATCTGGATATTCAATTCAAAAGATCCTAGCTCACTAAATCCTAAGAATACTTTTTTGATCGGTAATAAATCCTAAGAATGTTATTCCACAATTGAACAACCATTTACCATCTCAATATTAAGTTGAATGAACAGTCAATTTACCTGATTCACCTGGTCTTAAGCGGCCACCAGGAAGCTTAAAGATGGAATTTCTTACTTGCAACAGCAACAAATGCGGATGTTTGAACAACTCAACCTGATTTAACAAAAGTCACAAATGTTAACACAGAATCATATGCCACGATACCTTCCTTATTCAATGGAAAACAAATTTTCAAGCCTATGGTATATGAAGGGAAACCTCAGAGATATTAATGATTATTAACCAACAAAAGAGGATCCCACCAAAAATTGTTCATATCCCACCCCCTTCCAAAGAGAATAAGTTGATAAAAAGATTAAAAATCCTTACAACTATATTACTATGATCTGTCTAATTGAGAGCTCTATCATATGTACCATAAGATCTTACAGGAAAAACAACTGATTTTGTAGTCTTACTATGACCTGTAATGTTGGCCTAAAGGGCACAATGATGTTTCTATTACAATCTCGATCTCCATGTGTGTATGAGAGAGATTCTATACGCAAGCACCCCCCCCCCCCCCCCCCCCCCCCCCCCCCCCCCCCCCCCCCCCCCCCCCCCCCCCCCCCCCCCCCCCCCCCTCCTCCTCCTCTTTTCTTCCCTCCCTCCTCCTCTCCCTACTTTTTTTTCTCCTCCCCAAAAGAAATGAAATGAACCCCCAAACCTCAAAAGTCTAATGAAAACCAAAACTTCTCATTGCTTCCTAAAAAGTACTGAAAAAAAATTCTCTGGCCGTAAAAGATTTCAAATGATCCCCCGGTCCTAAAATTATGAAAAAAAAGGTCCACAATTACTCTCAATAAACCTCAAAAATATATTTATGTGGATCTTTATTAATACTCAAAAAAATAGTCCTAAATTTTTAACTTTTAAGTTTGGCCTCAAAAGGTTCTAAACGTCAAAAGATATCCTTTTTTTTTTCTTTTGTTTATAAACCAATAGCCCATTAACCACCCTAGTCCCCTACTTTGCTTTCTCTATTCCTCTATGTCCATGAGTACAAAAGGAAATGCCCAATTTTCAGTTAAAGAGGGGAACCCATTATTGATAATTCACGATCAACTTCAAACATTCCTAAGTTGATGAACATGTTATTTATATTTTTTTACATATTCTCTGTGTGTGTGCGTGTGTATTGCTATGCAGGTCAATATATAAGTCGCACACAGAGAATATCAAAGATATTTGATTATCATAATATTAGGTCCCCAACCCCAAGATAAATTCTTGGCTTTGACCACCTGCTGTCCCAACCAAAAAATGGAAACTCTTCTGTCTTGGCCTCTCTTATAGTTAATAAGCAGCTTACTCAGTGCATTGGATCCGTATTTGCTATTTTGCTTACTTGTACATTGAAATGAAATATAAAATAACATAACTCATCGCATTACTTCTCCAATTTCTTTCTAACTAATAAAAACGAGTAAATTTCTTTTATCCTCGACCAGATGTCAGGACCTTCAAAAGCAATTCTGGTCTCAAAGTGGTGTTTCTTGTATTCAACGAAATCCAGGTTTTACACTATCAATAAACACTTCCAAGAATATTCACATATTTATTTAAGGCAATTTTTAACTTTTTTCAAGCAGATTTAGTAATATCAATCTGATCAAACTAACCAGTTGCTTGTTATTACACTTCTAGAATACAAAATCAGTAGATGAAGTTGCGATTAATAAGTAAATACTATGTAATTGACCTGGCTAGTCATCCAGCCCCATAAAACTCAAAATGGTTGTTTCATAAAACGATCATTTAAATCCATTTACAGAACTAATAGAAAAGAAAGAGAAATTAATAGAAAGTTCACGATCCAGAAAAACAATAATAATCATGATATAGCTAGGTTACAGACCAGGATAACAGCTTCCACAGAAGTCCTTAGCCCATGAGCAGCGTAGCTGAACAAAAAGTTTCAGAAAAGCAAAAAACGAATGAAAACAAAACAAACCCAGTTGAGCAAACACAGTGAGTGAGTGAGGTAGTATGTGGGTGTACTTGGACTTCATCCTCTGAACACGATCCGCCAAGGTCTCGTCCTTGAAGGGAGCGGCTTCTCTGGATCCAAAGTAGTAGCAACTTAGAGGGTATATGTCTATTACAGGATGACTCTGATCATTGCCGCTACTTTCACTGACATTTCCATTCGAATGGAGTCCATCTTCCATTTTCGATTGCCCCGAAATTCACGCACAAAAGAACTTACTAGAAGAAGGAGACGATTACCATGATGATAGATTTTTATGTCTGTGCCGACTCTGTGCTATACGGTGTTGTACATTCGCTATGAAACGTCGCACTCTAGAGACACCTGCTCGATCTATCTGATAACACTTCGGGCTTATCTTATCAATAAAATAAAATAAAATAACATTTCGGGCTTGTAGACGGCTACATTTTGGGCTTTCAATGAGGTTCTGTATATATTCAATATGAAAATGATATTTTAATAAATAAAAAATAAAAAATTATGAAAATGATATAATAAGAAGAAAAATTTTACTCTTCAGTCTTATATATTATACATTATTTATAAATTTTTTTAATTTTTTTCTCTTACAAAATATATGGTATATGAATTATAAGTAAAAGGACTCAATTAGTTTAGAAAGAATAAAATTAAATTCTTTTTAAAAAAAATATGATGTATGGTGTATGAGAATGATGGATAGCAACGCTCCAATAACAACTATATCTCAATTCATTTTCAATTAAGCATTAAAAATTAATTTTTTTTATGTACTTTAAAATGTTGCTAAGAATAATATTTTTTTAAATAAAGTTGAAAAAATATTCTTTTAATATAAAATTATAGATAAGTTGTAGAGTAATTGGTGTTGTATTATTGTCAAGGGTGGCCACTCCCAGCTCCCGCTGGGGGCTGGGCTACCGTTAGTCCCTTTAGTATGCGTTTTTTTTAAGCTTTTTTTACATGTATTTTTTTAGCATTTTTAATTTTTTTTAAAAAAACCTCACAACATCATTAAAAAAATGTTTATTTAATCACGAAGTAAAAAAAAATAAAAATGGCCAGTAGTAGGTCCCGCTCGCTGGGAGCGGTGTGGCTTTAGCATTATTCTATTGTCAATTGTAGGGGTGAAAGTTGACCGGTCCGGACCGGAAAAACCGACCGGACTGGCCAATTTGGACTGGACCGGACCGGTCCAGGTACTTCCTTTTAGTGGACCGAAATCATTCGGTCCGGTCCATGGTCCAGGGGTTTTTCACCCCGGACCAGACCGAATGAAATTTAATTTAATTTAATTTTTATAATTTTTATATATAATATATTGATTATATAATAATTGTATATAATTAATTATATAAATTTAATCTAACCTAATTCTATCACTAACTTGCCATTAAGTAATTATTAACTAATACTATTATTTAGAATTTTATACTAATACTAATATTTATACTAAATTACTAATTCTAATAGAGTAAATTAATATTAGAGTCTAGACTCTAATATGGTATAAAAATAAAATAAATACTAATAGTCTAATATAGAGTATAGTTATATAACTTAAACTTATACTTATACTAATATGGACCATAGTTATAACATATACTAAAAATTAAGTGGATAGTCTATAAATAATATTACTAATAGTCTAATATTAGTATAACTATACTAATTATAATAACTAATCACTTAACTTAACTATACTATATTATATAGTTATTATATAACTATACTATATTACTAATAAGTAATCACTATAAGTCTATAACTATATATATTTAGTATTAAAGTATTGTTATATTCTTTAATGTATTTACTATTAATTACTAATACTATTAAGTCCTAAGAGTTATGGTACAAATTACAATATATGTATAATTTTATACTAATACAAATATTTATACTAAATTACTAATACTAATAATCTAGACTCTAATATGGTATAAAAATAAAATAAATACTAATAGTTTAATATAGAGTATAGACTATAGTTATACAACTTATACTTATACTAATAATTAATATAGTTATAACTTATACTAAATCACTAATACACTATAACTAATATTACTAATATATAGCTATACTATATTACCAGTAGTCTAATAGGCTAATACTAATACTATTATATAGTTATACTAATTATAATAAGTAATCACTATAACTTATAAGTCTATAACTATATATATAAATTCTTAAATTCTCCTCTAACCGTTTTCTCTCTCGTCGTCTTCCCAAAAAAGGCGAAAAGAGAGCAAATGACCTAGGTGGAGTTGGAGTCTCAGTTTACTCTTTTGAGTAAGGAAGAGTTGAGGTTTGTAGGCAAACGGTGGGAGTGAGGTATGGAGATGTTGAAGGAGCAATGGGAGAAGTTAAAGTTGACTAAAGAGGAAAATGAGGTTATTAGTCTGGATACGAACATTACAGGGAAGATTTTGGAGGAAGGAGATAGAAGTTTGGTAGGGAAGTTACTATCGGAGAGAAAAATAAATAAGGAAGTAATCCAGACTACAATGCGAAAAATCTGGAGAACGGGGGGAGTTTTCGAGTTTTATGAGATCAATGAAAATTTATTTGTGATTACCTTTGGAAATTGGAAGGATAAAGATAGAGTGCTCGAAGGCAAGCCTTGGCTATTTGACAATCGGTTGTTAGTGCTCAAGTCTTTTGACGGATATGTATCCCCTCAACTGATGCAGTTTGATACGGAGGAATTTTGGGTACAGATGTATAATCTGCCACTTGCATGTATGAATGCTGAAGTAGGGCAACGAATTGGTGAATCAATTGGCAAAGTTCGAGAAGTGGAGGTGAGTGCAAATGGCATTGGATGGGGGCAATGTTTAAGAGCTAAAATCGAAATCGACCTGAAAAGAAGATTGGCGAGGGGCAGAACAACGAGTCTACTCGGGGAGAAAATCTGGATATCTTTGAAGTACGAGAAGCTCCCTAAACTTTGCTTCAAATGTGGTGTTATTAGCCATGGGGAGGGTGGGTGTGTGGGGACAGAGGGGAAGGAAGATGGAGGGAAAGGCATCGGTGATCAGTTTGGCACGTGGCTCCGAGCTACCTATAAGCCTCGACGTAGAAAGGTAGATGAATGGAGGCAGGATGCAACAGAGGGTGGTAGGGGGAGTGAGGAGGGAGGGGTAAGTCAGGATGAGGTTGCCATTACTGTAACCTTAGGGCAGGAGGTGGAAGGGCCAAAGGGGAAGGAAGGAGAGGTTAATGAAGATAAAAATTCTGGCAGGATGCACTATGGAGAAAACAATTTAGGGAGGGTGGAGGAGGAAAATGCATATGAGGTGTTTAATCATATACCAACTCGGGCAGAGACTGAGATAGGGGGGGGAGAGGAAGTAAGCCGAGACCAAGATGAGAATGGGCCTAAGCTGCAGAAAATGGATAGCTTGATAGTGTCTCAAGAAGAGCCTGATGCATTGAGGAAAGAAGTTCTGGATCAAGCTATAGTGGCAGAAGGAAATGGCGTGAAGATGGTGAAGGGAAGATGGAAGAGAAGGGCACGAGTTGCAGGTAATTCTATAATTGGTCTTGTGGGATCAGGTAGTAAACGTAGCATAGTCAGTGTTGATTCTGATGTTGATAGGATGGGGGTGGAAAAAAAGGGAAGGAAAGGGGAAGGTGAAAATGCAGTTACAGTTTCTATGGTATTGGCGGAGGCTGATAATCAGCCCGCCAAGCATTATGAAAATACTAAGTTGGAACTGCCGGGGGCTTGGGAACCCTCGGACAGTTCAGGCTCTCCACCTTTTGGTGAGAGATAAGAGTCCCGATGTAGTTTTTCTTGTTGAAACTAAATTGTTGGCCAAGAATTTTGAAAGTATTAAAAGGAGGCTGATGTGGGATGGGTGTTTGGCTGTTGAAGCAATGGGAAGGAGAGGGGGACTGGCACTCTTATGGAAAGTGGAAGGGGAGGTAGAAATAGTTAACTACTCACAACATCATATTAGTGCTTATGTTGGAAAGGAGGAAAGGTGGTTGTTGACTGGATTCTACGGACATCCAGAGGTAAATAAGAGAAGGGATACGTGGAAGTTGTTGTCATTAATAAAGCCATCAGATCAGGTACCGTGGTGTACTATTGGGGATTTTAATGAGGTGTGCTGTCAAGATGAGAAGGAGGGGGGTAGGCCTAGACCTGAAAGTCAAATGAGAGAATTTAGGAAGGCTTTGGATGAAAACTGTCTGTTTGATCTTGGATGGAAGGGATGTAAGTTTACATGGAGTAATAAACATGAGGATCAATCCTTTACGAAGGAAAGGCTTGACAGGGCAGTGGCTAACTGGAGATGGATAGAGATGTTTAAAAATAGGGAGGTGGAGGTGTTGACAGCAAGCCAGTCTGATCATAAAGCACTCTTGTTGAGCATGGATAGGGGGTGGCTTTGCATATGAGGAGGAGAAGAATTTTTAGATTTGAGGCAAAATGGACTCTTGAGGAAGATGGAGGGGTCGTTATTGAAGATGTATGGAAGAGAAGAGTAAGTGTGCAAAACCAAATGGGACGGGTGCAGGAAAAACTATCCAAGTGCAAAACAGAGTTATTAAAATGGAGTTTTCAGAAGAGGCAAGATGCTGAGAAACAGATAAAAGAAAAAACAGAAAGATTAAAAGTGGAACAAGAAGAGGAGGGCCCTCATAATGCTAAGATCATCAAATCTCTGCAAAGGGAGTTGGGTTTACTACTAGCACAGGAAGATATAAAATGGAAACAGAGAGCCAAGCGGAATTGGTATAAAGATGGGGATAAGAACACAAAATTCTTTCACTCATGTGCAAATCAGAGGAGAATTAAGAATCGGGTTAAGAAAATAAAGGATGCTAATGGTCGAATGGTGAATGAACAAGGTGAAATGGAGAGGGTTTTCTCTATGTATTTTCAGAACTTGTTTGCCTCTACTAATCCTACCATGGAGGCCATTGATGAATGCTTGAGAGGTATCAGGCCGAGGGTAACACTGGTGATGAATGAAGATCTGCAGCGACCTTATGCTGAGGAAGAAGTCAGGATTGCCTTGAAGCAAATGGTGTCACTAAAATCACCGGGACCTGATGGATATGGGGCTTGTTTTTATCATGCATATTGGGAAACAATAGGGGAAGTGGTGAGCAAGGCTGTTCTCGGATTCTTAAATGGGGAAGAAGGGCTGGGAAATGGAATGAACTATACATATATAGCACTGATTCCGAAGGTTAAGGATCCATTATTGGCTAGTGAATTTAGACCAATTAGTCTATGTAACGTCATGTATAAGCTGATTTCAAAGGTCCTGGCAAATAGGCTCAAGAAGGTACTGCCTTTATTGATTTCCAACAACCAAAGTGCTTTTATCCCGGGGAGATTGATAACTGATAACGTGATGATTGTATATGAAGCTTTGCATTCAATGAAAACAAGACAAAAGGGGAAGGTGGGAAGTATGGCTTTAAAGCTCGATATGGCAAAAGCATATGATAGGATTGAGTGGAGGTTTGTAGAGAGTATAATGAGGAAGATGGGTTTTGGAGAAAGGTGGATTGGTTTGATAATGCAGTGTGTTTCTTCAGTTACCTATTCGGTTTTGGTAAATGGGCAGCCTGGCAGAGTGATAAAACCTACAAGAGGTATTAGACAAGGGGACCCTATTTCCCCTTATCTTTTCATTCTTTGTGCTGAGGGACTTAGCAGTATGATAAATGAGGCTGAAACCAGATCTGAGATTCAAGGGGTTGCTATTGCAAAAGGTGGGACAAGAGTAAGTCATTTGCTTTTTGCAGACGACTGTGTGATCTTTGGAAGAGCAAGAATGGCTGAATGGTTTAAAATACATGGTCTGCTGGAAAAGTATGGACAGGCTTCAGGGCAGCAACTTAATTTGCAGAAGACAACTATTTTTTTCAGCTCAAACACAGCAGGATATGTGAGACAAGGTATACAACAAGCAGCAGGAGTTCCTGTATGTGGATCCTATGAGAAATATCTTGGCCTACCTGCCATGGTTGGTAGGTCAAAGTATAACTCCTTTAGAATCCTAAAAGAGAGAGTTTGGGCAAAGTTGCATAATTGGAAGAATCGCCTTCTAACGCAAGCAGGGAAAGAAGTTCTCTTGAAAGCTGTGGTCCAGGCCATTCCTACTTTCACCATGAGTGTTTTCAAGCTCCCAAGAAGAATTTGCCAAGAGATGTCTTCACTAATGGCTAAATTTTGGTGGGGTCACAAGCAGGAAGGGAATAATGTACAATGGAAAAGTTGGAAGAAAATGGGAGATTCAAAAAGAGATGGGGGTTTGGGGTTTAGGGATATTGAAATTTTCAATGTGGCCATGTTAGCAAAGCAATGTTGGAGAATGTTTAACTCTCCTTCCCTATTGGTGGCACAGATAATGAAAGAAAAGTACTTTCGAGGGGTCCCTTTAACTGAAGCAAAACTGGGATATGCCCATTCTTATGTTTGGAGGAGCTTATGGTCGGCCATAGAACTTCTAAAAGAAGGTATTTTTTGGAGGGTAGGGAATGGCAAGAAGATAAAAGTATGGAAAGATAGGTGGTTACCTGCCCCTAGCTCTTTTATGGTTCAGTCTCTAGTGAAGATTTTGGATAAGGAGGCCTGTGTAGATCAACTCTTTGAGGCTGGCTCTGTCTCTTGGGATAGATATTTGATCTACCATATTTTTGATAAGTCAGAAGCTGACTTGGTTTGTAACTTACCTTTAAGCAGGTGGGGGGTGAAGGATAAAATGGTTTGGGGCCCAGCAAAAAATGGTAGATTCTCAGTGAAATCTGCATACTATCTTGGAAAAGAAAGGGTGAAGAGGATAGAAGGGGAAGCCTCGGTCAGAGATGGAGGGGTTGACATATGGAGGCAGATTTGGAACATGAAGGTGCAGGGCGTGGTTAGACTTTTTTGTGGAAAGCAGCACATGAAATATTACCAACCAAGGTAAATCTGTTCAAAAAACAGATAATCGATTCCAAGTTTTGTCCCATTTGCGAGAGGGAAGATGAGACAGTCATTCATGCTCTATGGAGGTGTCCTGCTGCTGCGGATGTGTGGGCTGAAGAGGGTAGCCCAGTAAAAAAGTGGAATAATAATGTGAGTAGTTTTGTTGAACTATGGAGTGATATGCAAAAAAAACTGGGAAGGGATGAGGTGGAAGCAATAGCTTATATTCTGAGAAGGATCTGGTTAAGGCAGAACTATTGGATCTTTGAAAACAAATTTGAAGAGCCAAAAAAAGTGATAAGAGCTGCTAAGCAGGTGGAGACTGAATATGAAGAAGCTAATCAAAGGTGCTTACAAGAAGGAGTACACTGCAGTAAGCCAAGAAGGGAGTCTACAAAATGGGAGAAGCCTGCAAGGGAGGAGGTCAAAGTAAATTGGGACGCAGCAATAGATGAAAAACTGAAGACAGTCAGGATTGGGGTTGTAGTAAGGGATGATCAAGGGGAAATTTTGGCATGTCTGTGTTCTGTTGTGAAAAACCAGAGTGCGGCATGCATGGCAGAGGCCATGGCCCTCAAAAAAGCTGCAATACTGTGTTTGGAACTGAGTCTGGGAAAAGTTGTACTGGAGGGGGATTCGCAAATAGTGGTGACGGCAGTGAATGGTGGTGAGGCAGTACTGACAGACTATGGTGTTTTGATAAAAGACACGAAGAGGATACTTGTTGATAAAACAGATTGGAGTGTTAAGTTTGTGTATAGGGAAGCAAATACTGTAGCACATATACTTGCAAAGTTAGCTTTAACAGGTATAGAGGAAAAGGTCTGGATTGAAGAAGGACCTAGACAGGTGATGAATACGGTTCTCAAGGAGAAATATTGTAACGATTAACTGTTACTCTGATTTCAATAAAGATATACATGTTTCCATTAAAAAAAAAAACTATATATATTTAGTATTAAAGTATTATTATATTTTTTAATGTATTACTAATACTATTAAGTATTAAGAGTTAGGGTATAAATTATAATATATTTATAATTTTATAATATGTATTATATATTCCATAATGTATTTTGTATCAATGTGTTGCCATATATTATATAATAATATATATTCCATAATGTATTTGTATCAATGCTATAATATATTATTAATAATATTATACTAAATCACTATAACAATATAACTAATACTAATATATAGTTATACTAATAGTCTACTATTATATAGTTATACTAATCACTATAATTAAAACTAATA